>PVJI01000325.1:0-289980 GCA_004026765.1 Micronycteris hirsuta | reverse complement strand
GCATGTTTTAAAAATTCTTGCAGCACGCCAGTTAAAAATCACTGTTAGAGTGATTTTCATGCAAAATCTTTCAGCATTATTGTTACCCTCATCTTCTAAATGAAACACATGTAACCCACGCCCTTTTTAAAAGACTAATTAGCCTGGCTGGTGTAGCTCAGTGGATTGAGCGCAGGCTGGGAACCAAGCGGTCCCAGTTCAATTCCCAGTCAGGGCACATGCCTGGGTTGCAGGCCAGGTCCCCAGTGAGGGCCATGTGGGAGGCAACCATACATTGCTGTTTCTCTCCCTCTCTTTCTCCTTCCCCTCTCTCTAAAAATAAATAAACAAAATCTTTAAAAAATAAAAATAAAAAAAAATAAAAAAGACTAATTAATGTCAACCTTTGCCACATTTCTTCCACCAGTTGAGATAAAATACATAAAATCTGAACACTGTTATCTAAAAAATAATAACCAGTTAAGAAAATACTCCCTTAAGAATGTGATTTGTGATTATTAAAATACTAAATACTAAACCGAAGTCTTTCAGGGCACCTGGGATGTCCATCACTGGTCGGTCCTACAAACCAAAGAATTCCCACAGTAACCTTTTCTAGTTTGTTGAATTCTCCTGCGCTGTTTTTTCACACAAACTGAAGAACTTCATCCTGTGGCATTTGTAAAATATGTTATCTGTGGAGTACTAAAGGGAAAACACAGAAATAGTTTTGCCTTCAGTTGCTCATTTATCTGAAGACATTTCAGTTTCTTCCTTTGTTTGATACCTTGGAAAATGAACTTCGGATGCCCCTCATTGCTTAGTGCAGTTACATATTATAACCTCCCTTTTCTCTCTGCACACAATTAACTGTTTATGTCAAATTGGCTTCTCCACCTTCCCTACCAGAAAACACCAGCCCCCTGGAGAGTCATTCTTCGAAGAAAGGAAAGCTAACACTACGGTAACTGTCAGAATTCAGGGGATGGAGACCCTCTGTGGGCTCCGCCAGCACGTCACCCAGATTTGTGGCCAGGATCTCTGGGACTTAGCCATTTCCTTCCTGTACACGCAGTTCAGCATTCACTGGGGCTGATGGCAGGCAGTCTCTCAACTGCAGAAGTTAATTTTTAGAGGTGTTGGGTCTCCTTTCCCTGCCTGATAGGGGAGACACATTTGCACCAAGAAAAATACTTTTAAATTAATCTTCTGATAAAACTAGCATGAGGGGAGGCTTCTCCATATCTTTTATTATTGAGACAAATTAACCCTAACTCAGTTTTTCCCATTACAGTCTTCTCGGTTTATGAGGCAATAGGATTCTAAACTCTTTAGTGTCTTTCAGGTACAGAACGGACTTCTCTTACCTACATTCCTTCCCTTGATGGAGGACAAGGTCATTGTTTCTCCAATTTTATTACTTCTACATAAACAAAAGATCCAAAGGTTCTGTCAGAAGGCTCTCGAGCTGCTTGGTCTGAAGTCAGGGACTTCCATCACTCCTGAAGTAACAGAATCCTCCACACCCTACAACCCTTAGCTGGAGACCAAAGGCCTTTTCCCCTTAGGTTTATTATCCCAAAATGCAAGGGTTCTGTTATTACCTGCATATTATCATCTTTACATCTATCGATTCATTCTGTCCCTAATGCTAAAGAAGTTTCCTCCAGGAAGGGCCTTTTATATGTTAAAAGAACCAACAATGTGTACTGAGCAAATGAAGCACACTTACATTATTTAATGGGTTGGGCCAGAGACTTAAGAGTTATCCCTAAATTTTCTTGATTGCTGCTTTAATAAGGGTCTTCCACAGCAGAAACTGAAAGGCCAGACATCCAGGGGGAATGGATATCAGCAAATCATTATCTTAATTTCTGTTTAGCCACAAATATAAGAGATATTAACAGACTTGTCTACACATCCAACCAACCCTCCTACCCCAAACCTCCCACACTCGCACCATAGGGTTGTGCATGGCCCCCGTGAAGAGATGCTCCTGGAGTTGCAGCCCCAGTGGGCAGTGTGGGTGTATCAGGTACAGACCAATGAGACCGAGACATGCCAGCCCCACAGGGTAAAGGGTCACGGTCATGTTACTACACGTACCAATTCATATTCACCCACGCCTTCACTGTCCAAAGAAAACCATGTGTCCTAATTCAATGGCCCATCTTGTAATATGCTAAAAGCCACAACTTGAGGCAGTCATAAAATGGCATGGTTAGGGAAACACAGAAAAGAGGTAAACACAGAAAACAAGAAAGCAAAGGAAGTCCTGGCAGGGTGGTTCCGTTGGTTGGGTTGTGAGTTCAATTCCCAGTCAAGGCACATGCCTGAGTTGTGGCTTTGATTCCGACATCAGGGCATGTACAGGAGGCAAACGATTGTGTTTCTCTCTCACACTGATGTTTCTCTCTCTCCCTACCTCTCTATCTAAAATTAATAAACATATCCTTGGGCAAGGATTTAAAAAAAAAGAGCAAAGGAATATATATGAAGGAAAACAAAAACACATTCGTTATGAAATGTAAAACATGCCTTGAATATCAGTGGTAAATATCAAGTTCTGGACAGTGGCTTTTAACGATACCATGATTAGCCCAGCAAATTAGAGCTGTGACTTTATACCCACGTGGATCTTCCAAAGCATTCTGTAATTCTATTCCAATATCAGCATTTTGTAGAGCTAGTTCTTCTTTCTACTTCCATGGTTTCCTTCATCTCTATTGAGGCAAAGTATGAATGTAGATAATCAAATCAATTACCTCTAAGCAGGAAAAATAGGAACTCTCAGAAACCTCATTTGTACAAATCCTTCCCCAAAATCCTCCTGCCAAACTTTTAACCTACTGACTTACTGTGAGTGGTAATAAAAAGCAAAGTTTTGGTTATGAATCATAGTTCCTATTTTGACTAAAGTTCTAAGTTATAGAGCATCCATTTTTTCCTTCAAGTTGCATGGGCCTGCTATTTTTATATATGAAAACAGCCATTGTGCACCTATGTCTCTCCCTGAGGGCTTCTCATAATCTATTTATAGGGCTGGAAGTTTTCCAAACCCAAACAATTTACTGTGCTATTTTTCATGTCTGACAATTTTGGTTTTACTTTTAGCTTATCCTAAGGGAAAATCAATTGCCCAGCAAATTAATGTATCCCTCATCCTTTCATCCTTAAAGACCAATGATCAAAACTGATTTAGGTCTCAATTGGTCTATTTCTGGCTCTGAGTGGATGTTAATCCTCAATAACAGGTTTGTTGGACTAAGTAACAGACTGGGCATCCAGGGAGAGTGGTTCTGATCTGCTTTTCTCTTACTGACTCTCTGGGAGGCCTTGAACAAGTCACTCACAGCATTATCTTAGTTTCTCTGACCATAAAAGATGATTATTACCAAGCAGTCAAAGGAATATATTTTGTTATTTTTTAAATTAAGAAATAATTAAAATACAATGGTATTCACTACTGCAATTAAATAAACTTTAAGTAATCAGCTCAATCCATAGCCAGCCAATCCACAGCTACAACTTCATAAAACACAGCCTAGCACACGTGGGAGGTAGGAACCAAGAAAAATATAGGCTACAGTTGCACTCACAATTAGATGTATTTTCCTGAGGCCCTGGACTCTATACAAGCAGGAGCTACTAGATCCACTTGAGCACCTGCAGCTGCAGAACTGGGGCTTTGGGCAATCTCATTACCCAGGGTCAGGGTCCCATCAGGGCCTGCAGGGCTCCGGGAGGACTCGGGCACATCAAGGCTGCTGGAACCACCCGAGATTTGAATGGGATCAAGTCCTTAGGGGCTCAGGGTCTACCAAAGAGCCATCAACACTGGAAATATTTGGGAATCCAGGTCCCTAGGTATGAGCCCCCTTATGAAATCCTAATTGGAGACAGGGAAGAAGGAACATTAAAAAAAAATGAGACATTTTAGATTTATAAGGTCAACCCAAAGCAAATTCTTGGGACTGGCTTAGGGAAAAGAAAAAAAAAAGTAAGACCCTCAGGTCCATCGTAGTTTAAACCAGAATCACTGGGACCATCCTGGTCCACAGACTTGCCTAGGGCATAGGAAAGTCAAACCGGGGAGTCTTCTAGGACACACCCTTTTGCAACAGGCACTTTGACCAGAGATCCTCTTCCATCCTTAGGTCTCTGGCATGGTCTAGGAGCTCTAGGACCCTGGAGAGGGCATAAGCCAGCTCTTCCACCTCAGCAGCCAAGCATCACCTTGGTAACACAATGGCAGTCCCTCAAATACACCTGCTTAAAAATTGGGGCCCAAAAACAGAAAAGAACTATTTCCTGGAAGTATTAACATTTTGTAAGTTTTGCTTGTTATTGTTTAAGATATGAGGAGGCTTTCCCCCATGTTCTGGCTACTGTGTATTTCTTAACTCACTCAATTTCCTTTACTATTCTGTTCCCCTAAATCAATCAGTCTTTTCACGTTACCAGTCCCATTGTGCGATGTCCCATAAAGGTCTGTCACTCCACAAGAGCAGGTGACAGCTTGAGTGTGCTGGTCCAGTAATGTCACCACACCCCATCCTCTGCCCCAAGCTCCACTTCCCATTAAAAAAAGGAAGTGATGGGGCTGGAAGAGAGCCCTAAGTGGGTGCCATTGTTATTGCGAACCTTTAAATAGACTTTTGTGTCTGTAAAAGGTTTGGGGTTCTACTTACAAAGATCCTGTGGGACAGTCTGTGCAGCTAGTCCCTGCTTTGACATTTATCTGTGTCCTATGCTACAGTATTACTAGAAAATGGGGCTCATAAGGTAAAAATACCCTCCAAAAATGAAATTGGGATTCTTTAAAAATAAAAAACCTTGAAAGGATTCTTTTCATTCATGTGATTAAGAAGATCAAAATCAATTTGGATGGTCCTAGCCAGTGACTAGGTTGGTAGAAGCATCATCCCTTACAAGAAAAGATTCCAAGTACAGTTGCGGATCAGGCCACATACCTAGGTTGCGGGTAGACCCCTGGTCGGGGCCCAGATGGGAGGCAACTGACTGATGTTTCTCTCTCACATTGATGCTTCTCTCTTTCTCTCCCTTTCTCTCTAAAATCAGTAAACATATCCTCGGGTGAGAGGGTTTTTTTTTAAAGAGAGAGCATATTTTTCTAAAATTTAATTTAGATGAACCATCTCTGAGGACCATCTACTAGAGTGTTAACATCATGCCTTTTGCACTAACAAAGTTTCTTTAGACACTTTTCCCCCTTGACATTTTTTATCTTCTGTGTCATTAAATCAATGTTATATAGCAAGACACGCAAGGAAAAGGAGAATTTCAGAACAATTGTTGTAATATTAATTTTGACTAAGCAAATACATAAAGTTAAAATAAAAAATACAGCTTGTTTTCAACATGTTTACTATTGCTAATTCTTCCAGTAAGATTTTTGTTTTCACTTTGGGATTAAAGTCCATAGTTTTTGTTTCTTAAAAAAGCAGTTATGGCAAACAGGCTCAAAATATTTTCAGCCGCTAAAAATAAACATCCCTCTTCTGGACAACAAACCTAACTTTAAAGTTCTAACTATTCCCAAGACAGAAGAGACTAATCGGCAATTTGCGAGAGAAGAGAGCTCGGGCAGGTTACAGAAATTCTGCCAGGAATCCCTTGGCCTGCCCCCACCTGTAATTTCCAGCAAATTACAGTACTTTCTCAGCTCTCAACAAGAAAGGCCGCGGCGGGGGGTAGGGGGCGGGGGCTTAGGAGCGAGGCAGTGGAGAGGTGGAGGCCGGGAGTGCAGGGCGGTCGGTCGAGGAGGGATCTGTTCTAATGGGGGAGGGGATGGTGACTAGAAGCTATGCTCCAGCAAAAGGTAACCTCTAGCATTACGGTGTTTTTAAATTTTTAGGTCCTTTTGTACAACAAAAAAAGGTTTAAACTCGTACGCACAGACAACAGTGTGGTGTTTGTGGGGAGGGAGGGGAGTAGAAAAGGACACGGGGCTAGGGGATAAATAGTAATGGAAAAAATACAATAAAAAATAAAATTTTTTTACAAAGTAAGTTTAAAAATTGAACAACGTTTGGATGCTCTGAAGGATGGCTATCTAATAGATGAAAGTCATTTGCAAGTAAAAAGAAAGAAGGAAGCAAATAACCCAGGAAAGCAGAATGAATAGGAAGATTACACTTTGCAAGCCAAGGAAAGATTTAACGGTCCTAATCCTGGTGCTTAAAGTCCTTGAAAGAATGACCTGCCAGAAAGAGATACAAGTAGCCAACAAAAGAACAAACAGCCTAACATGTATCTCTGTCAAGTCACTGTTCACTGGAGGAAAAAAGGGGGGAAGAGCCAAAATCATGAACAACCCCGGGGTAGTTTACACAAAGTTCTGGAAAGGAACTTCCTGAGCAATGGCCTGAGTCCTCCCCGTCGCTTTATAGTTTCCATTCTATTCTGTGGCCCACCCACAGCTCACTGAGGAAGCAGGGGTGCCATCTGTTATCCAGCTTGATTTAGTAGAGGTAAAAAAAAATTAAGATTTTATAATTTCCCATACAGGCTTTCCTCCCACATTTTAGAGTACAATGAAGTCAACCTCTTCACCTGCATAATCATGTAAATATGGGAAAATTAAATCAGTCTTTACAATCAAGAGGGTAAAGACTGTCAAATCCATTCATAACTACAGTCACAGCATGTGAACACTTAAGACAATTCCACTGGTGTATTTCACATCAGTCAGATCAGAGGATATTGAAATTCCCTTTTCAAATGTGAACAGACATATGTAGCTCCAATAATATTGGAAAGGGAAAGTTACAATAGGTTTTATGTGGCTTCTTAAGTACACATATTGAGTACTTGTTTATTAAACAATAGTTTCCAAGCCAATACAGAAATAATATACTTAAAAATCAATTGTTAAGACAAGACAAACAACCTGTTAGGAAAATAAGCAAAAGATATGAATAGGTGAGTCCTAGAAGGGAACATTTTTAAAAACCCACACTAAATATCCATAAATACATGAATGGATAAACAAACTGTGGCATAGTAACATAATAAAATATTAAACAATGAAAATGAATGAATCTGCCCTGACTGGGTAGCTCAGTCAGTTACAGCGTCATCCCCAACATGCTGAGATTACAGGTCCGATCCCCAGTCAGGGCACACAAAAGAAACAACCAATAAACAACAAAACAAGGGGAACAACAAATAAATGTCTCCGTCTCTGTCACTCTCTCTCCCAAACCCTCTCTAAAGTCAAAAATTTTTTTTAAAGATTTTATTTATTTATTTTTTAGAGAGAGGGGAAGGGAGGGAGAAAGAGAGGAAGAGAAACAGCAATGTATGGTTGCCTCTCACATGGCCCTCACTGGGGACCTGACCCACAACCCAGGCATGTGCCCTGACTGGGAATCAAACCGGGACCGTTTGGTTCCCAGCCTGTGCTCAATCCACTGAGCTACACCAGCCAGGGCGTAAAGTCAATAAATTTTAAAAAATTAAAAAAATGAATGAATCAGAATTATACATAGCAATACATATGCATCTCACAAATACAAAACTGAAGGAAAAAAGCAACTTGCCAAAGAATGCATACAGAATGATGTCAATTATACGCAACCTTTAAAATGTTGCTGAGCCCTATGCTGTTGGGACCCAGTGTTCATGGTCATCGTTGGTATCCATTTTGTGTGGCGCTATCAGTTGCCTAAAGACTTTGAAAATCACCCTTAACATTCATACTCAACAAAATTGTAAAGAAATGCCTGAGAATGATGAACACCAAATTAAAGATATCGGCTATCTCTGAGGAGGAAGAAAGGGTCACATCATGTTATAAATATTTTATTGGGCTTTTTAATTTTATATTTTGACTTTAGAGAGAGGGAAAGGGAGGGAGAATGTGGAAGAGATAAACATCAATGTGAGAGAGAAACATCAGTTGGTTGCCTCTCATAAGCACCCCAACCTGGGACCAAACCCGCAGCCTAGGCATGTGCCCCAACCAGAATTGAACCAGTAACTTCAGGTTTGCGGGAGGAAGCTCAACCAACTGATCCACACTGGCCAGGGTGAAATGTTTTCTTTTTCTTTCTCTCTCTTTTTTTTTTTTAATTTTATTTTTATTTATTTTCAGAGAGAGAAGGGAGGGAGAAAGAGCAATGTATGGTTGCCTCTCACATGGCCCTCACTGGGGACCTGGCCCGCAACCCAGGCATGTGCCCCGACTGGGAATCGAACCGGGACCCTCTGGTTCCCAGCCCGCGCTCAATCCACTGAGCTACACCAGCCGGGCTTCTTTCTCTTTTTAATATATTTTATTGATTATGCTATTACAGTTGTCCCATTTTTTTTTCTCCCCTTCGTTCCTCTCCTCCTTGAACCCCCACCTCCCACCAGCATCCCCCTCCACCACTCAGTTCATGTCCATGGGTCACACATGTAAGTTCTTTGGCTTCTCCATTTCCCAGACTATTCTTAACCTTCCCCTGTCTATTTTGTACCTAACATTTACACTTCTTACTCCCTGTACATTTTCCCCATTCTCTCCTCTCCCCCTCCCCGCTGATAACCCTCCATGTGATCTCCATTTCTGTGATTCTGTTCCTGTTCTAGTTGTTTGCTTAGTTTGTATTTGCTTTGTTTTTTTTTTAGGTTCAGTTGTTGATAGTTGTTTGTTTCATTTTACTGTTTATATATTTTTAAAGATTTTATTTATTTTTAGAGAAAGAGAGGGAGAGAAACATTAGTGTGTGGCTGCCTCTCACGCACCCCTTGCTGGGGACCTGGCCTGCAACCCAGGCATGTGCCCTTACTGGGAATCGAACCACGACCCTTTGGTTCGCAGGCCCACGCTCAATCCACTGATTACTGTTCATATTTTTGATCACCTTCTATTTCTTAGATAAGTCTCTTTAATATTTCATATAATAAGGGCTTGGTGATGATGTTTTATGGGAAGCACTTTAACCTGATGTTATGTGGGAAGCACTTTATCTGTCCTTCCATTCTAAATGATAGCTTTGTTGGATAGAGTAATCTTGGATACGACCTTGGATCTGTGAATTAAGATGATCTGAGCATCATTCAGTCTAAAATCCTGAACTGAATTCAACATGATGGGTATTGAACTCCAAACTCTAGTAACGACCCACCACTACTGTCACTGTACAAGGTGTAACTCACCCCTGAGCCCAGACTTACTGGCTCATTGTGGATAGCATAGGCGCATTTTTAAAGTTACCCCAGAAACGGGGTAACTTTAATCCCATCAACTTCTCTCCTTTGTGATCATGGCAGACCTTTGAGAGTCAGCTTGTTAGGTTTAAGCAAGAGGATCAATGGATATCTTAAAAAGTGGGCCGTTTAATTGATCCAAGACAAAACATACTTGTTTTAGTTGTGCTTACAGGTTATTTTATATAATCATGATGCTCCTGAGGTGGGGAAACTGAGACCATTAACATTAATGATTTATTCAAGAGAATAAAGCTGTCTGGGACAAATCCAGGATTAGAATTTATAATTGGGCCCTGGCTGGTGTGGCTCAGTGGATTGAGTGCCGCCTACGGACTGAAAGGTTGCAGGTTCTATTCCTGGTCAGGGCACATGCCTGGGTTGAAGGCCAGGTCCCCTGTGGGAGAGTGCAAGAGGCCCCATCAATGTTTCTCCCACACATTGATGTTTCTCTCAGTCCTTTCCCCTCTTTAAAATAAATAAATAAAATCTTTTTTTTTTAAGAATTTATAACTTGTATCTTATATATGATACTGAACTTACTCAACTTTTGATTTCTCCTATTAGTAACCATTGTTTCTTATACCCTGAAGAACTCATCTTAAAAAGTCCTGTTCTATTCCCTACAATGCAACTTTAATAATTGACCAAGAATTTCACAGTGTACAAAGCAAATAAACTAGCAAATCCTTAGATCGCTCAGTAAATCATTGTAGATTTTAATCTGTAAATCACAGATTTGGTACACAAAGTTTAGTTTTAAAATGTGCTATGATTTAAAATGAAAAATAAAATTATAATAACTATGCATGGTGTCAGATGGGCACTAGACTTATGGTGATCCGTTCATAAGTTATATAAATGTCTAATCACTATGTTGTACACCTGAAACTAATATAATATTGTATAGCAGCTACAATTGAAAACTAAATTTTAAAAAATAAAAGCATAAAAATTTAAAAATAAAATAAAAGTAAAAAATAAATGGCATTTCCTCTAACCACACAGATTATGGTCTTCATACAATAAGTTTAAAGAAGTTGCTCTAAGGGAATTTTTTTAAATTCAAATCTCAAAATTAGAGTGCCTTTCTGTCCTTTTTGAGTTTGTGTTTCTCTTTAATTCTTTATTTCTAAAAAACCAGCCCTGGCTGGTGTGGCTCAGTGGATTGAGCGCGGGCTGGGAACCAGAGGGTCCCGGTTCAATTCCCCGTCAGGGCACATGCCTGGGTTGCGGGCCGGGTCCCCAGTGAGGGCCATGTGAGAGGCAACCATACGTTGCTGTTTCTCTCTCTCTCTGTCTCCCTCCCTTCCCCTTTCTCTAAAATAAATAAATAAAATCTTTAAAAAAAAAAAAAAAAGAACCATCCATTACTGTGCACCTGTATTAATAAATGTTAAGTTCTAACTAAATGCTTAACACCCAGTCTTACCTAACCATTAAATCTTAGCATTCTGACTGGTTAGTGGGAAAGTAGATGGTGGGGGAGAGGCAGGGTGAACAGATGAAAAATTAACTGTTGTATAAATTGGAAGCTGTTTTTTCTAGGGTGCCAGCCAGCAGTGGAACTCTTTAACAGATCCTCAACTGTTAAAAAGTTGCTGAGTCAAGCCATGGAAATAGCGGGTGTCTCCAAAAAACAGATTGGATCTCTGAAACAGCAGAACTTAGTGAAATCGCCCCCTCCCCTAAGCTTCCCTAGTGACTTGCTAGAGAGCTTGCAAACTAGTTTGCATTTCTTTTCTAAAGATGGCATAAATTTCTCACTTGAAGAGAAACAACCAGAATTATTTGTTTCTGAGTTTTCCCTAAAGATACATATTTGCCAATTCTGTGGGTATGAGTTTAAGATCTAATACAAGACCACATGACCTCAGGGAAAGAACAGAATGCACTTCTGTATATACTAAGTTATCTCTGTTGTTACAACACATACAGTGACTCCACTAGAAATGTCCCTGGATTTTTTTTTTAAGATTTTATTTATTTATTTTTGGGCAGAGGAGAAGGGAGGGAGAAAGCAAGTGAGAGGAACATCGATGTCGAAGAGGATCCACACACCCCCTACTGGGGACCTGGCCTGCAACCCAGGCATGTGTCCTGACTGAGAATCGAACCAGTGACATCTGGTTTGCAGGACAATGCTCATCCCACTGAGCCACACTAGTCAGAGTTTGTCTGTATTAAAAATATATATATATATTTCTGTCTACTCCTGAGATTCAATCTATCTTCTAGTTCACTAAAATAGTTAGAAATTATGTACCTTCCTGTGAAGATAAACTTCCAAAAACAAGGCTAATCCTTCTGACCACTTAACCTCCAATAACTCAGATTACAAGATTCTTAAATTTTCTTTTCATGGAGGACACATGGACAGAACCAAGGGGAAGGAGGGAGGCAGGTACGGTTGGCGGTGGGGTGGGGGAGGGGAGAGGATGCAGACAACTGTAATGGAAAAACAATAAAGTAATTATTAAAAAAATAACAATAATAAATTTTTCTTTTCATGGAGTTTCAGACTACAGTTTTGAGATTTCTAAGAAATATTTTTGCCTTCTCTCAAAGCTTTCCTCCTTGATATATCCTTGACCTGACCCCAGCCCCCAAAACACAAAACGACATAAAACCCTCAAAAGGAAACACATCCTAAGTTGACTTTTCCTCATCATTGTACAATTAGAATACTCCCCCCCACAATGTCTTATACAAAGCATAATATTTTCCCCCCCAAAAAACAAAACAAAACTAGAAGCACTGAAGGATCTCAAGAAGCAGGGCCACTAAAACAAAACAAAATCTCGTGTAATCCTTTAGTTGAAACTCCTCCAACTTATTTTGTTACAAAGCTGACCGACTCAGTACAGTACTGAGATTTGTATCTGATTAAAAAACGTTATCTCAATATTTGCACATTCCTTCTGACAATCTACAGTGCAATAAAAGTGAAATTATCAGTGAGTCTCCTTGTTTTAACTTGAAAGTAGTAAAAGGTAAATCTCCAAATTTGTAGGTTCTCTATTTGATAATAATGATAAAACAGGAACAAGAAGAGTTAATATTTATCAGTAGTTATTTTGTGCCACATATTTTACATGTACCATTTCTTTAATCCTCACAAGTTTGTAAGATAGACATTATCTACCCCATTGAGGGAAACACAGAAGTTATGTTTAACTTGCCCAAGACCAACAGCAAGTTACTGGCAAGACCTGCTTGAACAGAAGTATGCGGGCTCCACATTCCACGTCCTTAAAAGAAACTTCCTAATGGGCAAGATCTAACTGATTTACTCACATATCCCATGATTCTATGCAGAAATTTACCAGAGCACACATCAATAGATCACTCAACCTAGGAAGTAATTAACAGATTAATACAGTGACCAAACTAAAATGGGCCTATGTTAATTTAAATTCTTTTTCCTCTGGAAAAAAAAATCAGGTGAAACCTGCTTTTGCCAACTGTTGAACTGGCAGTTAACTGGTAAACTTGGGTAATAAATTAACTAACAAAACTGGTTTAACAACACAGAAGCTCGAGGTCTCTAAATTCTAACCCTAGGTATGTCACTGATTTGAAAGGTGATCAAGAGCACTTAACTGGAGTTACATTTAATGTTTATGGGATGTTCAGAACAGTCTAAAAGTCTCAATAATGTACCCTGATACCAAATGTCTAGGTAAAAATGAAAAAGCATATGGACAAAAGTCATAACTACTTTGCATAATTACTGCTTTGCCAAGGTTCCAAGTGTTCATAAACATTCAAACAGGATAAACGTAACCATCCACAATGATTTTTCTCTAGGGACAGAGGCTGCAGAAATGGAAAGTGAAAATAATACGAGGAGGAGCTTTTGCTTTTTAAATATGTGTATGGTTGTATGTGTGTTGTTGAACTTTTGTAATAACAAACTTTTTAAAAATATATTTTATTGATTATGCTATTACAGTTGTCCCATTTCCCCCCTTTATTCCCCTCCTCCCCACACCCCTCCCCATTCCCTGCCCTTTAGTTTTTGTCCATGGGTCATTCACATAAGTTCTTTCGCTTCTACATTTCCTACACTATTCTTAACCTCCTCCTGTTTGTTTTCTACCTACCATTTATGCTACTTATTCTCTGCACCTTTTCCGCCTGTCTCCCCCTCCCACTCCCACTCCGTTGTTGATATCCCTCCATGCCTTATATAAATCCCTCTAACATTTCATATAATAAAGGCTGGGTGATGATGAACTCCTTGAACTTGACTTCTCTGAGAAGCACTTTATTTGTCCTTCCATTCTAAGTGAGAGTTTAGCTGGATAGAGTATTCTTGGATGTAGGTTCTTGCCTTTCATGACTTGGTATACTTCTCTCCAGCCCCTTCTTGCCTGCAAGGTCTCTTTTCAGAAATCAGCTGACAGTCTTATGGGAACTCCTTTGTAGGTAACTGTCTCCTTTTCTCTTGCTGCTTCTAAGATTCTCTCCTTATTTTTAATCATGGGTAGTGTAATTATGATGTGCCTTAGTGTGTTCCTCCTTGGGTCCAACTTCTTTGGGACTCTCTGAGCTTCCTGGACTTCCTGAAAGTCTATTTCCTTTGCCAGATTGGGGAAGTTCTCCTTCATTGTTTGTTCAAATAAGTTTTCAATCCCTTGGTCTTCCTCTTCTCCTTCTGGCAGCCCTATGACCCGGATGTTGGGATGTTTAAAGATGTCCTGGAGGTTCCTAAGCCTCTCCTCAGTTTTTTGAATTCTTGTTTCTTCATTCTTTTCTGGTTGATGTCTTTTTCTTTCTGCTGGTCCACTCCATTGATTTGAGTCCCAGTTTCCTTCTCATCCCTATTGGTTCCCTGCACATTTACCCTCATTTCCTTTAGTGTATCTTTCATTTGTTCAACTAATTGCGACCAACTTTCATCCAATTCTGTGAGCATCTTAATTACCACTGTGCATCTGATAGGCTGGCTATCTCTTCGTCACTTAGTTGTATTTTTTCTGGAGCTCTGATCTGTTCTTTCATTTGGGTCATTTTTTTTTCTTGGTGTGCCTGTTACTTTAAGGGGCGGAGCCTTAGGTGTTCACCAGGGGAGGGCAACCCATGTAGCTGTGTTGTGACACTGCCTGCAGGGGCGGGGCCTGGGAGAACAATGGTGCTTGCTCCGCTCTCTGCACTTCCCCCACTCTCCACACTTCCCCCCTGCTACCCACAAGCAAGTTGGGCCCTTCTTTGCTGGCTCCAGGGTGGGTGGGCAGGCTTGCATAGTTCCAAGTCCCTGTGGGTCTCTCCAACGAACTCTCCTGTGAGGCCAGGAGTTCCTCCCACTACTGCCTCAACCCCCACAGGTGTTCTCAATCGGTGGTTTGAGGCTTTAATATTCCTGCGATGGTGGGTTGCATGGTCTGCTCTGCTCCCCAGCTTTTTCTCCCATTTTATCTGCACCTGAATGAGGGACCGCCAGGTCCACCAGTCTCGGCCCCGCTGGGTCCAGGTCGGCCAGCTGCAGGTTATGCTGAGCGCGCCCGCCGTAGGCCTCTCGGGCAGCTGGAGCGTTGCCGGTACTGCTCCACAAACCGCGTCTCGCTGAGCGCTCTCCACCTGGCTCCGCCCCGCTTACTGGTCTGGATGAATGTGTCTCCTTTAATTCCTTGGTTGTCGGACTTCCGCTCAGTTTGATTTTCTGTCAGATCTGGCTGTTTTTGCTTTTTTTAATTGTTGTTTTTCCTCTTTTGGTTGTGCAAGGAAGCACAGTGTGTCTACCTACGCCTCCGTCTTGGCTGGCAGTCTTGTAATAATAAACTTTTAAGAAATGCTCATAGTCTTCCAGACTTAATTTTTATCTGTACCCACAAGCTTGACCTCAGATTCCACATCTCATCATCTAATGAAGGGGATAATATTAAGGAGAAAAGCATTCACTCTGCCCCTCTCATCCTCCTCGATTCAATTAAAACAAGGCTCATTTTATAAAGGTTTTACTCACTCCTATCCACATATTTCCATTTCATTAAAAGCAAGAGAAAAGAAATCTTGAAAGATTTTACTCTTCAAGCAATACTAAAAGGAAAGTAATGTTGGACCTTGAGATTGAATATGAAACTCCCTTGACATTCCTCAGGTAACAAATTCAAATCACCCAATTAGAGGGATAGTCTGTCTCTCCTCACAGTAAAGACAATGCAATGGGAGCCTGACTGTGGAAACTGATGAAAAATGCCAGAGAGAAGCCTGCTGCCTTCAGTACTCACTCATTCTTTCCAGCCCTGGCTCTCCTCTTGCTGCAAAGAGCTTGAAGAGAAAGATAAACGTGAAAAGTACTTTGAAATTAAGGTAGCTATTTAAATAATGTCAGACCTCTGCTGAGCCTCTATTTCTCCATCCATAAAAATACCATTTGCTTCCAATAACGATTTGTGAAGATACTTAGCATAAACCTTGAGACATAGCAGGTGCACAATAAACGTTAGCTTCCTTCTTTCAGAACTCGATTTCCAATTGCCAGCTACATGTCCACTAATCTTTGAGCTCAAAAGAACCAGTTGGCCCGGCTGGTGTAGCTCAGTGGATTGAGCGCGGGCTGGGAATCAGAGGGTCCCGGTTCGATTCCCAGTTGGGGCACATGCCTGGGTTGCGAGCCAGGTCCCCAGTGAGGGCCATGTGAGAGGCAACCATACATTGCTCTTTCTCCCTCTCTTCTCCTCTCTCTGAAAATAAATAAAATCTTTAAAAAAAAAAAAAAAGAACCAGTTAGCCCCGTCAACCCACCCCGCTGCCAGACCATCACTTTCTCCTGCCCCTTCTCCCTCTCCCAAGTAATGGCACCAACAGTCTTTGGCACCTAATTGAGAATTCTCTCCCCTGCTGCCTTTTCATGTCCTCTGACTCCATTCTCATCAGTCACCTGGATTTCTGAAAACACTCTTGTATTTGGATTCCCTGACTCTTCAATACATCTTTCAGAACATTACCGTGAAACAGAGCTCACACCGAGCGCCAGCTGTGGTTCCCCAGTGACAAGAAGGAGAAAGCCCAAACACTTTTGTGTGCAAACTCCCCAAACCACGAAGTCCACACTTCCGTTGGTGCATCTTTCATTCAGTATCATACTGGAGTGGTTCATTTACAAGGCTATCTCCCCCAGTTCCCAAAGAACAGGGGCCCCGTCTGGTTGATTTTTGATGACCCCTAAACACCTGTCACTTAGCCCCTTGTTCCCCACACCTGAACTGAATGTAATAACTAGCATTTATTCCTGTGTTCTGTAGTGTTCACCTGTAGGTACTGTACTGTCTGTTATCTGTATGTATTATCTCAGCAATACTCATAACACTCCTATAAGGTAGGTCATTTTTTGGCCTCTGTTTCAACAGATGAGGAAACTCGGGTTATGTGATTTGCCCAAGAGATACAGCGAGTACATGGTAAAGCCAGAATGTGAACCAAGCTCAGTCTGACTTCAGAAGCACGTTCTTAACCATTACACTATACCACACACATTTCTAAAATTCACTTTTCCTTTTAATACTGATACACATGGGAGTATTACTCAAGACCAAGGCTCCAGTAAATTATATTCCCCTGTCAGCCCACGGAAGCCATTTTGGTTCCTCTGCAGTCCACGGGCATAACAAGCAGGTCCACATTCTCCCAGACTCACTCATTTTTCTCCTCTCTTACCCCCACGCCCCACCCTCTGAAAAACAGACCAGAAGCATAATGATTTTCAATGAAATTATTCCCTTTTTCCCCACACAACATTAAGTTTACAAGGTTTAATAGGCACATAGAGCCTGAAGTCATATGTTGGATCATTTCAAAACATACTTCCCCTGCTCAAACCTGATGTCAGCAGCAGTTGCTAAGAAAACACACAGCCAACTGCAAGACAAGACGATGACTCAGAAAGGAGCGAGTGCACCTCCAAGTTTCAGAAGCCATCACCAACAGAGTCTTGTAATCAAATCATCAACCTGTGGTTATAAGCATTTGGGAGTTTCCTTTCATCAGGCTCAGAAGGTAATCTAGTCAGTTCTGGACTAAACACTATTTATAAAATTAATTGTTACCCAACTGAGTTGCATGCAGCTTGCTACAATGGAAAAAAATGCAAAGACTACAAAGGTAACAGACTTTCTTTGAAACACAGGCCCATTAACAGAGAAATAATTCTTTGTGTCATCAAATGTGTGACTACAAAGGATATTCAAACTAGAGAATGCTAGTCACCTTTTTTAACATACAAATGTGAATAATAAAACACACCTTTAACTCTTTTATAATCAGAATTTATAATAGTCATTCCTCTCTAAAAATTTTTTTCTGAATATCTACCTCAAAATTGGAACTGAAAGCTCTAGCATGCCTTAGCCTAGCAAACAATCTCATCACGAATGACGATAACCTATCATAATACTAATAGCTTAGATGCATTTGAGTTGTGGGCTGTTGTTTTTTTTTTTTTTAATTATTTGTTTTGGAGGCATGAGAACAGTCTTGAACAGCTTTACTTTATTTTTCTATTTTTCAATTACAGTTGACAGTCAATATTATATTAGTTTCAGGTGGACAGCATACTGGTTACACATTTATATAATTTACAGAGTGATCCCCTCATAAGTCTAGTACCCACCTGGCATCAAACACACACAGTTATTACAGCATGACTGACTGTAGTCCCCATGCTGTGCTTTACACCCCTCGGTTTAACAACTGCCAATTTGTAGTTCCTAATCCCTTCACCTTCTCAGCGCCCAACCCCTCTGCAACCATCAGTTTATCTCTATGAGCTGGTTTCTGCTTTGTTTCATTTTTTTAGATTCCTCATATAAGTAAAATCATATAGTATTTATCTTTCTGACTTATTTCAGCTTTACTTCTTTTATTACAATGCACATAAGGTAAAACTGACTTTTAAGTAATTAGCATTTTTAAAATTATAATTAGCTAACATCTATTGTATGACCCATTAATTAACGTGTCAGACCATCACAGCCAAAAATGAACTTTTCTGTCATAATACAATCGTTTCTTTCTCAGGATATCATAACTTGTACTCCAAAGCCAGAGTGGGAGAAAACGGGTAGTCTGTCTGTGCAAATTAATTCTGACCCCTCCCTCTGAACATGAACTCTCTGATAGCCTGAGCTCTAACTAATCTCTAACCTTGATGGAAACAATATGTACAGAACATTGACTAAGATGAGTAGATTTTTTTAAAAAGATGTATTGTCCCTCCCTAAATGATGATTACCTTTTCTCTCTACATGAGGCAACATAATTGCTGAGATGAGTAATGGAAATGTTTAGTGTATGATTATAATGTAAATTTCTAATGTGTTAAAATTTGCTTAGAAGATTGCAAAACCTTCATATAACATCTCCCTTCCCAAAAACCTGACTTTCAAATTTAAGTGTCTCCTTCTGGCACAATATTTCAATTTTGTCAGTGTATGCGTGTATATTCTTTTTTTTTAATTACTTTATTGTTGTTCAATTACCGTTGTTATTCTTTCTTACTATTCTGGAAAATTATAAGTATAATGTATATATTGCTATTATAATGATGTACATATAATATTTTGGTAAAATGTTTTCACTCGTATAGCTAGTATATTTATTTTTAATGAATTTTACATTACTAGGAATACATATATACTGAAATCCACATTACTATTTTGTTTTACTCATCTTTTTTGTAAATAAACCCCAGATAAACTTTTTTTTTTTTTTCTTTCAGAGAGAGGAGAAGGGAGGGAGAAAGAGCAATGTATGGTTGGTTACCTCTCACATGGTCCTCACTGGGGACCTGGCCCGCAACCCGGGCATGTGCCCCAACTGGGAATCGAACCGGGACCCTCTGGTTCCCAGCCCGCGCTCAATCCACTGAGCTACACCAGCTGGGCTCCAGATAAACTTTTATAATTTATTGTATAACCATGAGAAAGCTATACGTGATTCAGTTTCAAATTCATCTCTAGCACCTTAATAGCCCAAATCATCTAAAATCTAATCATTGATGAATGAAATTATATGATATGTGGAATTTACTTCAAAATAACCCAGCATGCAGGGATAGGTGAGGGTGTAGGTAAAACCAGATCATCAGAAATTGATAATAATTAATTCTGGGTAATGTTTATATGGAGCTCATTTCACTATTATCTCCGCTTTTTAATATATTTGAAATTTTTCATAATAAAATTCTTAAAAATGTAATTTACTATTTCTCCAGTGCCAGGGATAACTTTACCAATTTCTGCTTTATCCGCATAGCAATTGATGTTTTTTTTTTTTTATAACTTTACTTTTTTTTTTTTTTTAGATTTTATTTATTTTTAGAGAGAGGAGAAAGGAGGGAGAAAGAGCAATGTATGGTTGCCTCTCACATGGCCCTCACTGGGGACCTGGCCTGCAACCCAGGCATGTGCCCCAACTGGGAATCGAACCGGGACCCTCTGGTTCCCAGCCCACGCTCAGTCCACTGAGCTACACCAGCCGGGCCGCAATTGATGTTTTACATGACATTTCATTGGTGCCAACACAGCTCTTGTAAAATACTGAGGAAGAGAGTAAATGGAGTCACTATAGTCAAGCTGCTAAGTTATTAAAATCAAGTAGGCTGAGGTATGAGGAACTGATTCTATTTTTGTGTTAACTAGCCTGGGAACTTAAACTTTTGAACTTTCCAGTCCTGCATTAATGCCTGAATATACATCAAACCTGCAGATAACCCTATGGGTACCAGCCAAAAGACTAAGGAAAGAATGTGCATGTATCTAGACCCTCTGCCATCCACTATCCAAACTGTCTGATATCCACTACCCAGACCAGCAATCATCTAGAGAGAGTTGCCATCTTGGACCAACCCAGAGGCTAAGAATGCAGGACTGATTCTTCTCACAGATGTACTTTTTACTATAAGAACTCTTAGCTTTTCTTTCTCCTTCAGAACACATCTGGGTTTTTACCTAGTTTGTTTACGGTGTGCAAACCCTAAGACCCTTGAATAGATCTTCATTTACTTCTAGCCAAAGCCTCTAGACTCCTTTTGAATTAATTCAACAGTATAATGGGAGAAATAGCACATTTCTTATTATAGTCATAGATTTAAGAGTTAGGAAGAGTTCAGAAATGATCTAATCCTCTATGCTGGTGTTTCACAGCCTTGCACGCACATCAGAATCACTTGGAAAAGTTGTTAAGCACAGGTTGCTGGACCCCACCCTCAAGGTTTCTGACTCAGTGGGTTTGACGGTGCTGGTCCTCAGACCACACGTGGAGGACTACCGCTCCAAGCTCACGCCATTGCCCTATTCCAGTCTCCACTGCAGTGATCCCTGATTACCACATTGCAATGCGCGTTCCTCTGCTCGGGGGGCCTTTCTCTTACTAGACAAGTGGCTTTCTAAAGCCAAGGGACATAAATTTGTATCATTGTGCCAGAGCCCAAATTCAGTAACTATTTACAAAATAAATTAATTTATTGAATGAATGGAGTTTTTTAAACTCAATTATAGTTGAATATTTATCAATGTATTATCATTCAGAATAGAGGTACATTTACACACTCAGATGGACAGCAGCTACTCACTGATGGCAAGCAGCAAGCACCCGCAGTACCCGAAAGGAAGACAGAAGTCAGCTAGAACCAGAGTAACAAGAAGGCAAATTCTAAAGATCCTAGAACTGCATTTCAGACCACAATTTTCACTCAATGAACACTAACAAGCACAAGTGTGAGGCTCACTTTTATCAAATGTGTTACTTTGACTTGAAGAGCTATAACTGAGTGTTTTTCATCTCAGACAACATCAAAAGAAAGAAATGCTTTCAAACTTATCTTTCAAAGTTTCCCGGGATCTGGAAAATGTCAGCTCGGGCAACCCGATTCCTTCTCCCAATCCACCTCCCCCCTCCTAATGTTGCTCAGAGGAAAGATGAGAAGCACAGCACCCTCAGCAGCGCCTGTCTGAAGTTCTCCAAGCCCAGGTGCACTGAATGTCGTGCAGCCGCACAGGATCCTGAAGTATCTTTCTATTGCAGCAATGATCTACTCAAAGATAATTCAGCGAATTTTGTGTAAGAAAATAAACTAAGTTCTGGTTTTGACTACTTCTTTTAAGTTTATTCTTACTTTACAAGTATATATGTGTATATATATTCATACATATGAATGCAATAATCTCAGTATGTGATTTTTTTAATTATCATTTAACAACAGTAGAATAAAAATATAACCTGTGTAACTGCACGGGTAAATATACGGCTCTATTCTTATTACTCAGATCTCCTTAAAAAATAATTGACTGCTCAAACAGAAATAATAATGTAGTGTGGTGTGCGTAACAGACAAAAAGCAAGATGTATGACAGTGGCACGAAAGTCAAAAGAAGAGAAATTGAAATACACTATTAACAAGGTTTTCATACTACATGAAGCGATACAATGCACTTGAAGGTAAACTGGGATAAGTTAAGTATACACTACAAACCCTAAAGCAACCACTAAAATAACAAAATAAGGAATACCTAATAAGCCAAAAGAGATAAAATAGGTAAAAATCGTCTCATAAATTCAAAGAAAGAAAGAAAAAAAGAGGACAAAAGAAACCAAGAACAGGTGAGAAAAACAATACAAATAGCAAGATTTATACCTAACTATATCAATAATCATTATAAATGGTCTAAACATCCAAATTAAAAGGCAGAGATTGTCAAATTGGATTAAAAAAGCAATACTCTTCAAGGAAGTGGAGCATAATTCTCTACTCCTTACATGTGAGCTGCACATAGTGACTTCCTTCCCAAAAAGTATAGTACAGAGGGGAGAGAAATGAGTAACTTTACAGTGGAGCAACCTGACAACTGCTCCGGCAGCCAGGTGATCAAGGTCAACATCAATAGCTAATCAAGGACAACATAAATAGCAGTAAGTCGTGTTGATGTGATGAGATTCCTTTGACATGGTGTAATCAGAATACACATTCTTTTCAGGTGCACATGAAACATTTACCAAAATAAATTATCCTCTGGGAAACAAAATAATTCTTTTTTTCTTTAATAATTCTTAATAAATGTGAAAGGATTCAAGCCATACAAAGTATGCTCTTTGACACAAATGGATTTATATTAGGAACCCATAACTGAAAGATTTCTGGAAAATCTACAAGTATTTGGAAACTAAGTAATATACTTATGTGTGGCTAAAGGTCAAAAATAAAAGAAAATTTTTTAAAGTATTTTGAAATTAATAAAGGTGAAATCACACCAGATCAAAATTAATGAGATGGCAATAAAGCAGTACTTAGGAGGAAATTTACAAGACTAAAAAAAATCTACATCAGAAAAAAGGTCACAAATCAATGACCTAAAGAAACTAGAACAAGAGCAAATTAAACCCAAAGTAGAAGAAAAAAATAATAAGGATCAGAATAAAAATCAATCAAATAGAAAAACAATAGAGGATACCAATGAAACCAATGACTAGTTCATTGAGAAGGTCAATAAAATTGATAAACTTGTAGCCTAGAATTTCTCTACCTTGGGAGGCTGAAGAGGACCCCAGGGGGTAAACTCTGGGGGCCACTGTCAGGTCTGGTCTTTCACTTAGCAGGAGGTGGGAAGCCTTGTCATTTAAGATTTGCATTTTAAAACCTGTGACTGGCTTGGTATTGTTTTTCATGTTCTGCCCGTCCACCCACTGGATGAACAGAGGAAGCACAGCTCTCCTGCGGGTTACAACTCCAGCACCGAACACTTTGCATTGCATGCATTCAAATATTTATTCGATGAATGTAGAGCATTTACTGGTACAGAATAAGCATTCCATACATGGTATTATCTGGCACCTCAGAGCCCAGCACAGGGCTGGCATATGATAAAAGCTTGTTTGAGAAAATGAATAACTTTGTGTAATTGTTGAAAATCTGTTGTATTTAAAATAAAACATATGAGTAATGACAAACCAACCACTTGTCTCCACCCCTTCCCCTACTTAGACATGACTCCATTTTTGACCTTTACATTTAACTTTCACTCCCTTCTCTAAACAGACTGCAATATCCTGCAAACACAATTAGCACTAATGCACTGACAAGCTTGTAAAATGTTTAATTGGGTAAACGTATTCACATGATTTAAAAAAAAACAACCACCAGTGTACAAGGCGGAGTACAATGTACTCACTTAAACTGGTTTGATTTTGTGTTTTTCTATTTTATATGCATTTTTTATTTTACTGTATTTTTTCCATTATCATTTATCTCCCTTTCCCTCTTCCACCCCACGCCCCTCAATCACCACAGTTACTGAGTCCCAATAAAGATCCTTCACTCAAACGTGTGACAAACAACTAAATTTCCACTTTTTATTTTGACGTATCCAGAGTCTTCACGAAAAAAACTAAATCAGGATTAACTGCACCTGTTCCCTTTTCCCTTGGTGTGGGTGGGTGAGTGGGCGGGGGTAAGGCCCTTGGGAGTGAGTCTCAGCAGAGTTTTCCAGAAAGAAAACTCAACGAGCCATGCATGAAAGTATAAAAACACACCCAATGTTCCATCTCATAAAACGTGAACACTCTCTCCTAATGCTGACAATGTCTCAATGGCAGCGACCCGAGAGGGAAAGAATTGTAATTCCAGCCCTAAACGTGTCGAGCCGGTCCTAGCACAGCCACATAATACCTGCAAGGTGGACTTCGGAGCTATGGAAACTTTTAGAAGAGCATATGAAAGTTGCCTGAAATCAAACAAACTTTTAAAAAGAAAAGACTGATGCAAATGTGTTGAGCGGCCAGAAAGAACCTGCTCGGTTTGGCTCGGACTTGCTGGTGCTTGTACACAATCGTGCCTGCTGGCAGCCAGCTCCGACGCTCCCTTCCACTAGGGGAGGGACAAATAATAACTTTCAGACATAACAGGCGTCCACAAAGGCAAATGTTATACAGGACTTCTCAATCTCCATCAAATAAGGTGACTAATGTTTCCAGCAGCACTGATTCCTCACAAGTTCCCCACCCCCCGCTTTTTTTCTTAACAGATGAAAAATAACCTAAGGAGGAGAAGGTGTTACCGTCAGACCCTCGAGGCAATTTCAGACAACAAAGACCCCAAGCAATCAAAATGGAATTATAATCCGAGCCGTCCGAGTGCCCGGCTTCCTGCACGCCTCGGCTCCTGGAACGCCCGGGCCCTCGGGTCCCCGCGCCGTCCCCAGCCCGGGTGCGCCCCCGCCGCCTGCCCTCGGGTCGCCGGGCGAGCCTCGCACCACCCACGATCTGGCAATCTCTGCGCCGCGGCTCTCCGCGCTCGGTCTCACGCGGCGTTCAAAATCTTTCCCGCCCAAGCGTGACGCGAGGGGCGAAAACAATCAGCGGACCCCGAGCCTGGGCCCACAGGGGCGACTGGGGGAATCCAGAACGAGCCCCCTGCGGAGCCCCCTGCACAGCCCCCTTCCCAGCCCCGCGGACCGGCGGGCTGGGGCCCGGAGGTGACACAAAGAAGCCAGAGAGACAAACGCCACCCGCTGGCGCTCGCTCCAATCCCTGAGCGCCCCGCCCGCTGACAAGTTTGCGGCGCCCTCCACGCTCCCCGCTCTCCCCACCCAGGCAAAGTTTCCCGTGGCCGGGCTTGGACCCCGGCAACGGATCGGTTCCGGTCTCCGGCGGCCCCCGCCCCCGGCTCCGGGACCTTCCTTCCCTCGCCCCCGCCCCTTCTCCTCCCTCCCACTGTCCCTCCCTCCCCGCTCCAGCCCGCTCACTCCCGGGCGCACCGGGGTGCTGGGGCCCGCGGCCGCGCTCACCCGCTGCTGTCCCTGCGAGGGCGCGGGCTGGGGCCAGCCCGGTGCGCGCCCCTCTAGCCTTGCTCTCTCGATCGCCCCTTTTGCTCGATCTCCCGCTCGCTTTTTCGGTCCCGCAGAAGGCTCGGGGCACGGCAGAGCGCGCTCGGCTCCTTAGCGCTCGGAGAGCTGCAAACCACGCCCCGCAGCTTCCCCGCCCGCCGTGGGCCGCCGAGTCCCGCGCTCACCGCTCGGCGGCTCCTGTCGAGCCCGCCCGCGAACGCCGGGGGCGGAGCACCCGCCTCCCCCCTCAGGCCCCGCGGCAGCCGAGGGCTGGCAACTTTCTTTCCCTGTTTTGGAACATCAGAGATGTGTGAGGGAGAGGCTCAATCAGAGTGCAGGTTAACGACCGCGGTGGAAGGGGCGTGGGGACAGGGGGAGTGCCCCAAAGTAACTCAAGCTTTTCTGCATAACTTAAAGGAGGAATTTTTCTAATATTCCTGGACTTCTGGGTCTTGAAGGGAGGGTGGCGGTGTTGAGAGCAGATCTTGGAATTAGCAGCCAGACCTTAATCCTTTGTGGACCCTTTGTAAAATGAGGAATTTGGATTAGATGGTTTTAAGGATCTGGATCAGTAATTCCAATAGCGTGGTCTAGACTTCAGAGTCAGCTGGAGGGAAGGGGCAGCGCTTGTTAACGACACATATTACTGGATCCCTCTCTCCCAGTGGACGCTGGGGAGTGGGGAAGAGCCTCCAGCTTATGACACGATATACAAATTCCAGGTCTGAAATTCAGTGGAAACTGAATCCTTGGAAGTAAGTCCTGCAGGTAGCAGTTTGATTTTCCAGCAAATTACTCAGTGCCTTTGGACTCAAGATGACATCACTTGACTCCAACTTACCTGTTGTGCTATTACAGTATTACTAAGGCATTCAAGGTCCTAAGTGAAAGCTATTGTATCAACTCACTATTGTTACATAGAGAAGCAGTGACTTTAAAATATTTCTCATTTAAGTTTGTATTGCAGTCAAATTCTTTTGAGTCCAAATTCATGTATGTTGTACAACTACAGAATCTTTTTTTTTAAGATTTTATTTTATTTATTTTGGAGAGAGGGGAAGGGAGGGAGACAGAGAGGGAGAGAAACAGCAATGTATGGTTGCCTCTCACATGGCCCACACTGGGGACCTGGCCCGCAACCCAGGCATGTGCCCTGACGGGGAATCGAACTGGGACCCTCTGGTTCCCAGCCTGCGCTCAATCCACTGAGCTACACCACCCAGGGCAGAATCTTTTTTATTGATGATCAATAGCTCAATTCTTAGCAAACTAGCGCGCTACCAGTCTACCTGTCATTCTTTGTATTCCAAGATAATTGCTCTGATAGTATCACTTCTTTTCTTGATCTACCTACATTTGCATTATTTATTATTAATGGCCTGGGCCACAATAAAGGTCTATAAAGCAAGAAGGTCCTTCTGGACCTGGGGTGTCTTTTCACAAAAAGACCACTTTGCCTGATATATGCAAATCAAAGAGCCAGTTTCAAGGAGAAGCTGAGCTCCAGGGTTCATGGAGACGTCTACAGAGCATTGTGTGCCATTTTCCTTTTCCGCTCTATCTATTCTGTTTATTTCCATGTTACATCAGTTGCTTCCTTTACAGTAAATACTTCAAAATCATCACGGCAACAATCTCTGGAGAAAATGTTTTTAATAGTTTCATAACTATTGTTCCCTTCTATGTATCTATGCTACAAGTCCTCAAAGAGAAAGGACTCTTGTTCCATATTGTATATAGTTCACTTAAGAGAATCCAGAGTAAAATGCCTCAAAATGTTTTCAGATGTCCCCAAGCCATGTGGTGTCTCCTGACCATGTCAGTTTGGATATTAAATTAATATCTACTTTTAAATCAGCACATTAGACTAATGGCGGGAGTACTGAAACAGATCCTCCATACTTGGAAGTGAAAATAAAGCTAAGCCAAACAAAGACACACCTGACTCTTGTGAAACACAACACTGAGCATGTGAACCGACAGCTCACGTGCTTACATCTCTGACTGGCGGAGTAAGGGCTGCCATGAGGCCAGCTGTGCCCACATTCTCCCAGCACAGACACAGCACAGTAACATAGTATGATGCCATGCTCTGCCTCTCAGCTATCATTTCCATCAGGCCTCTGTATTTATAACAAAAGATCTATTTGGCTTGACGGCCCTTCAGACAGACTTTGCCAGATCCACTTATGATTAAAAAAAAAAAGTTTTGCAAACTGATAAAACTGAAAGCACATCTGAGATTTGGTACATAAGCATATGGTGGCATGTGGTGACGACAACTACTGAAGTAGACATTGAATACTTTCTGCCACATTGTACTGAGTAGCACAAAATCATGGTCTGAGGCATCCAACTGAGTCAGACATCCTCATGCCATTAAAGGAACTAAATTCATCACTGATTAGGTTACGCGGCAGCTCCTCTGTCACAGCACTGATTTCTCTGAACTAGAGTTGTTCGTTATGTTCCTGCATCCCTCACTAGAGAGGCAACAGGTTTTATTCTGGGAGCAAATTCTACTCTTATACTTTGATGCCATGTTGAGGATTGTGGGTTTGCATCAAGGTTTAGCAAGAAAGATTATAAGGTGATTAATAATTGAGTCTCTGCCATAAGCACAGAAGAGAGAATATTAACACTAGTATCATGTACTTATCAACCCTGATGGTATAGGAGATAATAATATTAAATGAGTAAGTGAAGTTAAGAACACTACAAAGTAAAAAAAGAAAGAGAAGCAAAGAAAGAGAGAGAGAAAAGAGAGAAAGATGCAACACAAAGTATCTTTACCCAAAGAGATAAGCATAATAATAATATTAATATTAATCATCTGAAGCAGGGTCAGAACATCTTACTACTTGCCTCTATTTTATCACCAATGTTACTACTGGAGACAAAAGGGATTGCCTTAAAGCTAAATACTCCTTGTTAGGATCCATGCTAGCTCTGAGGACCTCAAGGAACATACTTTTGCTACGATATTTTTTACCACATGGAGCACTTTTATAAGCCTGGGCTGAAAATAGCTGGCCAGGAAAACAATTCTGTTCCTTTGTCCAAGAGTCCAATCACACCCTGTAAAGGCCTGAGCTCCTTATCTCATTCTGGTCTTGTTTCCTGCCAAACCTAGAAACTAACACAAATAAATGGCTAATTGCTCCCTTGACCAATGTGATCTTTCTGACCATTGTCCGATTCAAGTAGAAGGCTGTGTCCAACAACATGCAAGTATGCACTGCCAATTTATGCAGTAGATGGTCTCCCAAAATACTGAACTAATAGAAGGCGTTTCTGCCAATTTCATTAGAGTCCCACATTCTAGAGTTTGAAAAAAGGTTAAAACACATGTCACGATTCAATGAAATTGCATGTATAAAGGGCTAAGCATGGAGCCTGGCATACAATAAGGATTCAACAAATGACAGCTGTTATTGAATCATTTTCAAAACCTCTTTTATTGAAATGGTAAATTAAAGTATTGGATTTTTAAATATTCCACAATACCTCATTTTACACAGAAGAAGATTAAGCCTTAGGGTAAAATGTATGCCTAATGGCATAAAACTAATGGTGCCGGTCCCTGGATTAGAACCTAGAGAAGTTTTTAGCAGAAATAAATGTATAATTTAGAGGAACTCTGTTGTATATCTTATTTGTTTTATTGTTAAGTGCAATACATTTCATTAGTCATTCTTCTCAGCTCACAATTAAAAAAAAAACAACAATAAAAACAAGAGGCATTTCCATACCGTTCAATTTTCTTGCAGTTCTGGGTGTTTTGGTTTTGAGGTTAGTTGGAATTCTCCTTGTGGCTGTGCAAGGAATTGAAGCACGTCTTCCTAGGCTCCATCTTCCTGGATGGTATACGAGTTAGGGTTATGGACACATATGTGTGCATGTTTCCTCGATAGGTAGCATGAGCCGGCTCATTAGTGAAGAGTCTCAGACTCCTTGCTTTAACTAATCTTTTATTGGTGCATGTTCAGTACCTAGAAAGAGGGCACATAATATGTATTCAGTAGACATTTGTTGAATGAATGAACAAAGAGTCTTATTTAATCTTCAGGTCCAATTCTCTCCTTTACTTATTATTTAAACTCCACAAGTGCTATGTTTAATACTATTCTTCTGCATGATGAGGATTAAGAGACAGCAATATCCTTGTGTCATTATTATCAGAGTAAATTTCAGTTATTACTAAACAAATCTAAAGAACTTTAAAGAAAGAAAATTCAGAGATGAATTTTCTAAAAGAGATATTTTAATCTGTGAAATATGACCAAGTTAAATTAAGAAAATCAGAAGAGTTCCTCAAATACTTTTGTTATAAGTATCTTGGAATGTGTCTTCTTAGATTACAAAAAATAAGACTACCTTTGAGATAGAAGATAAAGCAGCTTATGTTCTCAGGGTAGGATTCTGTGCTGGTACATTTATCATTCTTACTAGGTGATAGCAAAGCTAACTCAATTAACACGTGTTTATTCAAGTGCAGCCAGCAAACCACTGGGGGTTCACATGGTTATTTAAGTTGATGGGACACAGACACACCTTTCTAAAACAAAAACAAAAATCTGCAATTCCATGGATATTAATGCTTAGGACTAGTAGGTATGACAATAAAAAAGAATACGAGTCAACCTAAAATTATTTTTTAAATAATAGCCCAGTTGGTAGATGATAATGCAAAAATTGTGAAGATAATAAGTGAAAAACTGAAGTTTTAGAAACATTAGGTTAAAGGAACAAGGAAGGACACAAGGTACATTGTACACCATTAACGGGTTGTTCATTTGATGGGATTTGGAAAGGAAATTGTGACCCTGGCCAGACAGGACAGATACTACTTCTTTTTTTTTTTTTTTTTTTTTTAATTTTATGTATTTATTTTTAGACTGAGGGGAAGGGTGGAAGAAAGAGGAAGAGAAACATCAATGTGTGGTTGCCTCTCACATGGCCCCCATTGGGCACCTGGCCTGCAACCCAGGCATGTGCCCTGCCTGGGAATCGAACCAGCGACCTCCTGGTTCGCAGCCCACACTCAATCCACTGAGCTACACCAGCCAGGGCCAGATACTACTTCTAAACCATCCACGGACAATGACAATCATGTATTTCAGACCCATTCTTTGACAGTTTCAGACAACTTTTGTTTCCTTGGCCAAAACTTAAGACTTTGGTTCCTGATTATTTCCATGTCCATTAGAGGCAGGCCGGCCATCACCTCTACCCCACTTCTCTTCTAATCCCATCTCACAAGACCTTAAGCCAGTTCAAAGTTTCAGGCCCAGTGTTGGTCTAAGAAGGGATTTGGGGTGTTTCAATTCTGCCTGACTCTGTCTTTTTAAAAGAGTTTTTGGCCCTGACCAGGGTGGGTCAGTTGTTTGGACATTGTCCTGCAAAGCAAATGACTGTCCCAGGTCAGGGCACCTACAAGAGGCAACCTATTGATATTTCTCTCACACGTCAATGTTTCTCTTCCTCTCTTTCTCCCTCCCTTCCTCTCTCTCTAAAAATAAATAAATAAAATCTTTTAAAAAATAAATAAAAGAGTTTCTGCATCTTACTAGGATACTTACTATTTCTGAGGTCTTGGTCTATAATAAAACACTTACTTTTTTGGTTTGTGTTTTCTTCCTAAAACTATTAAATAGCAGATTATGTAATGAAAAGAGCGAGCACCTGTACCCTGGGTTGTCTTTCTCTTTTTCTTTCACAGGCACATGTATGACACCAACCTTTATGGATCTCAGTTTTATAATCAATCACTTAGAAAAAAATAATCTCTAATTCACACAGATGTTGAGTTTTTAATTCTGTGTTTTCTACTCTCTGAGTGGAGGGAATCTGGCTAACGTGACTGTGGGCGATTGTTGTAGAAAGTGGTACAGAAGAGTAGCTACGAACACAGAGGGCTGCACTGCCCCACACAGTAGCCACAATCCACATGGGGATATTGAGCACTGAAAATGAAGCTACAGTTGCAATAGAGTACAATGAAGTACAAATTGAGATATCCTTTCAATTACAATCAATATCATAAACCAGTGTTATTTACCATGTTAACAGACTAAAAACAAAAAGTGTGTGATAATCACAATATGTGCAAAATTTTAAAAATAAAATCCAACATCCATTTCAGATTAAAACTGAACTCTCAGCAAATTAAGAATAAAAGAGAAATTTCTTAACCAGATAAAGAGCATCTACATAAAATGTATAGCTAATATAATATTTAATGGTGAGCAATTAAAAGTTTTTCCCTAAGTATAGGAACAAGGCAAGGATATCCACTATCACCAATATTTTCAACATTGTACTGGGGGTTCTAGCCAGTGAAATAAAACAAGAAAAAGAAAACTACAAGTCAATATTTTTATTACTTTCTCCAGCATATATCAAAGTATTTGTTTATTTTCATTGACTTTTTTTCTTCAAACACATACTTCCCATTCTGAAAGTAGAGAATGTTAGAATACAATTTTTTTTTTGAAAAAAATTTTTTTAAAGATTTTTTAATTTATTTTTAAAGAGAGGGGAAGAAAGGGAGAGAGAGAGGGAGAGAAACATTAATGCGTGGCTGCCTCCCGCGTGGCCCTCACTGGGGACCTGGCCCGCAACCCAGGCATGTGCCCCGACTGGGAATCGAACCAGGACCCTTTGGTTCCCAGCCCACACTCAATCCACCAAGCTACACCAGCCAGGGCTACAATATTTATTTTTAAATGAATCTTAACGATGCCCTGGCTGGTGTGGCTCAGTGAATTGAATGCTGGCCTGCGTACCAAAAGGTCACTGGTTCAATTACCAGTCAGAGCACCTGCCTGGGTTGTGGGCCAGATCCCCAGTAGGGGGCACGTGAGAGGCAATCACACATTGATGTTTCTCTCCCTTTTGTTCTCCCTCCCTTTCCCTCTCTCTAAAAATAAATAAATAAAATCTTTTTATTTATTTTTACTTATTTTTTAAAGATTTTATTTATTTTAGAGAGGGGGGAAGGGAAGGAGAAAGAGAGGGAGAGAAACATCAGTGTGTGGTTGCCTCTCATGTGCCCCTGACTGGGGACCTGGCCTGCAACTCAGGCATGTGCCCCTGACTACAAATTGAACTGGTGACCCTTCGGTTCATAGGCCCGCGCTCAATCCACTGAGCTACACCAACCGGGGCAATAATATCTTTTTAAAAAAGAACCTTAATAACTAATGAAGTCATTGAAATATTATACATTATTTTTTTTTAAGATTTTATTTATTTATTTTCAGAGAGAGGAGAAGGGAGGGAGAAAGAGAGGGAGAGAAACAGCAATGTATGGTTGCCTCTCACATGACCCTCACTGGGGACCTGGCCTGCAACCCAGGCATGTGCCCCAACTGGGAATCGAACCGGGACCTTCTGGTTCCCAGCCCACACTCAATCCACTGAGCTACACCAGCCGGGCGAAATATTATACATTATTTTAAAACTAACTAGAAAACAGATTTTTTTGAAAATGTCAATATTTAAGAAAGCAAATTTTCACTGGAACCATGTTCATATTTTCTATTAACTTATTCTTATAGCCCACAATGATTACCATTATTCTGATTTGTAATAGCCTGTCAATGGCACAGAGATTTATGGATAAATATTCCAAATAAGCATAATGTGTTAAAAAAAATAAAGCTACCAAATTATGATTTTCAAATTAATCAGGTATCCAGAACACAAGTATCACAGGAAGAGGGTTAGATTCAATAAATTCACCATCTTTGTTTTACAGCGTTTAACTATTGTCACAGAAGAAAAATGGCCAAAGTCATCATTGTTCATCAGCTGAAGCTTAGCAACTTACTTAAAATATACCAAAAAATATTATTGGTTAGTAACAATGCAGACATTGAACAAAAGGAGAGGGGGCTGCCCAGGAAAAGTAAAGGGAAGAAAACCCATTGCTGCTGGAATTCAGGGTGGCTAAAAGAAATAGAACCCTAACTAGCATTCCACAGACGATAGACCTCTAACCATAACTTCCTCCCCATACTGCCGGAGAAGAAAAATAACACCAAAAATAAGGTCAGCTATTTCATATGTAGATTTTAAAAATTAAAAGCACAACAGTACTAAGTTCTAAGATATGACATGGCATAAAATCCTGATGAGTAGTCAAGTGTTCTGTTTCATTCAGGTAAAAGTAAACAAATAAGTTTAGGCAATGCAGATAGTTTAAAAATAAAAGATAAATGATGTTATATGGGTTTGTTCCATTTGTGAAAATTCATTGAATTGTGCATTTATTATATGTGATACTTTTTTCCTTATCCATATTTCAGATTCAGAAACAACTTCAAGAACAAGTTGCTTCTGAATCAATCATACATACCACTCTTTCATTAATATTAAAATATTTATTAAATATCCACATATCTGCTCTGCTCTGCCAAATACTAAAGGAGATACACAGAGTTCCAGCCTCCCCATACTTTTCTTTCTGAAATAGATAACGTATGTGAAGACAGACATGTAACACTCAAAGAGCTGACCACTGATTGATACAAATACTACCTATCTTTGTATGATAAAACCACAGCTAGTTCTAGCACATTTTCTTTATATCATCTGTTTCTTTATATCATCTGGGGTTAGAGGTAATGACCTGCCTCTTATGGGCATGGAAATAATCAGGAAACAAAGTCTTAAGCTTTGGCCAAGGAAACAAAAGTTGTCTGGAACTGTCAAATCCAGGGGTAGAACGGAAGAATGAATCTGAAATAACTGATCAGCAAAAGTAGTTAGACCGACATACTATAAAGATAAATGTGGATTCTTCCCACTTATCATCACAGGGCTAGTGCCCATTCATTCCCATTGGAAACCTAGTCCCAAGCAAGGACCGGTGACCTATCCTGTCCTTTGTTATGAGGAATTGAAGGAACTGTAATTCAATAGCTCAAGTGTTACCTTAGCTGCTAGCCTGCATTTGCTCTGTTCTTCCAGGATTTGGGTTACTCTGCTGTATTCTTACAATTAAAGATAACCCCAAAGTTCAAAAGACCTAAACCTCTCTGCCCTGTTATCAGACGTGGCTTGCTGTGACCGTCTACCTGTCTAAACAGCTGTCTCAACAGCGCCTTCGCTTCTCCTCTTCTCTCTGTTCATGATGGGAGGAGTGTGAAAATTTGAATTTTGTTTTTCTCATGTATTTAAGAATGTTCATATTTTAAATTCTTTTTGTGTCAGTTTTAGTTTTTAATTTATCCCTTTGATCCAACCTCGCATTTTATGCACCTCAGTGAATGTCCCCTGAATGTCTCCCTGGCCGTGGCAGGACCCCTGCGAAAGGCTTCAGCCCTCTGTGTACTCTTGCTTTGGGGCAGTAATCTTGTATCCTCAGTCTTCCGCAGTGGGAAAGTAATTTTGATTGAAGTTCTAAAGTTGTTTTCCATTTCTCTTCACTGACAATGAAATCTCACAATGGGGGGTGAAGGAGTTCTTAAACTAAGAGACTGTTAAAGTGTCATACAGAGAGTGGCTTCTTGTCCAGAAGCTTAACTTTCCCTCGAAACAGTTTAATGAGCCCATATCAAGAACCGTCACTATTGCCCTCATTGGGTAGTTCAGTTGGTTAGAGCATCCTCCCAATAAGCCAAGGTTGTGGGTTGATTCCCAGTCAGGGCACATCCAAGAAGCAACAAATGAGTGCATAAATAAGTAGGACAACAAATCGATGTCTCTTTCCCTCTCTCTCTCTCAAAAAAAAATCAATCAATAAAATTTTTTTAAAAAATGACTTGTCAGTATTTCCTTCTTCCCTTCCTCCATTCCTTCCTTCCTTCCTTCCTTCCTTCCTTTCAGCCTTCTTTTGGAAAGCATTACTTGCCTTGTGACTCTGTTCTCTCTGTAGCATACATGTCATATCCTACTGTGCTTCCATGTGCTCTATTTCAATCTAACTGCAAGGTAGGGAAACATTCAAGAGCTCAAAAATATACTGGTGGGATTTTTGTTTCTATTTTGTTAATAAACACAACAAGGAAAGAGAAATAAAGAAAAATTCTGACTTACCTTTGAAATTCATTGACTAGAGAAATGTTTATTGTTATAACTTTGAAATTGAAAGATGATTATACTTTATGTTTCTAGGGCTTGAGTCACAAAAGCGGTTCAAAATGTGAAAAAGGAAAAGAAAATTGGAGAGGTGTTCTGACTACCTTCTATCCTCAGAAAAAAAGTTGGTTTGGGCTAGGAAATGGGACACAGAGCGTGAAGAGTTAAAGAACTTGTCAAAAGAACCTCTTGCCCCCAAGTGAACAGGCTAACAGAAAAATGAGAAGTTCGTTGTTAGACTGGGCTTTCAAGTTTCATTCCTCAGCGGCTTTGGATGCTTCCAGATCTTGGGCAAAGTCTTAAATTCTGTACAACGGATTCCTTCCTGATTTCCCTTTGAAAGAAGTTATCTTGAGATAAGATGAGAATGGGTCATCTGGTGATACCTTCTGTTAGAGGAAAACAAATATGCCATTCCAAGACTAAAGAATTTAACCTTATAAAAATTCAAGACCATGTTCATTTTTCATGTGCAACAGTGACATCTAGTGGACAAAATATTTCAGCACTTTACCAAACAAATGAACTAAACATTTTCTGTCACTGACAAAAAGATATCCTTTTAAAATGTTGTCCCTTAGTAAATGTTTTCCCCCTAAATAAAAGTCAGTGGTGTGTCCCACACTTATACTAAAAAGGCTCTCAGTGACTTGTGTGACCAGGGTCTTGGGTCCCACAGAGAGTTGTTCAGCAGGATATTAGTTAACATCCTGCATTCACAGAACTCCTCTGGGTAAGGTAACAAGGCCTGTTCCCAGCCACCTTCCTCCCCTCCATCAGAACCCTAATGAGATATTCTGACAGTAGCTACACTTTGGGGGAAGCTCTGATCATACTCCTTAAAGTTACTTGGAGGTAAGAGTGAAATATCTCTTCGAGGCCAGGGTTAGATTCTGGTTAGAGTCCAGAACGTAAGAAGAGGATTAAAGTAAGATTTCTAGGTAAGATATATACACAAGGAAGAGGATTTTCTTAATTCTATACTGTAACATGCTAACCTAAAGCAAATATAGTTAAATAAATAAAGTCATCCCTAAGTTCTATACTGTTCTTTGTTCTCTTTCAAGTTTAGTCTCGCTGAGAAGTCCTGGAGAATTGCCCTGCCCTTCTCTAAAAACCATGACCAGTTCCAATGCATAAAAGGACACCTGATCCTGATGACTAAAGAAAGCTCCCACTGTTCGGGGTGTACTACGTGCAAGGCATTGTGCTAAGATTCCATGTAACTAACTCATGCCATCTCTAACACGCACAGTCCTGACGTGCAGGCAGTGTGGAATCTATTTTTATAGGTAAGAAAAATGGGGCTCAAAAGAAGTTACGTAGCTTAAATAGCAGAATCAAATCTCAGTTATTTCAATTCTAAAGCCCATTATCTTTTCATGCCATACAACTGGAAGAAAAAGAAAGTAGAAGCTATTCTTCATTACTTTCTAGAAGACTGATGAAGTACTTTTACTATTATTCTAAAATTGAAAAACAATATACTCCTCCCTGTGTTGTACAACCAAATTTGGTATATTGTATATTTTTCGACTTCAGGGGAGATTCACAATGATGCTCCTTCACTAGAATGTTAAAAACATCATCGAGTTTGGGTCTGCATCAGCAGAGAGGTGAGAGGATGGCTACTGGAACCAACTGCTCACGTTTGAATCCCGGCTTGACTATTTGCTGCAAGTTACTTAACTTCACTGGTTCTGTTTTCTCATTTAAGAATAGGATAATAGCCCGGCTGGTGTAGCTCAGTGGATTGAGTGCGGGCTGGGAACCAAAGGGTCCCGGTTCGATTCCCAGTCAGGGCACATGCCTGGGTTGCGGGCCAGGTCCCCAGTGAGGGCCATGTGAGAGGCAACCATACATTGCTCTTTCTCTCTCCCTTCTCCTCTCTCTGAAAATAAATAAATAAAAAATCTTAAAAAAAAATAGTTCCTTTAAAAAAAAAAAAGAATAGGATAATAACGTCTATTTCATAGGTGGTTGTGAGGATTGAGTAAATTGCTGAGAACAGTGCCTGGCACATAGTAAGAACTCAATAATATCATTATTGTTGGTATTATATCTATTAATACATGAAAACCAGACAAGTTCTTGAATTACTTTTATTTTTTAAATAACTTTATTGAGTTATAGTTGACATGACATAAAATCCATCCATTTTAACAGTTTTTAGTAAACATACTGAATTGTGCAATAATCACCACAATTCAGTTTTAGAACATTTCCATCACTTTAAAAAGGCCGTTACTTTTTTAATTTACTCTGATATTTCTGAATTTTTAGGGAGGAAATTTAGGCTCTTGATTTTGAGATTGCTCTTCTTTCTAATATAGTCATATAAATGCCTAAATGTTCCTCTGCTTTAGCTCCATTCCATAAATTGTGATGTATTCTTGGCATTATCTGGATGTATTAAGTGTGTCTCTTAAAGGCAACATCTGGTTGGATCCTATTTATTTACCTTATATCTCTGACTTTTAATTGGAGTGCTTAATCCATTTACATTTCATGTCATTACTTGTATGCCTTTCATTTTTCTGTATTTTCTTTGTCTCATGCCATTTTCGTTTCTCTGTTCCAATTTTCCTGCCTTCTTTTGCATTAAACAAATATTCCTTGGTGTACCATTTTAATTCCTTTGTTCACTTTTAAGCTATTTTTGAGCTGTTTTCTTACTGGTTGCTCTAGGGACTATGGTATGTATTTTTAATTTATCACAATCTACTTCAGGTACTGACCAGTTCTGGTAAAATACAGCAGACTTGCTCTGGTACACCTTCATTTCCTCCCTCCTCCAATAATGAAGAAACAGATTGAGATACGTTATCTCAAAAGAGATGTAAAGTAAAAAATGGAAAGAAATGTGCTCTTCCAAAAAGGGATAAACATGAGCAAAGGCATGATCAAGAAACAGAATGCAATAGGAAAATGAGAGAATGGAACAAGGACCAGACCATGAAGTACCGGGTAGACCGTGCTAAGTCAATGGGGGAGGGCGGATGGGCACAGAATATTTTAAAATTGTGAGAGACATGGTCAGCTAGAGCACTCTTAACAGCAATGTACAGGACCGCTGCAGGGAGGCACAACTGAGCCAGCCTGCATGCTTCTCCCTCCGAGTTTTTCTTGACTTCCCAATGTAGTTTCTGTGAATCCTCAGGAGGGGTCAGGAGCCAGACCCTGAAGCCCTTACCTATTTTTGTTTAGCCTGTAAACCTCCAATGTGATGAACAGCTGTTGGGAACTCACTGTGTGCAAAAGTCATGTAAGACAATATTCAATTATTCAGAGGTCATCCACTGAGTTTGCATGTAATTAGACCCATGGTATCTCTGTCTCATTCCTTCTTCCTGCCTTAACCTTATTTGTTGGATGATTAGTTCCTTCATATTATGGATGGAGAAAGAGAAAAAAAGGGTGAGTATACTTTCCTCTTTTTCATAGGTTGAGTGAATAATAGAGGAGGAAGAGTTTTAAACTAAGAGTTCATATGAAGCTTGTGGCTATTGGTGTATTTTCACTAACCTTCACCCTGGCTTCTATAGTAGATGATAAATATCTCCTCTTCTCAGTGTTCATTAACTTTCTTGTCACCAGAACAGTCACTCTCCAAAATTATTAATACTGTTTAATTAATAAGGTGTTTAATTTTTAATTAATAAGGCACTTAATTTTCTTTTGTTTTAATAGGTTTATTTCACATGAGAATATTTGAGGTTCCTCAAAACCCCCACTGGAGGGGTAATTTTGAATAAAATTCATATAGACAGGAAATAGTAAATAATTGACAGTAACACTACCCAAAGTGCCTATTGAATTTATATATCTTGCCGGTAGATTACCAAGGTATACTCTCTTTGAATAATTTCACAGTCTGTCCATCAGACTTAGAAATGACATGAAACTAGAAGGAATTATAATATGTGGGATGGCAATCTAGGCATCCAAACAGATTAAGAAGGCTGAAACAGCCCTGGCCAGGTAACTCAGCTGGTTAGAGCATCATCCCGATACGCCAAGGTTGCGGGTTTGATCTCCAGTCAGGACACATACCAGAAGCAACCAGTGAATGCACAAATAAGTGGAACTACAAATCAATGTTTCCCCGCCCCCCTCTCAATCTCTCTCCAAAAATCAATACATAAATTTTATTTTAAAAAGAAGGCTAAAACAATAAGGCAAAATAAGGGAGACGGAATTTAATAGATAAGAACATTATGCCAATTAGGAATGAGTTTAGCTATATTTAACAGAAAGCTTAAATTTTTCACAGCTTAGCCAAATACACGGTATTCATAGGAAGGCAGTGTGACGGTACTCCAAGCTCGTCAGATGATGCTTGGAGGTGGCCTTGCCACTGCAGGGCTCACAAGCTGAGTCATGCTGCTGGAGGGCTGTTAGGGTGGGGAGGTGTAGGAGAACCATTCCACTCACCATGGGAAATGTAGCCCAACATTCCACGTTTAAAAAACCCCAGCGGAACGTGGGACGGCAAGCAGGCCCCACGTGTGTGAAAATGGGCTTTCCTGTGGGTAAATCAGGATGGCATCTTTCCTAGAGTTAAGCCTTGCTCTTGCTAAAAAACCCTCTCACCCTGGATAAAAAAAAAAAAAAAAAATGCTAATGCATATCTAGCTTCCTTAGACCGGTGCTATCCTTTCAAGTTCAGCCAGGGAGGGACTCCAACCCATGTCTATGAAGAACACTTGAAGGAACTGAGGTGTTCCGGAGGGGAAAAGTATTTCAAGTACTATCTTGTGAAAGGAGAAGGAGATATTGCCTGTGCCATTCCAAAGGGCAAAAGTAGTCCCATTTGGTAGATGCCAAGGGAGGCAGATTTTACTTAAACTGAGATGTTTTTTAATTCAAGGAGATAACAAATTTCTAGTTAAAAAAAAAAAAGTGGCTATGACTTACTAAGGGTTTACAATGTATCTGGCACTATTCTAAGTGCTTTACATGAATTAACTCTTTTTAACCTCAACTAGAATGTTAGACCCATTGCCCTCATTTCACAGGAAAGAACTGAATATATTTGTCCAAGGCCAGACAGCTAGGAAGTGGCAGATCTGAACCCATGGAGTCTGATTTCAAAGCCGGAATTCTCACTGCTCTGTTCAAGCTGAGGCTCGTCCAGTAATGGTAGGGGCGGGGTGGGATGAAGGATGTCATAGGTGGATGAAAGCCTGGCTAGGATGAGGTGACTTACATGAGACTAATAGCAACATTTATTGAACATCTGCTATGTATCAGGCACTGGACTAAAAATTTCACATACCTTAAAAGAGATTATCCAGTGAGGCACCCGGCAGAGCACTGAGTACGTCATACATACTCAGTTACTGTTAGCGGTTATAATCACTTTAAATTCTCTCAGCAGCTATCTTAGATGAGTATTATTGTATCCACTTTGCTGATGAAAACACTGAAGGTTTGAGAAATGAAGTAAATTGCCCGAGGTCCCTGCTACAGTCAGTTTGTGAACTCAGATCTGCCGGATGCCATGGCGCTATGCTTCCTACTATGTCATGTTTCCACGAGAGCACGCAGTAGCGTGGTTCTGTGAAACCAGCTATGCAACTTAAATAAATCTTACAGATCAGTAGACCACTAGCTATCTGAAGTTAAATACTATAATAAGCACAGGTCAAAAATATAACAAAATGAGACTGGGTTATTTATTTTTTTAATATTGAAATCCACTTATTTACCAGCTTAAGATAACTTTCCTGGTTCTTTAAAAATTCCACCTGGTGCTAAGAATTCTTAGGTGCTAATGATGAAGAGAAACTCAAAGCCAGAACACTGATCATAAGTTAAACCAAAAGGCATGCAGGGATCAGAACTAAATGTAAGCACAAGGGCTGGCTAGGGTCTAAAAGCCCCCGTGGAAACAGAACTGGAGACCTCCACCACAGACACAGACTCCTGCACAAGGCGGAATTGTGAACGAGCTCTCTGCACAAAGCCGGCAACCAGGAAGAGCTGTTCTGCCCATGGAACAGGAAAAAGAAAAACTCCACCCGCTGATGTGTGTAGAAACATGCAGGGAAACAGGCTAATAGACTGGGCCATGGATGGAAAAGGAGTCATCAAGAAAAATCTTGCCCTGACTGGTGTGGGGCAGTGGGTTGGGCATTGTTCCACAAGTGGGAAGATCGCTGGCTCGATTCCCAGTCAGGGCACATACCTGGGCTGCGGACAAGGTCCCTGGTTGTGGGCCGATGTTTCTCTCCCTGTCTTTCTCCCTCACTTCTTCTCTCTCTAAAAATAAATAAATAAAATATTTTTTTAAAAAGAAATCTGAATCCAAAGACTTTGCTGGGAGTGGCTGTGGGTACAAATTTGTATTTTCTTCAAGGTGACAAAATCCAAGGTCCCTGCCCACCCTTCCTCCTCAAAAGACTCAGCAGAACCAAATCTGCTGCCCATAAGGATAGCTTCATAATCCAAAGCACAGAGAATTCTCACAATAAATAACTCTGAGGATAAACTCACAGTCAAAAATTAGAAAGGAAATCACCTCTATGAGAAAGACTCAGCAGATCCAACAAACAATTAATATAAAGAAAAGCCAGACACTAAGATAACCAAGCAATGTGAAAGTCTAGTTATAATCTTCAAAGAGGAAACAATCAAAACTCTAAGGGGGATAAAAGACACAAAAAAGAATAGAGAGGAAGTAAGAGATTTTTAAAAAATCATCCAGAAGGTGCTGCAGAGGAAAAAAAGCACAATATATGAAAGAGAATTTAAGAAACATGAAAAATGAAATGTGTGCCTAGCAAAAACTTCAGGAGGAAAAAGAGAGAATAGGAGAGAAGCAATATTCAAAAAGGTGATAGTGGAGCATTTTCCTAGACATGATAAGATTAAAAAACTTCAGTGAGTCTCAATCAGGATAAATAGAAGAAAATCAACACTAAGACACATTGAAGTTAAACTGCAGAAATCAAAGATAATTGAAAAACATCTTTGAAACTACTGAAGACGAGAGGTGGGAGGGTAGGAGTGTGGGAACGGATTACTAAAAAGTAATAATCAGATTGACATGGACTTGTCATCAGTAGGCTTTTTTTTTTTTTTAGCAATTATAGAATCCAGAGGAAAAATGAAGTATTAAGGAAAACAAAGCTCAACTAAATTAGATAAATATCTTCTCAGTAGCTACACCCCTCAGACGCGAGAATGAGGGACAGCTATTAAACAGCTCCTGCTCTGTGTATCTTTAGACAGGAGAGTGGGAACTGGGCCTTTGAGAACAAAGTTTCTCTTAGGAGGAAAACAAGTGGCAAAGTCAAGTTTTATATCCTTGTGTTGCTCTTTGAAAAACTGTGGCAATTCTTTCTGTACAGGGCCAGACAGCTCTGCAAAGTATCAAATCATGTTCAATAATATGACCCCCTTACAGACCTTCCATTTATCAGACTCTCTCTCATCAGCCATTGAGTAGAAACTTTATTATGTATCTGTGGAGAAGAAACCATTTCATGACGTTACCATGGTCTGACCCGCAGCTGGACTCCAGCCAGAATGGAGATCGCTTACGGCAAAACCTGCTTAGAGACTGTCTGTCTGATTGTGATCAATGTTCATTCTGACGTAAACCAGCAACCCTCCTCTGCCTGCCACTGCCTGCTGGTTCCTGGAACAGGCCATTGTCCTGACCTGGCCAAGTATGTAAAATAATTTCCTGTACCTGGTAGCATTCACAAACTCGCACCCATCACTATCCCCTCTTTGCCTGTTAAGCAGCATGGGGATCCATTCCGTCTTGACACACCTCCTACCTTGTATGTAAGTTTCCCTTCAGAAGCTCTATTAATTACAAGACTGGAGTGGCCAGCTTCTTCCTTGTGTCTTACCCTGCCTTCTGCTTATGGAGGTAGATCTTCAGTGTCAGGGCTTTTCCCTGGGTCTGCATGTACAAATGATGCCTTAGAAATGCTCCTCTTCAATATTTCCTTTAGTTTGCCACAAAATTTTTGCCACAAAATGGAAACACCAATATTGGTTTTTTTTTTTCTGATTATAAAAGCAGAAGACACTGTAGGGGGAAAAAAGTAAAATAAATTGGAAATGTATATGGAGGGTCAACTCTGAACTTATCACAAACTCAGACATACAAAAATACAGCATTCCTGGTTTTCTGTAACTGACTTAGGCTTCCTCTTGAGCCCTCCTACAGACCGAAGACAGAAGTGGAGTAGGAATGAAAACCGGCCAGTTACAGGTATTTTAGTGTTTCCCTGTTTCAACATCTCATTTCAGTAACTGTATTTGGACAATCTTCAGGAACCACTCCTGAACTTCCAGACTTTGACTCTACTACAAGTTTTCCACCTCTACATCCATGTATTCTCCAATCTTAATGTTTTTGGTGAGCATCCTACATCTGACAAATCAAGTATGAGGGAAGAATTAAGATATTTTCAGCCCTGGCTGGTGTAGCTCAGTGGATTGAATGCGGGCTGGGAACCAAAGGGTCGCCAGTTCGATTCTCAGTCAGGGCACATGCCTGGGTTGCGGGCCAGGGCCCCAGTGAGGGCCATGTGAGAGGCAACCATACATTGCTGTTTCCCTCTCTGTCTTCCTCCCTTCCCCTCTCTCTAAAAATAAATAAAATCTTAAAAAGAAAAGATATTTTCAGTCATGCAAAACTCAAAAAAACAACCAAAAACAAAACTCCTTTGCCTCTTAGGAAGTTACTGGAAAATGTGCTCTGCTAAAATAAAAGTATAACCAAATGAAAATGACATAGCACAATAATCAGGAGGTCTAGATAAGCCAGAGGTGAAGGGACTCATCAGGAGGACAGTGAAGGGAGAGTCTAGGATGACAGTTGTCACCAGACACAAGGGCAAACCAATTAGATTGCAGGTCACAGGTACCATGACAGCCTTTTTTGGAAGGTGAAAACAATACAACATTTAATGTATCAGAACCTCTTAAAAGGAGATTCAAACCACTGTCAAACAGTTTCAGGCTGAATTAATGATAAGTATGTAAAAACTAAACCTATTTAAAAAGTTGAAAATTATTAATTTCAGGGAAAATAAAGACATGCTCAAAATAAGAAATTATGGTATACTACTTGTCTCAGCTGTGAAGAATGCTTACATAGTCATACTCATGTAAACCCTCAATATTGGCCTAACAAAAGTTTTGATAGAACAATTTTTGAGGATAGGGGACAGGAGAGGGTGGAAGGAAGGGAAGGGTGAATACCTGTGTGGTGGGTGAAGGGAGAACAAAGAGAGCTCCCCATCTTTCACAGTAAGAAACAGATAGTTTATAAAACAGAAAAATGAAGAAATCACAATTAAGCATATTGTTTAGAGACATGACAGTAATCATCAAAATAATCAGCTCTAAGAATGAAAGTGGCTGTCTCTGAAGAGTGAGTAAGGAGGGCTGGGTTTTGCTGTTTTTCTTAAGAAAACTTGTTGAATTCCTTGACTCTATAGGCAAAGTGTATGTACAATGTTGATAAGGATAAAAACATAAAAGCTTCATATGTATTCAGTTTTATAAAGCATTTCCACCTGTTGAATCTTGTAGATTTTTGTGGACAGGTTTTTCACACCAGACACACAGTGCCGTTTTTTGGACTATGGTGATTCCTTCAAGTAATCTTTCCCTAGAAGGAGGTCAACTGAGATAAAATTGCTTCCTGTACAGGTTTGAAGTTAGGGCTAGGCAAAGTTAACACTGAGTAGGTCCTGGACATGAGGCTTTCTAGTTTTAATTAAGGGTGGAAATAAAGAAGGGTATCTTTTCCCAACTTCTCAGTATTTCCAAAACTAAACAACAATCAAATTTGAGGAATAAAGAGTGGTGAGAATTATCACTGTAGAGGGTTTGTTCTTAAGAATAAGGATCACCATTTCAAACTTAACACTAAGAGCTCACGTTTTTCCGACACTTACAAATGTAACAGCCATTGAATTTAGCAGATAGACACACACGTGTAGGTATACTTATACATTTATATGTCGGTAATGTTAACTATTTTGATATAATTAACAAATTTACAAAACAGTTGCAAGAATAGTACAAAGAATTCCCATATATCCACCAGACTCACAAATTATTTATATTTCACACCATTTGCTTTATCAGTCCCTTTCTCTCTGACACATATTTGTGTGAATATATAATAATACATAATATTTGCATGCATATATATGTATTTTTATCTATCGGAACCATTTAAAATTAAGTTGCTACCAGGTATAGGGAAGGCAATTGTTGCCCCTTACCCCTAAACACCTTTGTGTGTGTCTTCTGAGAACAAGGACATTCTTTTACATAACCACTACAATGGTCCAAGTCAAAAAGTTTAACATTGATACTACACTGTTAAAGCATCTGAAGTTCAGATTTCAATTGTTCAAATAATGTCTTTCATACCTATTTATTTTTTCTTGTCCGGGACCCATTCTAGGATTCCATATTGTGTTTAGTTGTCATTTCTCACTGGTCTCATAACCTGGAACAGTTCCTTAGTGTTGAGAGTACAGGTGAGATATTTTGTAGAATATCATTCAATTTGAATTTGTCTGATGTTTCATCATAATTACCTTCAGGTTATTCATTTTTGGCATTCATTCATTCCTTAGAGGATCATATCAGGAGACGTATGATGTCAAATTATCTCAAAATTGCTAATGTTAACTTTAATCACTAGGTAAAGGTGGTAGCCACCAGATTTCTTGATTGTAAAGTTAATATTTTCCCTTAGGTGAATACTAAGTAATTGGTGGAGAAGAACTTTGATACAATGTAAATATTCTCTTATATTTGCCTACTAGTTTAACATCTACTATGATGTCTTCATAGTTTTTTTCTTCTACATTTTTTAGTTAGTCTATTGTCAAAGTTTTCCTTTCTTTCTCATTCACTCATTCAATCAATCAATCAATCAGTCATATCAGGGTGGAATTTCATTTTATTCAATGGATTATACTCCATGTCTATCATTTATTTTGATGTTCATATTGTCCTAAATTTAGATAGTAAGAGAAATTTCAAGTTAGATCCTTTGTACTTTGTACCTTTGACACATTCTAATCATTCTTTAAGCACTTCTCTCCAATTTGTAGCACAAGATATGCTATACTCTAACTGAACAATAAAATAATTTTTAAAAAAAGATATGCTATGCACATCTTGTTCTTTTCCTGAAACCAAATCTAGGTGCCAAGAATATGCACTGCTACTAACGTGTCATTGTGTCTGGGCCCTCTCAGCAAAGCTGGGACAATGTATATAAACATACATTAGTATGTAAATAAAATATACAGAAAACTATGTACCTGCCCATCTTACAAATGGTAAATCACATGGACACCTCCAATCCCAAACCAACAACTCCAAATTCATGGTAGCCCTCCCCATACTGTATTTGTGAATTCCTTCTCCAACAGTGAGAAAGCTGGCTTCCATTGTCCTAAAACGATTTATTTATTTACACAAGTCTAGAGTACAAAAGACTTTCAGGGTTACTAACCCATACTACTGTGAAAAGCAAACCTTGTAAGCAAAGACCAATATTTATTTTCAGTTTTTATTTCTGAGGTAAAATTTACATACAGTGAAATACACAAATCTTATGAGTAACATCTGACAGTTGAATATACTCATTTAACCCACTCCTAAGAACATTTTCATCATCCCAGAAATTTCTCTCGAAACCAACCAGCGGCAACAACCTGTATCCTGATTTTTTCAGTAGAGATTAGTTTTGTCTGTCCACATGTAAGTGAATCATAAATTATGTTCTATTTTTGGCCTGGCTTCTTTAACTTAAAATCATGTTTTTGAGATTCAGGCGAGTTGATACATATATCAAAAACTTGTTCTTGCCCTGGCTGGTGTGGCTCAGTGGACTGCGAACCAAAGGGTCGCCAGTTCGATTCCCAGTCAGGGCATGTGCCTGGGTTGCAGGCCAGGTCCCCAGTAGGGAGTGCATGAGAGGCAACCACACACGGATATTTCTCTCCCTCACTTTCTCCCTCCCTTCCCTCTCTCTAAAAACAAATGAATAAAAGATCTTTTTTTAAAATATATTATCTATTTTTAGAGAGAGAGGTAGGGAGGGAGAAGGAGAGGGAAAGAAACATCAGTGTACAAGAGATACATCAATTGGTTGCTCTTGCATGCCCCCCAACTGGGGACCTTGCTGCAAGCCAGGCATGTGCCGTGACTGGGAATCGAACCAGTGACCCTTTGGTTTGCAGGCCTGCACTCAATCCACTGAGCTACACCAGGGCAATAAAAACTCTTTTTAAAAAAAGAAAGAAAAAGAAGATCAAAACTATGAGCCATTAAAATGGCAATAAATTCACAACTATCAATAATTGAATCTAAAAAACTAAGCAAACAATCAGAACAGAAACAGAATCATAGATATGGAGATCATTTGGAGGGTTATCAGGGGGCAGGGGAAGAATGGGGTAAAAGGTGCAGGGATTAAGAAGTACAGATTGGTAGATACAGATTAGAAAGGAGGACGTTAAGAACAGTATAGGAAATGGAATAGAACTGATATGCGTGACCCACGGACATGCACTAAGGGGGGGACTGCCGGAGGGAACGGTGGTGCCACGTAGAGGAGGGCATAGGGGGGAAGTTGGGACAACCGTAAAGGCATAATTAATAAAATATATTTTAAGAAAAGAAAAATATCATCAAAACTTTTGTTTTGACCCAGTATATGTTCTAACTGGGTGAAAATTTTATGTATACCTGAAAAAATGTGTATGCTGCCATTTTTTAGTTCTGTGCTATATTAATGCCAATTTGGTTGCTAAGATATTTGGTAATGTACAATTTGGTTGATTTATAATGTTTTTCATGTCATTTACATTCTTACCAATGTCTTTCTACTTATTCTATAACTTATAGAGAAAGATATACTGGATTGACAACTATAATTGTAGATTTGACTATATCTACTCTCTGTTTTGTAATTTTTGTCCTTCACGTGTTTTGAAGCTTTGTTATTAGGTGTATACACATCTAGTATTTTTTTTCCACATCTAGTATTTTTTATGCATCCTTAAATGAATTCACTCATTTATAATTATGAAATGTCCCTTTTATCTCTGATAATATTCCTCACCTTAAAGTCTACTTTATCTTGTATTGCTAATCCAGCATCTTGGCAATTTATATTTTCATAACATATGTTTTCCACTTAAAGAAATTTATCCTATATCTTTTAGCTTAAGTGAGTGTCTAATTGACAACATACAGTGAGGCTAAACAATCTTTGCCTTTTACTTGAAATGTTTAGTTCATTTACATTTAATGAGATAATTGATCTAGTAGTGTTTAAGTCTACCCTTTCTATCTCCAGTGCCTTCAGGTAAGTATTATTCAATTTTATCTAGGGCTCAAAGTTATCTTGGGAGGGTTGTTTCAATAATAACTGCTCCACCGTCACAAGAATAGTAATATTGCTGGGGGCCTAAATGGTAATGGGAAAAAATGCAATAAAGATTATATGAAAAAACAAGAACAGTAATATGGATAATTAAAAATTATACTTATTTTTCTTTGAGCCTTTCAAATTTGAGGTCCTAAGATTACATATACCAATTGGTGTGGGTACTATAAGTAGAAGAAATTAACCACACTTAGACATATTTCAATTAGTAATAATTTACTTGCTGGGAAAGTAATAGAAATTATGGTTTCTCACAATTCTTGTTCAGAATTGCAAGACTGTCCTTTATTTTGACAAAGTACTCTATCAAAACAGTCAAGTGCAAATTCATTCAGCTTTGACTCATCCTTCTCAACAAAAGCATCGTGATATAGCTTACTTATTCTATTCATTTGTAAGATTATGGAGAATTTCCCACTCCCTTCCATAAAGCTCTATTTTATTCATTTTATTACCATATATGATTTTGTTTAAAGGAAATGTGTCACTATTAAACAAATTTTAAATGTTTGTAAATCCTAGTCTAGAACATCTCTAACAGTCTCTAAAATTCAATAACAATATATTTCAGTTTGCTTGACTATCAAAGAGTAATAAATGTATATAAAAATAATTTTTGGCATAGAAATTCCTGCTCCTAGGTCATCTTCAAAATGCTTCCTACTATTTGATAGCAGGTGAAATCACTCATATACAAAATATTCCTCTGATTTCTTTCTATTTGAACTTGTCCAAAGACCCATAATGCAAAATTCTCTTCATTACTAATTATGTTGCCATCAATATTACTAGTCTGGGCCCTGACCAGGCAGTTCAGTTGGCTAGAGCATCATCCCAATATGCCAAGGTTGTGGGTTTATTCGCTGGTCAGGGCACATATAAAAATCAACTAATGAATGCATAGATAAGTAGAACAACAAATCGATGTTTCTCTCTCTCCCCTGTCCTCTCTCTCTCTAAAACAAATAAATAAAAATATCACTAATCTGTGCTATTTAACATCTTCATAATAGTAATTAAACTAAAAGACAAGGAGAAGATTTGTGCTGATAAATGCGAACTATTCAAAGACAATGTTACTTAAGTTCAAGGGTATGTGTGCAGCTGTGCATTGAACTAAAGCTTTCATAACATAATAGCTCAGAACTGTAACTGTGCTAACCTTCTGGAATCAGACACATTTATAAAAGATTGCCACTGTCTAAGGCTTTATGCAATTATTTCTCCGATTTCATCATTGTCCTCATCTGGACAGTCTTGTTTATCAGAAAGATGGAAATTTTCATTTTAATTGGATATGGAATTCACTCATCATCTGTTATCATCTTAATCAGATGTAATTGTAATAATTGTAATGTCTTCATCAGAATATTGTAATAAACATGCACATAAAGCCACCAGTGAACTCAGATTCTGTTTATGAAAAACAATACACTGATATAGGTCAGAATGTCCCCTCCTCCTTGGGCGTGCTTACTCATTTACTGAATGCACTCTGAAGGCTTTTAATGGTAAAGGAAAAGTACTAGGTGCTCTTTTTAGTGTGTTAACTTAGAACACAATGTCTAGTCTTTGGCCCACATACAAAAGCTATTCCAGTACCTGATTTAAAATACTGTAGATTCCCCTTCGTACCTTGTAAGCCTCTTAAAAACACCGCATCATCACCACATCATATTATTAATCTTTGTCATTCTGTCAGTGCTGAATGTGTTGCTTTGCATTTTGGCAGGTGGTCAGCAAATGTTTGTTAAATAAATCTACCTTTAGTTGGTAAACTTTACCATAAATATAGTCATTCCAGTAACAGGAAAAACTCAGGACCTCATAGTTTTCCATGTTTAGGGTATTATTATTATTATTATTGCTGACTTTTCTTTTTTTTAATATTCCATACAATTTTATTTTCTTCCTTCAACCATAATGATATGATATCCAAATTTTGTCTTAACCGGAGAGTCTGTAAACACAGGCTTGTCCAGGCCACTTACAGGCAAAGCAAATGCTGCTTCTTGAAAGGGTCCCACCATGGACCCTCAGGTCATCCAACCCAGGTCGCCCCCTTGCCTGGCTTTATCTTCACTATATTGTGTGGCCACTTCATTGAATCTCATTCCAGACTTTAACTTTTCCAAGGCTTCCATGATTTTTCCGTGTTTCTTGCACAAAATGTGCCTGACCTTTATTTACTGCATTGCCACCACCTTTGGGACCCTGAGACTTGTCAGAACGGTCACGCCCAGATGCTGCTCCCCCTTTTCCTCCTTTTCCAGAACCACTTTTTCCTTTAGGCGGCATCTGCAAAACTTGAAGTTGAACTCTCAACTGTATCAGTTGCCGTACAAAAGCTATTGTTGACTTTTTATTTCTACTACAGATGCAACAACTTAAACTTACCTACCAAATTATGCAACTTTTTTTGACTAAACCTTCTCTCTTGTCTTCAATCCTGAACTGAAAAATGAGGAAGACATCTTCTAGTAATACTTGATAATCAACTGAATGGCTGTTATCCACAGAATGTCATACAAATACAAAGTGTTAATAATTTTATTATGGTTGTAAGATCCCCATGCATGGTCAGGATCTCTAATTCTGTACTCATATTGCAAAAACAAGATGTGCACCTCATAAAAAGATTCTCCTGTCAGAAGTATAATCACAGATAACACAGGCAAATGCATCGGTGTCTGCACTTTTCAAACTGAAGTCTGTTGCTTTAGACACAACAATCTTGCTCTTTATATTAAAAATAGATAGCTTATTTTAAAAATGCAAAATAACTGTTGCTGATAGGTATCTTGATGGAGATAAAGAGAACAGTTTTTAGAATTAAAACTAAAACGTACTATCATGGCAGAAACAAAGACCAAGAAGTGAGAAAACTCAGCATGTGCTATGGGTATTAGTGAGTGGATCGGTGTGGCTAAAGCAGATGCTGAGGGTAGAAAACAAGGCAAGAAAGATGAGCCGGAATCCGACTGGGGAGGGCCTTGAATCCTCTATCACCCTAAGCAATTTCACTTCAGGCTAAGGTGAGCAGGAAGTCTTACTGCTGTCTGGGCAGGAATCTGGCTGCTGTGTAAAACACGTCTGGGAGGCTAGTCTCGTAATGATATAAAGCAGAGACCAAAAGCAAGGGGACAATCCCTGCTCCACAGAGTACAGAATTTAATGAATACTTTCTACTTAATTAATGTGAAATGTATCATAAGTGCAAGAATAAAATATAAGTATGTACAGTTTAAGGAATAATAAACATCAGCTTTTTAGCTTTTTAAATTCTTTCTACCTATGTACGCATTTGTTACATTTTACTTGCATTTATATAATGGAATCACGCTCTAAGAATTTTTCTGTGATTGCATTTTCCCCACTCAGCATTTTTGAGATTTTCATCCACATTCATGCCTACTTCATAGCTTCAGCTTTCTTTTTTCACTACTATACAGTAGTCTATTGTTTGAAAATACCACAGTTTCATCCTTTGGTGATGTTTCCATCTTTTATTTCATTTTATTTTATTTTGCTCTTACGAACAGTGAAATGCAGAGACACCTACACACACCTACCAGCGCATGTGCCAATGTCTCTCCAGGGTGGGTGCTATGTAGGAATGGAATTGCCAGATCACTAGAAATGGCACATCAACTTGTAAGGCAATACTAAAGTGTTACCCAAAGTCATTATCAAATTCACAGTGCCATCAAGAGTGTGTGAGAGTTTCCTACAAATGAAGTGCCTCCGCTTTCTCACCAACATAAAAAATTGACCAATTTTTAAGTTTTTGCCAACCGGGTAGGTGCAAAATTGTAACTCATTGGTTTTAGCTTGTATGTCTCCAATCATTAATGAGGTTAAGAATATTTCCACATGCTTATTGGCCATATTGCTCCCCCTTTTGTGAAATATCAACCATATTATTTGCCCACTTTCTGGTTGGTTTCTATTTGTTTATTGATTTGCTAGGCCACCTCTGTTTTATGTATGGTTTTCATATCCACAAATCTGTTTTTAGCATCTGTTTTGGATTAATTAATTTTATTTGATTATTTAAGACTGGTCAGCTAAAAAAGTGCTTTCAATGAAAGCTTCCTTGAAGGAATTTATGCTATCCTTGAAAACAGTCAGTCATCACTAAGGATTAGCGTGCCACCAGAGGGAGCCCACAGGGGCCTCTGTCTCGCAGCACCACACTGAAGCACACAGAGGGGACGGGAGTCTAGCTTTCCTCAGCACTTGACAGGCATTTTTCACTATGACTTACATCAAGATCTCAGGTTTTAATGCATTTTTGCGATATGTCTCATCTTTCCCTCTAACATTTTCCTATTTTTATTTAAGTTTCCCATATCACTATGGCACAGTAAGACACATCATGAGATGAAATAACTATTGCCCATAGGATTTTTTTTGGTAAGAAAATCACTTTATTCTAATTGACTCACAAATAATATCATAAAAGCTGGTTTAAGGAGGCTGTACAAACATTTGCCCAGCCCCAAACTCAATACTATCTCAATGAACTTGTATATAGTAAGAATACCCTCTTACATTGCAAATCTGAGGCTAGAAAACTGTTAATGATGGAGGAGAGGTTGAACTGGTAGTTTTGTACTTTCACTTTCAATTATATTTTTATATTAACTTGGTCATAAGAAATTATTTCCTTTTCTTTTTTTTTGACATTTTTAAAAACTGAAAAATCTTTCTGATCACTCATGGTCCAAAAGCATTCAAATAATAAACCAAAATGAAACAGATATTAAAGACTGATCTTCCAAAATTATAGCCAATGATGCCACACCTGCCTATGATCTCGCTGACATAAAACCACATCCACACCTCAGTGGCCACCAAACCATTCAACAGAGCTTTCTTAACTAAGAGCTGTTTGAAGCTGCCAGTTGAAACACTATTGACTGTTTTTTGCAAGCTCTGAATAGTTGTAGAGATCAGAACAGGTGTCAGAGGAACCTGCTCAACCTTGGCATAGTGCCAACGTGTGGCCAATCAGGCTTTCAGGATGTCACAACAGCATTTACCAGCAGGGGGCCTTCCTTACAAATTGGGCCATGGCTCTAGGATGGAAAGTCTGTGGCCTCAAGCCAAGAGATGATTTTCCATGTCTTCAATTTGAGCTTCTTCAGCATGCTAATCCATTTGCAAATCTGCACTGTTTCAGCACCTCACTGAAACCCTCACAAAGCTTAAGATCACCCTTGTTCTGGGCACACTCCAAAACTGTTTCATCTCATAGTGACACAGGCCACACTACTGCTGCTTCTGGTATGCCAGCTGGGGCTCCTGTTTAGTGGTGTCGGGCCTTGAGGGCTCAGCATTATCCATCCACTGAAGCACCAGTGATGGCGTAACCTAGCATGTGGCTGGCAGCAGAGCCCGTGGCCACACCTGCTGTCACGGTTGCCATCTGGGCCGTCAGACCTGGCTGCCGGGGTGCAGCAGCAGGTGAGCTAACAGCAGATGGTGGAGCCTTTTGTGGGCGTGGTGGGTTTGCTGGCCTGCACACAGCTCTTAGAGGAGATGCCCGGCTGGCCACAGGGACCATGTGGCAGATGGCTTCAGCTTCCAAAAGGCATTGCAACTGAGTGACAGTTCAGCATCTACAAGTGTGAAACTCAGAGAAGATCCCCCCATAGGATTTTAAAAGGCCCTCTTGATTCCGTATTCCAGTAATTTTCAACTGGTGTGCCACAGAATTTTTAAAACATGTAACACTTGACCATTTAGTCAGGGGCGCTGACCTCTTTTCCCTTAGATTGTCAAATGAAAGAATAACAACAGCCAACACAATAGCCGTCTGGTGAGAAATCCCTGTCTTGAACCTAGGTCATATAATGGAGTTGCATCTTATTGGTTGCATCACATAAGTTGCATCTGATTGGTAAATTCTTGGTACCAGAAATCCTCATATACAAGTATAGGCACCTGATTTTTTAAAAAGTCACTTTGTACCAAAAAGGGTAGATAAGTTATACCTCTTTTTTTTTTGTCAGCTCGGCAAAAATTACATTTTTGGGTGTGCCACAGAATTTTAGTAATTGGTATATGGCTGTTCCTCCAGCAGACCCAAGTCCTGTCCTGAAACCAAGGGCAGTGATGTGGACCCTGTACCCTGCTCCTCAAGACACTAACAACTAGGAACGCAGGGTGACTTTCTTAGAATAGAGTGTTTCATTTTTTGTTTTTTCCACATTGATTTCTGGGACAGAGGCTAATCCTAGAATACAGACAAGCCACAAGCCAAGTCAGGCAGCTGCTTCTCCCTTTGTCTTGGTTGCTAGGAATCTGAAAAAAAAAATTTTTTCATCACTATAGCTTTGCTAAAGTGTTTCCTGGTATATTTTTATTATTGAATCAATGAACCTTTTTGCTATCCACTTTGGAATATGGCAATATGAAAGACTGACAGAATCCCGGCCATCCAGAACTTATGAGTGCAGGCATCAAACCAGTGGCAAATGGGTAAGCACTACAAAAGAAAAGGCTGAAGGTAAGTTTACATCACCAGGACTTGACCTAGACTAGTTAGCATTTATTACTGGATGCTTACCTTTTACTCTTTTTTTTCCATTGTTTTGGTTTTATAGACTTAATTTTATTTCAAGTCAATGCACATTTTTTCAGTTGTAGGCAAAGGTGTGTTTGTGCATGTAACCACACAATCACTTTCAAACACCCCTTCTTTCACAAAGGGTTTGAGATGATGTATCATGGGAGAATTTACTAGCATGTGTGAGCTGTGGTTTCACTGATAAACTACTGCTTAAGTAGTAAACTCTGTTATGGAAGTGGATTCAACATGAATGGAGAGATTATGAGGGTCAGAACTAGTACAAATCCTGAGCCAGTCTAGTGTCAACATAAGAAACTTCCAAACGTGAGAATTTTAATGAGTTTATTTGAGCCAAACTGACAACTGCCAAGAAGCAAAACCTCAACAAATTGAGAAAATGCTCCAGAAAAATGGCAAGTTTTGTACTTTATTTTATATATTACAATCAAAAGAGGAGGTGTAAGGAGGTTACATGAAATCTATCAGTGATAGATTAGGGAAGCAGGAGAAAGCAAAGCGGGAAACCTCTGGGATTGGGTAAAAAGTAGAATGATAGACACATACTTCTTTTTCATAGCTGGGTACAGGATAACAGTCAACAATTCACAGGAAAACAGTAACATTTAGGGTGCAGTGGTTGTGCCTGAGGGGTTCAGAAAAAGGGAAGTTACCTGGACATTTCAAAGGTATGTGATCACAGATGCAAAAAGACAACAGATGGGCTCAGTTAAAGACAAGACTGACTTACGTCAGGGAAGATTCTAGACTAGGAATGATTACCTGCCACGAACCACTTTTAGACAAAAAGTTTTAATGTCAGACCATCCTTTGTGGTTTGACTTTAGTCTCCGAGTTTGTAAGGCCACCACGCAGGCCTCCTCTGAGCTTGTCAGTTTCAGTATGTGGCTCCTTTATGGTCACATTCATTAGTCTTAAATCAAGTCAACAATTTTTACTAGAATTTCATATGTCCTATTGTTTCAAAACGCCTATCACAAATGACTGAATTTGAGAAATTTTAGCAAAAGAGCAAAAAGATGTAATAGCGTGCCTCTTCTCTCATGGCTTGCTCTTGATAGGGGGAACTCAAGAGTTAAATTTTACCCTTTGCAACAGCATGGATGAACCTGGAGAACATTATGCTAAGTGAAATAAGCCAGTCAGAGAAAGACAAATCCCATATGATTTCACTCAAATGTGGAATCTAACGAACAAACCCAACTAACAAGCAAACCTGAGACATATCTTTTTGTTTACCTCATGTTCCTCAAACTTTTTATTTCAAATCTACAGAAAAAGGGAAATAATAATATAATAAATCTACATAGAATCTATGCCTGGACTCACCCCTTGTTAGCATTTTCCTCTCTGAACCACCTGAAAGTAAGCTGCAGACATCACGACATTTGACTGTATTCTCCTACACAACCCGTAATACTGTATTTATGCCCAAGACATGTGGGCGAAAAGGGGTGCTATCATAAATTCCTAACTGGACAGGTCAAGGTGAGTAGTCATGCCCTTTAACTTCTTCAGTGAAAGGTTTTTAAGCAAGCTCTGTCCATTGTTCTTGTGGATCTAGGTTAACACACCTTTGAAATGCCAGAAATAATACCCCTCAAAGGTGTAACCACTCTTTAAAAAACACATAATCTTGTAATCCAATCCCCACCTTGCTTTCTGCTACTCCTGTATTCTTCCTCACATTCTTTCCTTAATCTCAAATGCATAAAAGAAACTGTGAACTGTTACCCTCAGAAGCGTTTGAGATCTTGCTCCCCTGCATTGTCATCAGGTTTAGTTCAAATAAACTCATAAAAATTTCTCTGCAGGCTTGGACATTTCTTACGTCAACAGAAATTTAATGACATAGTCCGTTCTAGTTTCCTGAATTGTATAAAAAAACGTTGTTGCCAGCTTTTTTCCCCCAATAAAAATTTTTAAGAGAATCACAAAGTTTACTGGAAAATGCACAATTATAGAGGGATATTTGAACATATTTTCTCAGAAAATGAAAAACAATATTTGTTGGCATACAACAGCTTACAAAACAGTTAGTAAAATACTTTTTATGATGCTCGCTTTGGCAGCACATATACTAAAATATTTTCTATGAAACACCTACACAGTGTTCATTTGACAAAAAAAAACCCACACATACTTTTCATCATAATCAAACAAAATTAAAAATATACTGAGCAATTACAATCACCTACAAGGAACAGGTAACACCCACAGTCTTCCTGATGTAACAGTGAAAAATTGTAATTCGCCCTGCCATTCCTTTGCACTGTTTCTGTAAGTGTTAACGCTAACTAATATGTACTCTGTAGAAAAGCAGCATGTTTGTATAAGAATCCTGGGAACTGCCCTGCCCATGTGGCTCAGTTGGTTGGAGTGTCATTCCATGCACCAAATTGTTGCAGGTTCGATTACCATTCAGGGCACAGTTAGATTGAGTGTTCAGTCCTCGGTCAGGGTGCATACAGGAAGCAACTGACCTCTCTCTTTCTCTCCTGCCCCCACCCTTTCCTCTCTAAAATATCAACAAACATATCCTTGGGTGAGGATTAAAAGAAAATTAAAGTAAAAAAGAATCCCAAGAACTAACTTCAAAAGATACAGGCTCCGACCTTCAGTCATCTCAGCTGGAAAACCAGAATGACTTGCACACAAGACCATCACTTGACTAGTTCTGAGATCCGTATTGAAATGGACTGTGCTGGGCTTTACATGGAGAACTGTTCAAATGCCTCCCCTTGATCTCTTTGTTCTGCTTTCCCTCTCCCTCTTTATAAAAACCTCTGCCTGCACTGAGATTTTTTGTTTTGTTTTTTAAGATTTTATTTATTTATATTCACATTTATTTTTATTTATTTATTTTAAAATATTTTATTTATTTTTAGGCAGAGGGGAAGGGAGGGAGAAAGAGAGGGATAGAAACATCAGTGTGTGGTTGCCTCTCAAGCGCCCCCCACTGGGGACCTGGCCTGCAACCCAGGCTTGTGCCCTGAACTGGGAAGCGAACCAGCGACCCTGTGGTTCACAGGCTGGCACTCAGTCCATTGAGCGACACCAGCCAGGGCTACACTGAGATGTTAAGATGGGCTTTGGGACAAGTCTTCCATCTTCTCAAGTGGCCTACACTTGAATAAACCTCTTTCCTTCTCAGCAGCTCCTGTCTCACAAGCCTAGCTTTCATTGCAGTAGACAGTTGGACCTGCATTCAGTTACATGCGCACTTTGTTAGATTGTTGGCTATGCCTGACAGTTTCATGTATACTTCTAGCCTTTCCTATAAAATGCTATTAAACATAAGGTTAAGCCACAAATGTCAAATTTTGAACCTGAATAGTAAACATAAGCCTCAAAGAATGAATGCAAAAATCTAGCATCTAAGGCATATATAATTTTGATCTCATTTTCTTTCTACTATTTACTCTCAAATATTTTTTTAAAAAATAATGGAGAGGCCTGGCCAGGTAGCTCAGTTGGTTATAGCACAGTCCCCATATGCCAAGGTTGTAGGTTTGATCCCAGGTCAGGGTACATACAAGAATCAACCAATGGCCCTGGCTGGTGTGGCTCAGTGGACTGAGAGCCGGCCTGAGAATCAGAGGGTCGCCAGTTCAATTCCCACTCTAGGGTACATGCCTGTGTTGAGGGCCAGATCCCCAGTAGGAAGACACAAGAGGCAACCACACACGGATGTTTCTCTCCCTCTCTTTCTCCCTCCCTTCCCCTCTCTAAAAAGTAAGTAAGTGAAATCTTAAAAAAAAAAAAAAAAAGAATAAACCAATGAATGCATTAATAAGTGGAACAACAACTGATGTTTCTCTCCCTCTCAAATCAATAAACAAAAATTTTAAAAAATAATGGGGAGGAACAAAGCAAGTAAATACCCAAAATTATTCAAGTTTTTGGTTTTCTAAGGCAACAGTCTCCAAAGTCTGGTGTGTGTCTTTCAGGGCTATGCGAGACAATCCATTGGGGTATGGGAAGAAACTATTAAATAAATGTCTATTTATATTTTTATTTTCTCCTTAAAACTGCCTGTGTACTGTAAGATGTACAATATATATTAGTACAGTTACAGACATATATAATGCAAAAGTAAATAATTAATATGCAAAAAAAGTTTGGAGACCACCCTTATAGTTTATACACTTTGATTTAGTACATTTTGTTGATATTCTGAGAAAGCTTTGGGATAAAATTTCATTTTCAAAGGGAGTAAATTGAAAAGCACAGCTAGATATAAAATGTTAAATTACTGCATTTGGACTGCTAACCTTGGCAATAGTCATTTCTTCTTTTTATCTACTTTTTTACATAAATGAAATCATATCTATAATAAATCCCCTTCAGTTTTCACTTGTAAAATACATTTATAAATAAAAATACTTGAATATATAAGATCATAAGTTCATAAATGTAAACTTTAGTGATTGTATAACAGCCCATTTTCACATATATGCCCCCATAAACATGAAATAAAACCACCATGGAAGAATTACAATGCTGATAATACATCTAGTAAACCCACCCCAGATTTTTTTTTGAGGCAAGCATTCCTTTAAAGCTAGCATTAATTTAATGTGTGAAGATCTTATTTCACATCTGTACTTCTATTTTTATGATATATATACTTATATATGATATATATATAATTGTATATGATATATATAAATAGACATAAATAGATACACACACGCCAAACAGAGAGTCTTTAGGGTCTATTAGACCAGACACTGTGGTGGGCTAAAAGGTTCCAAGGGAACCTCTTTCCATGAGGTCTGAAGTACAATGAATATAATCGTGGAGTCATTGCAACTATATTTCTTTCACCAGTGCCCTCAAGCTATTGGCTGAAGTTCCTCTTAAAAAAAAAAAGTTAGCCTTCCTGTGTGAGCCACAGAAAGAGAGGTGGTACATCAAAAGTCAGGTGGGGGTGCAAAGTGAGGAAAGGCTGGCATTATGAAAGAAATTAAGTCCACAAAGTCAGTGAAAGAAAACAAAAGCAAATAGCCCAAACAAAGAGGTGCTATCAACATCAGTCACTGAAAAAAAAAACACAAAACACGTCAAACAAAATAAGCAGCTTAAATTATAAAGAATAAAAGAGACTGAAAACACCCTTTGAAACATGAAACATCCACCTTCACCACTCTAATCCCTCAAAGCTGTGTATTCCTTTCTTTGGTCGTTTGCCCTAAAGTACTGAAAACAAATCCTTGACAAGAGACAGCTAAATTGAATTAATCTTTTTGCTTTTGGCTAAACTGAGATGAGGCCAACAAACATACCAGCATTTACTGGATAAACTTTTAAATAGGTATGAGATTCAGTTAACATCCCAGCCTAATTATTTTTAATATGCATGGTGATATAGTCTAACTCCAACAAACATTAGGTTCTTTGAATAAGCATGACTTTAAAAATGTAGTTTCAATCCTCTAGTGGCAAAATTCATTGACCAGAGACATGACTAAGATTTTTATCTTTTACAATTCATAATTCCCAACATTTTCAATGTTTGGATATTCCAATATTATCCAAAAGTTTCCAATTTATAGTGCTAAACAAATGTGAAATACTAATAGAATATCTTTAAAATTATGATTAACTCTCACTAGAATGTGAAAGTATATAACAAAAGGGATAAAGTCCTATATGGAAGTCTTCACTTGCCAAAGTTCTTTTGTTAATCGCATCAGGAATGTTTTTTAAAACTATTTTAATAGATTCAGGATGATAAGGATATTGTAGTAACACTTAACACCTTTAATTGCTTCTCTGTCTCAATTTACTAACCAAAAAAAAGTATAAACATGATGTACTATAGAGTTGGAGTGGTATTTCTCAAGGACTTAAATTAAATGCACGTATCCAATCAATTCAATGTAGAAAGTTGATCACACAGGTACCACACCTTTGCACAACCCCAATTAAAAACATCACCACCAAACCAGTATTACATGGAATGTTAAAGGGTCTTCTTTAAGAAGAAGTAAAAACAACATCAATAATATGAACAATAAAATGGTAATAAATCCATATCTATCAACAACTGAATCTAAAAAGACAAAATAAATAAACAAGCAGAACAGAAACAGGCTCATAGATACAGAGAATGTTTTGATGGTTGCCAGATGGGAGGGGGTCAGGGGGGTGGGTGAAAAAGGTGAAGGGATTAAAAAGCACAGATTGATCATTATAGAACAGTCACTGGGATGAAAAATATAGAATAGGGGCTACAGTCAATAATATTGTAATAACTATGTGTGGTGTCAGATGGGTACAAGATGTATCAGGATGATCACTTAGTAACTTATAGAATGTCTAATCATTGGGGTGTAACACCAGAAACTAATATGATATTATATATTTTTGACTGCATTTCATTAGACTCCCTCTGTCCTCCAGAGCAGCCTGGAGAGAAGATCTGGCGGCTGCAAAGCCCTGAGCTGCCCTGTTGTTAGAAGGCCACGTGACGAAGATCTGACGGTGACCTCTAGAATTTGAGACAGGTCTCCTATGGACAGCCAGAAAGTAAATGGGGACCTCAATCTGATAACTGCAAGGAACAGAATTCTGCCAACAACCAGTGAGCTTGGAGGAGCACCCAACCTCAAATAAGACCACAGCCCCAGCCAGCACCTTGATTTCGGCCTGAGAAAACCCCAAGCTGAGAACCAGCTAACCTGTGCCTGGACCCTTGACCCACAGACACTGCGAGATAGTAAACGGATGTTTTAAGTCACTAATTTTATGGTAATTTGTCTTGCAGTATAGAAAACTAATACACTGGCCTTGAGGGTTGCAGAATCAGTTTTAAAAAATGACCTCAGCTTTTAAATTAGCTAGGACCACGAAGAAAAAGAAGGTAAGAAACCAGAAGGACTGTGCAATGACCCTACACCCCAAGTTCCCTGCAAGGTGGAGGTTCTGCTCCCCATTCGCAGATGGGAAAATGAGGCTCGGAGAGGCTGGAACTCGCTCAAAGTTAACGCAGGCAGGAAGGGCAAGGCTGGGACCTGAACCAGAGAAATCCCAGCTGCCTATGGGTGTGTCTGTTTTGGGGGGGTATCTGCAGATAAAGCATTCCTGCTGTGTGAGCAACATGATGGAACTGGCATGGCATGCAGGGACCTAGAGGGGCCGTTGGGAATTGAGTAGAACCACCGCTTCCAGACCAAAGACAAGAATACACACACACATGCATATTATTAATTCTTTAGTATGGCAATTAAATATTTGAAATGTTTATGTTTCCTTTACTTTCATAATATCCCTTTCTTCACCTTTTTTCTTTTTCATAAAAATGTTATGAGACACACAGCAACAGTGATAAAGGAATCCAACCTATGGTTCCTCTGGGCTGTAAGTTTCCAAAATTTCACAATTATGGTTTTTATGTATTTTATTCTTTTTATTTTTCTTAAAAATATTACTTATTTATTTCTAGAGAGAGGGGAGAGGAGGGAGAAAGAAAAGGAGAGACACATCAATTGGTTGCCTCTCGTACACACCCTGCATCCCAGGCATGTGCCCTGACCAGGAATCAAACCCGGTGACCTTCCACTTTGTGGAACGACACCCTACCGACTGAGCCACACCGGTCGGGGTGTCTTGTATGCATTGTATTGACAAGTTGTCTCCTCATGTCTCATGTACTTAATAGCTGCCAATTTTATTTTTTTTAAGATTTTATTTACTTTTAGAGAGATGGGAAGGGAAGAAAAAGAGAGGGCAAGAAACATTGATGTGCAAGAGATACATTGACCATTTGTCTCTCTCACGCCCCCAACTGGTGGCCTGGCCTGCAACCCAGGCATGTGCCCTGACTGAGAATTGAACCAGTGACCTTTCGGTTTGCAGGCTAGCACTCAATCCACTGAGGCACACCAGCCAGGGCATAACTACCAATTTTAAATACCAACTCTAAACAAAATTGATGACAAATTCCTTTTATTCTCTAAACCAGTTTTTCTTCAAGTAAGGTATTACTTCTTCAAGTAATGAATTACTTTAGGATCTTTCATTGTCCAAATAAATTTTCTTTCAGTGACCAAAAGATAGGAAACTAGAATAACAATCGCAAGAAAATAAGAAAACTTAAAAGCTACAATGAATACTTTAAGGAGAAAAAAATAGCAATTTTAGCATGTTGTAAAGAGAAGATCAATGGTAATAACTACATTAAATGTTTCCTGTATGCCAGTTATTGGGTTAACCTTTTTACATAAATAACCTATTTATTCTTCACAAAAATCCTTATGAGGTAAGTATTATTATTTATTCCTAAAGCACACAGCCAATGAGTAACAGTGCTAGGATTTGAATCTACTTCTACTTGTCTCTAACGCTTGTCTCCCAACCACCGTACACACTGCCTTCCACACAACACGTATTGGAGACCAAACTCTGTGAATGTAATGTAATTGCTCTGAGTGACATGGGAGGTAGAGTAAGGGTTTTATACTTTACAAATCAAAATGGAAATGGGGAAGAAAATTGGGAAGGTAATGGACAAAATTGTCTATGAAAGAGTTCTAAAATCTAGTCAGGAATTCTTAGCACTCGTCTGGGCAACAATACCTGCTTTAGACATAGTAAAATAATTAGTCTGTGAGAAAGCAATAAAGCCATGAAAAAAGCTATTGGTTTTGAAGTTCCGGAGCCATTGATCAGGAAAATTTGTGAATCATTTTGCATAAGTCATAAAAGCCACATTATGTATTGCTGCAATAAATTATTTTCTTGAGAAATTCTATTAATAGAGCAGATCCTTGTACCAAAATATTGCTGAGTACTTTCTAGACCCATTCCTTAGGGATGAATCCAAAGTTTAAGAAGCTGAACTATGAGTACATACTGAGGCTCCGAAATTACTTTTTGTGAGCAACCCCCACCACCATCACCTGACCGAAGATGCTGCAAGCCTGTGGCAGCAGGGACTGGCCATCAGGAGGGACCAAGCAAGGGTAACCAGAGTCCCAAAGGGGCCATTTGCCCAAAATGTCGAAGAAGAAAAGAAACTCTTAAGTTGCTGGGATTGCCAGCTTCAAGCTGCAGATGGCCATCTTTGCCACCATTTGGAGAAAGTCACAAAAACAGGGAGAAGAAAATGCCGAGAGTGGGTATTTGACAACATTCTAATGACATCACTTGACTCTGACTCTAGCTGTCGTTGAAGCTGGAAACATTCTTGCATTTCCCAGTTACACAGCCAATAGAAGCCCTTCTGTGTCCAAACTAGTTTGAATTGGGTTTTTCCCATTTGCAAACAAAAGAGAACTTGACCATAGGTACACTATCAATACAGTTTACTATAAATACAGTAATACTGAGCTACTACTAAAATCTCAGGTGCTTGTATATCAGGAGTCTGTAAGCTCTGGCAAATGTATCTCATGAGGCCTTTGCTTAGGTACAATGAAGCACAACTATCACAATGGCCCTGATTTTTAAAACTTTGTTTAAATATCTATTATTTTAAAATGTATCATGCATACGAAAGGCTACAAAATGCACCTGCACAATATATAGAATATTAGTAAAAGAATACTAATACTACTACATACCAACCCCAGATTAGAAACAGAAAATTGCCGGTACTTTGGAAGCCCTCCTTGTGCCCTTTCCACATCACCGGAGAGGTAACCACTACACATTCTTTGGGTAACCACTATATACAGGGCGGGGCAAAAGTAAGTTTACAGTTGTGAGTTCACGAAATAGTTTATTCTTGTACTATTATTTATTATCGTATTATTTCTCCATATGAACGACTGTAAACCTACTTTTGCCCCACCTTGTATATGAGGTCTGTCTGGAAAAAGTCCAGCCATTGTTAATATAATGAGAACGGTTTGCGCAACATCGACGTAACCTGGCAGCCAAGGAGAGTGGACTGGAATGGCATGCCTGAACAATGACAACTTTGCTGTACTAGTCGTGGGGGCGGTGGACACTGCTGAGTGAGCATGTGTACTGTGCGGGGCCACTGCATTCAAAATGACTGAGCGAGTACAGCAACAAATCTACATCAAATTTTGCATTAGGCTTGAACGTTCCTCCCCAAAACTATTTGGATTGTTCAGAAGGCTTTCAGGGACAATGCAGTGAGCGCAGCCAGCGCAAATAAAAGTGTGGCACAAACACTTCAAATATGGTCGAGAATCTGTTGAAAGTGATCCATGTTCTGGAAGGCCTGCATCAGGCAGAACACCTGAGACTGTTGACATGTACAGGCTGCAATCAACAAAGATCAGAGAACTGTGTGAGGTCCCAAGGTGCCTACTTTGAAGGGGACTGAGGCCTCATTGCCCTACATACAATGTTTCTTGTATCTTGTGTCTTCTTCAATAAATGCCTCTATTTTCCGTATTACATGGCTGGATACTTTCTGGGCAGACCTTGTGTATGCTTTTCTTTCATCTCTATATAAATGAAATCACACTATGTTTTTCTTCTGTGACTTGAATTTTTCTCTCAAAAAATGTTTTTTTAAAAACAAGTTTGTGATACTTTATGTATTTTTTATCTTCACCTGAGGACATACTTACTGATTTTGGAGAGAGGGGAAGGTAAGGAGAGAGAAAGAGAGAGAAACACTGATGCAAGAGAGAAACTTTGATTGGTTGCTTCTTGTATGCGCCCAACTGGGGACTGAACCCACAACCCTGACCAGGATTTGAACCTGTGGCCTTTCAGTGTATGAAACAAGGTTTCAAGCACCTGAGCCACACTGGCCAAGGCAAATCAACTACAGCAATTGCCAAGAAGCAAAATCTCAACAGTTTAAGAAAATGCTCTGGAGAATGGTAGTTTTGTGGCTTATTTTATTTTATACATTACAATCAACGGAGGAGCCGAAAGGGGTGGATTAAGTAAAATTCACTGGTGGGAGATTAGGGAGGTGGGAGAAAGCAAAGGGAGGGAGTGTCTCTGAGACTGAATACAGAGTAAAATAGAGGCACATACTTCTTTTGCACTGGTGGGCACAGGATAGTGAACAATGAACATTACAGCACAGAGACGGTACTGGGCAACAAGATAGCAATGAGGGGCTTGTGCTCTGGGTCTAGTGCTCTAGTGAAAGATTGTGAAGGTTGTGGCCTGAAGGGTCTGGAAAAGATTACTCTGACATTCCAAAGGTATGTTATCAAGATAGAAAGGCTCAAGTTAGGTCAAGATTGACCTTTGTCAAGGAAAATATTGGCCTAGAATGTGACTACCTGCCAAGACTCACTTTTCGTTAGAAGTTCTCATTTCAGACCATCCTATGTGCTGGCTTTCAGTCTCTGAGTTTGTAAGGCCCACCATGCGGGCCTCCCCTGAGCTTGTCAGGTTTAGTATGTGGCCCCTTTTTCATCCACACTAGCCTGACATTGAGAATATCTCAGGTTGCTTCATGCCAACCCTCCTTGTTATCCTTTAAGCAACAGTTTTTGTGTCTGTCAACCACTCCCGTTTTTAGTGACTCTCCAAGGGCATTAAACAGTAATAAGAACAGCTCTGAAAACAATGCAATGGCTATGCTCCAAATAAATTTTTAATTACTGGAGTCTTTGTCCTGTATACATTAGACATGAGTGTATCCAGTTAAATAACTGTCTAGGTGTTTAAATGAAACTCAGATAGGTCTGGGCTTGACATCCAAAGAATATTAACACTTTCAAACTCCTCAACAGGAATCTGGTTATAACATAATGCTTCCTTGTTTTATTTGACAATGTTGAACTCTACCTGAAGGTGAAGAAGTCCACCCACCCATTTGTGAAAATAGCTTACTGCAAGGAACCTCTCTTCCCCAGATGACTTAGACAAGATTCTTGGTTTGTTTACCTATGACAAAGCCAGATGCAGACCCTCCAAATTTCCGTTCTTTGTCTGATAAACGACTGGCTAAACTGTTTTGTTCCCACTAAAAGGAAAAAATTATATTAACCTAACTTTGGTTAAGCCTCCTTCCTTTACCCATGACCCAAACCTTTGGCCCGCTCTGAGCCTGAGCCAGCACAGCCACTGCTTTAGGGCAGTTCCCTGAGAAGAAGCCGGCCTCAGGGTGAAAGTTCTCTCATCTACCCTCTCACCGTACCAGCCTTTCATCCCAAAGCCCCAACCTGGTTCCTTCTGGCCTTGTTCACTCCTCTCTATGAGAGAAATACGCTTTTGTCCAACTCTTGATGCTCTCGGGTCGTATGGTCCCAGGGCTCTCTCTACTAAAAGTTTACCCCCACATTCACCTGGACAATCCTTTCAGATTTATTTTTTATTTGAACATGACATTTCTTTTTTTTTTTTTTTTTAAGATTTTATTTTATTTATTTTAGACAGAGAGGAAAGGAGGGAGAAAGAGAGGGAGAGAAACACCAATGTGTGGTTGCCTCTCATGTGCCCCCAACTGGGGACCTGGCCTACAACCCAGGCACATGCCCTGACTGGGAAATGAACCAGTGACCCTTTAGTTCACAGGCTGGCACTCAATCCACTAAGCCACCACAGCTAGGGCTGAACATGACATTTCTTAAACTGATTTCACATTGTTTCATTCTAACTGGATATCTTACATCTGCCACCTTCTTTCCATTGCCACTGATCTTGTTGAGACCTTATTAACCTCGCTCTTGCCCATATTAACCGGCCTCCTCAACCTCCAATTTTTATTTAATTTTTCACATTGCAAGCATATGAATCTTCCTAAAGATAACTACTCTAACCTCAGCATTCTTTTGCACGCTTACTGCTCTTTTTTTGCTCTCTTTAAGAATAAAGTTCAAATTCCCTAACAGTTTTTGTCTTTCCATTAAAGTATAATGTCATCTCTTCCCCCCCAGGAACTCCCTCCACTGTTTCTAAAAACCTATCTTCTCTTTTCTAGTTTCATCATTTTCATTTCTTGTGCCTCGAATGTTTTTCTTCCAAAATCCCTTACTCTGAATTTCTATCCAACACAGATGTTACTTCTTCCCTTTTTGGAAATTAATCTCTTCCATTATTATTCCTGGACAGTGTGCCTATACTTCCCTTAAAGCATTTAGCACAGTTGTCTTTTATTACAGGAACTTGTGTACATTTTAAAAATATATTTTATTTATTTTTAGAGCAAAGGGAAGAGAGGGAGAAAGAGAAGGAAAGAAACGTCAATGTGTGGTTGCTTCTCACCCTCCCCCAACCAAGGACCTGGCCCACAACCCAGACATGGGCCCTGACTGGGAATCGAACCAGCCACCATTTGGTTCGTAGGCCCGTGCTCAATCCACTGAGCCACACCAGCCAAGGCATACATTTTTTTATCTTTCCTTGTAGATTATAAGCTTCTTGAGAGCATACAGTGCCTTATTCTTCTGTGGATCTGCTCTAGGCCTATCCTAATGCCTTTCATTTGGAAACCTCTCAATATTTATTCTCTTAATTAAAGTGAACTGAAAATTATTCTATTTCCTGTATGGCTCCATGTAACATTTTGTGTAATGTATGTTTATCATATCTTAATGATCAACTTAATATAATGTCAGAGCTCAAGACTCAGAAGACAACTGAGCCCTGACCAGTGTGGCTCAGTGGGTTGAGCGTCGTTCCAGAAAGTGACACTCAACCCAAGTGATGCCTGGATCGAGGGCCAGTCTCTGGGTGGGAGACTGCAAGAGGCAAGCGATCGATGTTTTTCTTACACATCAATGTTTCTCTCACTTTCTTTCTTTCTCCCTCCCTTCCCCTCTCTCTAAAAAGAAATAAAATCTTTTTTAAAAAGAAGACAACCGAATGTTATTTATGGTAAGGCAGAAGATGGAATTCCCTACATAATGATGATAAGAGAGTAACAAAGACTGAACCAGTGCTTTTACTAGTTCTTGGGAGGCATAATGTGTTAAGAGCGCAAGCTCTGTTTTCAGATATCGGAAACCAGGCTCTACTACTTACTAGCTCTGTGACTTTGAGCATATTCTTTAATATCTCTGTGCCTCAATTTTTTCATATGCAGGATGAAGATAGGAAGAACATATACTTTACAGGGTTGTGAGGATTAAATTAGTTACCATCTGTAAAGCACATCAAATAATATATGTTGTTTTAAGATCCAATTAATGTTACCTTTATTATTGAAATTGGTTATCCAAAAAGGAAAAGTTTCCCTTTCTTGTTGCCTTAGTGGTCATTTCAGTTCAATAAATCCAAAGAATTTATTAGTAAGTAGCAACTGGACACACTGGTTCGATTAGAGCCTGTGATATCTCTAAGGATCATCAGGTCTCCTCAAAGACTTGCTTAAGCACCAAATAAGGGAATGACCTCTTATAACCCACAGCGCACTGGGAATGAGCCAAAGTGAAGTAATCAAGTTCATGTACATTTTAACATTCTCTTTACGTTTCAGCATCTTTCTAGGGAGTTTTATAGGAATGGATTTCCAAAGGTATTTTGTTTGTATTTCTTCATTCAGTTATTCAGTAAACACTTAGGTGCTAGGGATACAGAAATCAAGAAAACTGTTCATTTGCAGCCAACTCATGGCCTAGTGTAGGAGACAATTTTCAAAGGCTCAGCCAGGTGAGAAATAGAAGAGAAATCAAGACAGAGAGAAATAATACGAACCGACACACAGAGGCACTAAGGAGCATGAAATATTCAAGGAACTCCATTTCAGAATCACCAAATACACAGTGAGGGTATCAGGGCAGTGGTAGGAGAGAGAGGCAGGGGCAGGATGATGAAAACCTTCTATGTGAGGCTTGAACAGCACCTGCCTCCCCTTACCCTGCACAAGTCCTTTCAGCTTGCATACCTCACGGGGAGTGGGAGAAGAAAGCAAAAAGCCAGGTAGGTTGTCAAACAGCCTCTGTGAAACCAAAATTTTCAGTAAACTAGACCTCAATCATCTGTATTTCCTAATATATCCTAAGAGACCTAAATTTAGTGTTTTCTGAGTGCCAAAGCAAATTTTGAATTTTATCCTGAAGGCAAAAGGGAAATATGGAGGACTTTAAGCAGAGTAGAACTGTGATGAAACTTGCTTTTTAGTTTTGAAAGCACTGTGGAGAAGAGAGTTGAGGGGGTGGTGAATGAAGGCCGAAGTATGAAGAAGACAATGCATTCTACCTGAATATGCTGAGTTTGAGATAATTAGGGATATATGAATGATATTAAGATGATAGTAAGATATCATATTCAGTTCTTTAAATAAAACTTCAAGGTATATCTTTGTCCTCAGCACACTCTCAGTTCAATTTCCTATTATTAGTACATTTATATGTTTATACTTCCTAATTTATTTTATAATTTAAAAATTTCTTACCTATATAAGGTCATTTTAGAATTTCTATAATCCTATAAGGTAAATAGGACTGTTATTCTTCTCATTTTTACAATGAGGATTTATACCTCTTGAGATAAGTAATTTATTTGCCTAAGTTTATAGAGGAAGTCAGTGGCAGATCTAGCTTTTCAGACTCAAGATAGTATTCTCTCCATAACATTGAATTGCATACATTTATACTTTTTGTTCAGGGTCTACTTTGCTCCCAGACTATGTTAGAGGAAATAACAAAGAATTAGAAAATCAGCACAAATCCTTGCCTGTGAAAGAAAGCAGCATTGTTTGTTGGCAAAGCTGTAGGTCAGCAATTAGATCTGGCTCCTGGTTCTAATTTTGCCTCTATCCACCTGCATGATTATATTTTATTTGAAAACAACAAAAACAGACCTCAAACTTAAATAGAAAGTGGAATTTATTGGCTCATGAAATGCAAGGAAGGATTGAACGGCCAAGCATCAAGAAGTGCAGGGCTGCAGAGGTGGCCCTTAGGAACAGCTGGAACGAGAGGTGCAAACTTTGTTAGGAGTCTTTAAAACTCTGGTTTCTATTGCTGTCTATACGGTAGCTTCACTTCCTCTCACAGCTAACTAGTTTTCTCTAAAGGAAGAAATATGTCTACAATGTTTCTGAGTGTAAAAGATAAATCTTTAGCCATTGGAGAGAGATCACTCCAATCTATCACTTGCCCAAAGCACAAAAAATCTTAGGGAACCTACTCCCTTGGCCCAGCAGAAGGTGGGTGCTCAATTTGTGGTCACTGGAGGAGTCAATTCCACAGAGTACTAGCAAGATTATCCCAGGTGTTCAGTTTCATAGGTGTTATGTGAAAGTCATGAACCTTGAATATGGGACATGATATAGCTGCGTAGAAGGAAAGAAGGCCAGTGTTCTAGGCAGGGCGAGGAGGCTTTGAGTTAGTGATGTATGTGGTCTATGAATGAAAGATAAGCCTGATTGGAGTGGAGGCTACACACTATTCCCATTGATGTTGGCCTGCTAAGGTAGAAACTGATTATGATGGAACTAAAAGGTAAAACACAGAATTGTTCTAGTTGAAGCAGCCATTATAGGCTTCTTGTCTAGATTCAACAGTGACGGTAAAACCCCAGTTTTTAACATAAATCCTCGACCACTTCCTAGAATGCTCCTTCCTTGTCAACTGAACTTGGGTTAGAATTGTGGCAGTGGGAACAAAGAAGAATGAGTGAGAGAATTCAGAGAAGGGAAACTCAAAAGGCAACACCCGCTCCTCTAATCTAGGAGCCTGGAAGAAGGGTGACAGCATTTAATAGCACTCTTAGCGACTTTTTGAACACAAGCATCTTGAAAGCAGACATATATGTCTTAATAACATCGCATCTCCAGGAATCTAGCACAGTTCATGCTTAATTTACCAGATTAACAAACTAAATGATTCTTATAAAATTAGTTAATTAATAAAATGGTTTCTAACCCCCTTCTAGCTCTACAGTTTTATGTCCATTTCTAAATCCTAATCTTTTCTTTTTTAAGGTTTTATTTATTATATTTTTAGAGAGAAGGGAAGGGAGAGAGTAAGAGAGGGAGAGAAATATCAATGTGCGGTTGCCTCTCATGTGGCCCCCTGCTGGGGACCTGGCCCGCAACCCAGGCATGTGCCCTGATTGGGAATGGAACTGGCAACCTTTTTGGTTCGCAGCCCATGCTCAATCCACTGAGCCACACCAGCCAGGGCTCTAAATCCTAATAATCATAAGTCTTCAAAGTCCTCAAATAACCACACACAAAAAAGATAGACTTTTAAAAAGGTTAAAATGGTGAATTACATGTTACGTATTTTTGACAATAAAAAAGCCCCCAAAATGATAGGTTGTTCTACTACACTTTAAAAAATATAAATTTGCCTGGCTAGTCTAACTCAGTGGATTGAGCATGAGCCTATGAACCAAAGGGTAGCTGGTTTGATTCCCAGTCAGGGCACATGCCTGGGTTGTGGGCCAAGTCCCCAGTAGGGGGCATGCTAGAGGCAACCACACATTGATGCTTCTCTCCCTCTTCCTCCCTCCCATCCCCTCTCTCTAAAAATAAATAAATAAAATCTTTACAATATATATATTAAAATTTGAAAATATTCCAAACACATTTTATATTATAAAATATACATATATTTTATATTTTCATCAAGAGCTAAAGTTTATAAAAAACACTGTATTCTTTAGAAAATTAAATTAACCATTCTGATTAAGGGAGAATTTAGTATATTTACAAACACAAAAATATTAGGGACAAATTAACACCTACCAAAAGTCTGGAATGATGAAGGGGAAGATGTTGGAGATTTCAAGTCCTGAACTTAAAAAAAAATGTTTTTCTGTGTTGGGTATACATCCATATTTCCAATTATTTCTGTAAAAAAAAAGTCATGAATCAGATTTTAAGAATAAGAAAAGTGGAACTGGAAAGAGAGATGTTAACAAATAAAAGGGAGAAATCTTAGAAAGAAAAAAATGATTTTAAAAAGTACTACAGAGTTGGGGTAAAATAAAACTGAGTACAAATAACCTGTAATGTTAAGGGAAGAATTTCTTGGTCATCTCAGCTTACATGGATTAGAAATAAAATGGGTGAGAGACCATTTATTTTGTTGCCTGGAATACTCTCACCATTTTTCAATAAGTTGTTTTTTTTTCCCCTAAGAATCTTTGGGATAAAGTGATAGAAAGCTTGAGACACAGAAAACATAGAGGATGGAAAACTCTACTAATTATGAACTTTTGTGTATATTTATATTTTATTTACATATGTGCTGTTATAGGCATTTTTTTCCTAAAAAAAAGCAAAGTTTAAAATCCAAGTCTCGCCCTGGCTGGTGTAGCTCAGTGGACTGAGCGTGGGCTGTAAACCAAAGGGTCACTGGTTCAATTTCCAGTCAGGGCACATGCCTGGGTTGCAGGCCAGGTCCCCAGTAGGGGGCCCATGAAAGGCAACCACACATTGCTGTTTCTCTCCATGTTTCCCTCCCTCTCTTTCTCCCTTCCTTCCCCTCTGTCTAAAAATAAAAAAGAAATAAAAACATAAAATCCAAGTCTCTAGTAAGAAAGTAAGAAATGTAATAGGCATCTTTTTAAGAATTCAGAGGAAATCCTATTTTTTGAGAAATATAATAAAACTAATCAAAGATGCAGAATAGCCTTGGCTGGGTTGCTCAGCTGGTTGCAGCATCATTCCATACACCAAAAGGTTGTGGGTTCGATTCCCATTCTGGGTACTTACCTAGGTTGCAGGTTTGATCCCTGTTCAGGGTGCATATGGAAGGCAATTGATTGATGTTTCTTTTGCACATCAATGTTTCTCTCTCCCTTCTTCTCTCGCAAATCAATAAACATATCTTTGGTTGAGGATTAAAAAAAAAGATGCAGGATAAAATCATTAGGTGTATATGTAAGAATTTAATACACAAGTTTAATCTTTCAAAAATAAATTCAGGGAAAAGGTACAGGGAATAAGAAGCATAATTGGTAGGTACAAAATAGACTGGGGGAGGTTAAGAATAGTACAGGAAATGGAAAAGCCAAAGAACTGATACGTACAAACCACGTACATGAACTAAGGTGGGGGAATGCTGATGGAAGGGGGTTGCAGGGAAGGGGGGGATAAGGGGGAGAAAAAAATGGGGCAACTGTAATAGCAAATCAATGAAATATACTTAAAAATAAATTAATTAATTAATAATCACCAGTTACTGGTGTTCATAATGTGCTATGTATTGACATCTACATGTCAAAAATATTCTAGCCCTGACCAGGTAGCTCAGTTGATAAGAGTGATGTCCTGATGTGCCAAGGTTGCAGGTTCGATCTCCAATCAGGGCGCATACAAGAATCAACCAATGAACGCATAAATAAGTGGAACAACAGAGTAATGTTTCTCTCCCTCTCTCTAAAATCAATAAAAATATTTTAGTAATAGTAATAATTTATGGTAAATAGTTTGCAATATACAGATTTTGTAGTTTAACAAGAAGTAAAATTAGGTTCCAGATAGGTAAAAGAAAATAAATGTATCAATGCATATTTAGTTTAAAATGGATATTATCATTTTTTATTAAGTAGCCATTTCCCCCCTCGTTTTATGGAAAAACAGTTGACATAGAACATTGTATTAGCTCAGGCATACAATATAATGATTTCATATAGGTATACATTGCAAATCTATTTGCCTGCAGACCTATGAATTCAAATGAAATGCTTTAATTTTTTTTCTACTTCCAAAATTCTGTTCAAATCTATTCCTTTCCTTCCAATTCCCAGAATCCCAGCCCTAGTTCTGGCCCTCATTCTCTCACCTGATAACTGCAATCATCTTCTAATTATTTACCTGGCCTTTGTCTCTGACAGCTGGCAACTTACCTTTGATCTTCTTCCTTATTATCTTGCTAAAGCACAGTTCTGATGTTGTCACGTCCTTGCTTAAAAGCCACACAGGACTCTCTGCTGCCTACAAAATATAATTCCCAGCTTGGCATTCAAGGCCTTTGCAATTTGGTCCTATCTCCCCTTTCTAATTTCAATCACTTGTCTGCCTACTCTGTACTCTATAAGCTATAAATTGTTTACTAAATACATATTTATACACTTCCATCACCTCTATTTATTTTATCTCTTCCTAAGATGGGTTTTTCTATCTATTGGTATCTTGCTCTTTAATTACAGTCTATCAACCTGATCACCTTTCCTGCTGTCCTACTGAACTCATTTCTCCTTTCCAGAGCATGTTGTGTTGTTTACGTCTCTATTTTAGCACTTTTCTCTGTACTCTTGAGGTGGACCTATCTGTCTCCCATTTATACTCTCTGAGCATCTTGTGGGCAGGTATAGTCACAGCCCAGTGGGAGGAGGAAAGTAAGTCTCCCTGGGAAAGTAAAAAATATTTCTAATGACATAATGGCAGGAGAATTTTCCAGCCTGTTTCTTGAAAGAGTTTCAAATTCTTTAATTATAGGCATTCACCTTACACAAAATAACTTCCTGAAATTAGAGTTCAGGCTTTCTAATACAAACTATTCTTTCTAGAAGTCAAACCTGTAACTTGTGAGACACTAAATTGACTTTATCAAACTCAAAAATCTACACACTGCATTAAGCCACCAATGAATTTCTGTGCCAGCCCTGTAGCCATTAGAATTTATTAAAAGGAAATTCTACGTGTAAATAAAAAAAAACCTGGGTTCTCTTAACTTATACCACAATATTTGGTCAGTGACACAGTATTGTCCTGCGATCTACATCCAATCCTGCCATCTCTGGTCAACTGGCACGTGACTGTCAGGACATCAACCCACTTCGGCAGCTCTGTAATTACTTGTGATGATTTAGTCGAACGATCCCGGTCGCGTGGTAATTACTTCGCCTTCATTCACCATTTGATTCTGTGCCAGCAGGATATCCGGGTGCTTGGCCACTGGCACCGCCAAAGCTGGTACCAGGACCGTGTCTCTCGGCGTTCGAAAGAGTACAGCCGGCACCCCCAGCCTGCGAAGAAAAAGCGGCTTAAGTTGGAGAGGGAGGACGCGAAACCTCCCGCACGCCGAGTGCCGCGACGCCTACTGGGTATTAAGGCGAACCCGAGGGCCTCCGTGGGGCGAGCCTCAGCACCCAGCCGCAGCAGGGTGCACTTCGAGCGGACGGGCGCCGCCGGACTCCCTCCCAGAGCGACACTGGGGGGCGGGGCGGGGCTCCGCGCGCGCCGGCGCGTGGAGGCCGCGGGCGGCGGCAGAGTGCGCGCCGCGGAGGGCGGGGCGCGCGGCGGCTGCTGCGGCCTGTGGTGCCGTCACCCGGCAGAACCCAGCGCGTGGAGCGAAGCGCTGCTGCGGCCACTGGCCACGCGCACGGGAGCGATCGGGGCTGTGCCGAGCCGACCCGCCCTCTTGCCACCGTCCTCCCTTTCGCGGGCCGCGCGGGTCCGTTATCATGTCGCTGGGGCAGCGCCTTGCTCAGCTGGCTGGCCGTCTGCGGGAGCCGCAGAAAGTGGCCCGTTTCCAGCGGCTGTGTGGGGTGGAAGAACCCCGGAGCCGCTACGCCGCCGACTCGAGGGAGGATGAGAAGGCGGAGGCTCCCCTCTCCGGAGACTCCCGGTGCAGAGAGCGCCAGCCCGGGGCGTGCGGAGGGCCCCAGCCCCTCGGGAGCGACCGCAATCAGTGCCCCGCCAAGCCGGGCGGCGGCGGCACCCCAAACGGCGTGCGAAACGGGCTGGCAACCGACCTGGGCCCGGCCTCGCCGCGGCGAGCGGGCGCCCTGCGGCGAAACTCGCTGACCGGCGAGGAGGGCGAGCTGGCCCACGTGAGCAACTGGCCGCTCTACTACCTGTTCTGCTTCGGCACGGAGCTGGGCAACGAACTCTTTTACATCCTCTTCTTCCCCTTCTGGATCTGGAACCTGGACGCTCTGGTGGGCCGGAGGCTTGTGGTCATCTGGGTGCTGGTCATGTACCTGGGCCAGTGCACCAAGGACATCATCCGCTGGCCGCGGCCCGCCTCGCCGCCGGTAGTCAAATTGGAGGTCTTCTACAACTCCGAGTACAGCATGCCCTCCACCCATGCCATGGCTGGCACCGCCATCCCCATTTCCATGGTCCTCCTTACCTACGGCCGCTGGCAGGTAAGGTTCCCTCCCCTCGCCCGCACAGCCTGGGGGAGTTAAAGTACTCGGAGTTCTCTTTGCTCTCCATGGTTATTTTAATTTGGCCGTTTGTTCCCCTCCCAAACTTCTCTTTCCGCAAACAGGCTCATTTTAGGTTTAAGAAATTAAATGCTTGAGGAAACCTGGAGACTTAGCCATCAGATCATATTTTAATAATAATGCCTTTCTTAGAACACAAAGTTCTAACACTGTTCGTGAATACATTATCATTGGGCTTTGGTTGAGTTTTTAAACGGTTTTAATTGTTGTGCTGCACAGAATGTAATTCTGATTAATTATAATATCCTTATAATGAATTGTTAGTTAAACTAAGACTCGGTTTCACCGTAGTATGGGGTGCCTTCCCCCAAAAAGATTCAGGCGTTGGTAAAGTTTTTAGCTTTACTCTGAATCAGTGTTTATAAAACAGTAGTATAATTCCAAAACAAATATGGTCGATCCAGGCAATGAAGTAATGAATTTTAAACGAAAGCCACCCTTTATGGAAGTTAATGAGGAACAGCCTCGTTCTCTTTTTAAGGGGTATGGTTGCTAATTTTCTGGTAGACGTAAAGTTTTATCTTCTGGATCACTAGTCTTGTAGTAAAGCTCCTGCATTATGATCGTTGCATTAGCTTGAAAAATTACCGATCATATTCTTAAAATTAGGGCTCTGGATCATATTAGTGGGTTTGTGAAAATGGCAAGTATGACATCAGGGTCAGCGTGACAATTTGGGAAGAGTATCTAATGGTAAACGTTTTATATTTTGCTCACTTTTTTTGGCTTCCTATTTTTTCAGTTTTTCATGGTTCATAAATTAGTTTTAAAACTGTCTTATAGATCCAAAACTTATTTTTAGACTACTGTCCTGTTGTAAATCGTAGGGAGACCAGTCCCTTAATTTAAGAGTTAATTTAATAATTATGGAGGATCTAAGGAATCAATCAGACTTTCCCAATGAGTTTCCCATTACAGCATAAAATCACCTTACACTGAGAAATACACGTTCTGCGTAAAACTTCTTTATGATTAGCATACTTTTCCCAGATTTAGTTTCAGTAGGGATAAAATCTTGTTCCCATGGACACTTCTATGCAGTGCATCTCTCTTACAGTACATGGAAAACACGTAATGTGCAGAGTAAGAATGGCAGGATTACGAGGCAAGAGTACCATGGACAGGTTTTTTTCCCCTATTTAACCAAAAGAGATTTACAGTGATACTCAGATTGCAAAGTGGTGCTGCCTGTTTTGCATATAGATAAATATCTCAAATTCTTATTTAATCTAAATATTGCAAAATTTAAGATATTTGTTCAGTTATGTTTGCTATGATATTCACTGGTATTAGCTAATGATGTTTTTCTTATGTTGATGAGACTTTCAGGATTCTATAATTATAGGGCCTTTTATAAACTCCTCAATGAATAGCTATGTGGCATGCTATTAAGATCAGCAGTTCAAATAGTTATTTATTGCTTCTTATTCACTCGGAACACATACTAACAGGAAGTCTGAAAGCAGTACTGATAGATTGTTTACAGGGTGCAGCTATCAGTATTCTAACATTTCAGGGTTATTTGAATCAGAATAAATTTATCTTACAGTTTTTGAACAACCTGGTATATTTAATTCAAAGTTTGAGGAATTTGTATATCATACAGTTTTAGAATTTGAACTATACAGGACTTAATTTCCTAGTTTCACACTGTCACTTTACTTACAGATGTGGAAACACATACTACATTAGAATTAATCTCATATAATTAAATTTCTTATTTTACATTTTTCACTATAAATTTGAATAAACTCCTAAATTTGAATAATTGCTTATCTTTTGGTTAGTTGTTTTGAAAGAAGTCTCCCTTATATGAAAGTTCTATGTTTACAGATGTTTGACTGTAATAATTTAGTACAAAAACCAAAATTACTTTTTTTTTAACAGGAGAAAATAAAAGTTTAATTTATGTTCATGGGGAATCCATATAGATAAAATAAATCCATGAAAATTCTCAAAGACAGTAAGACAACATTGAGTATATTAAAACTATTTAAGCAAAGGAAAAGGGGGAAATGGGGAATTAGATTTTAGAAGTGAGAATGGGCCACTTACAGGTAGTAGTTGAGAAAGAGCACAGCCCTGGCTTGTATGGCTAAGTGGATTGAGGCTGGCCATCGATCTGAAAGGTTGCTGGTTCGATTCCAGGTCAGGGCACATGCCTGGGTTGCAGACCAGGTCCCCAGCTGGCCACATGCAAGATGCAACCAGTGGATGCATCTCTCACTTGTAGTTTCTCTCCCTCTCTTTTTCCGTCCCTTCCCATCTCTAAAAATAAATAAATAAAATCTTTAAAAGAAAAAGAGCACAACACACAGGGCAGGAAAATTCCCCCTAGGCTACTCAGAAACAATGGGACACGGGGTATCTAGGCAACTAGCAAGTGCCCAAAGCCCTCTTGTTTACCATATTTAATTCAAATTAGGCTAAGGCAGCATCCTACAATCTACTTTCTGAAGCAGGTTTTTCTGTCTGTCTCTCTTAGGTAGGAAAGGGAGGGAAGTTTAACTTTCTGAATTTTTTGCAGTTTCAGGTTGACATAATTTTTGTCCCTTTAGTTTCATCTTTGAAACTTTATTTATCTTTAAAATGTTTTAATTTATTGATTTTGAGAGAGAGAGAAACATCATTTTGTTGTCCCACTTATTTATACATTCATTGCTTGATTCTTGTACATGCCCTGACCTGGGATCAAACCTGCAACCTTGGCGTATGGGGACAGTACTCTAACCAGCTGAGCTACTCACCAGCGCTGAAACTTTAAATAATAAACTTTCACATTCCAGAAGCTAAGTTGGAAGTAGTTTGCTCCATATTTCATTGATTCAGTCATTCAGTTCTGAGAATAATTCAGTTCAGATAAACATGTTGAGTCTCATTTCAGCAGTTGGTGATGCACATGGCCAACTATATTGTGTTTGTACGCAGTCAGATATTTAATAAGGGCTATGTCTATGAATACAGAAGGAACAAAAAGGGTAACGATTAGAGCAAATTATTAAACCAGTTTCTGAGTATGTAAGGCTGTTAGTTGAGAAGATTTCAGTATGTAAGTCTCAAAGTTTCTTTTGCTGGAATGAAGGCGGGCAATGACTATCTGTTAGAAACATTGTCTGCTGTTTCAACATCTCTGATGATGTCATCAGGTATTCCAGTGAATTTGGCATGGCTTGCTAAGCATCAGTCACTGAGACTCCATATGAGTTATTGTGATTTTTCTGAAGTTTATATTGTGTCCTTTTGTTGTCATTTGCTATTGCAGAGCTCAAAAAAGTTTTAGTTCTTAATTACAAGTCAAAGGATGGGAGAAAAATGAAACACTAGTTTGGAAGGTTATAGCCAATTATGTAGGAAAATTCAATATTCAGTCCAGTGTATAGGTGAAAAATAAAACTTTAAAGGCAGTTAAGTGAACTAGACTCTGACATCCACAACTATGTATTGTACAGAGTATGCCAAAAGTAAGTATTTTAGTTGTGAGTATGTGAAACAGTTTATAATTGTATTATTATTTATTAATTATTGTATTATTTTCCATAGGACCAACTGTAAACCTACATTTGCCCCATCCTTTAGGTTCTATGGAAACACAATTCTCTCCCTAAAATCATCCTCATTTTCTTCAAAGCTGGTCAAATTAAGACTATTGGCTGCATAAGTCTAGTTTCAATAAATTTATCTTGATTATTTTAAAAATTCAACAAGAATAGCAATTGATCACATAAGCTCTCTTAAGTCTGCTTTGCTGGAATATCATAAGGAATCTCCAGAACCTCTCAGAGCAAAGGAGCCAAGCCACATAGTTGCTATCAGACTTTGCACACAGTACACATAGATTTGGGAGAATTTCTCAAGTTCTTAAGGTCCCCCAAAATGTCTTGAGGTTCTTTCTTTGCCATCTCTCGGGAAAGCAACCTCTGTTTTTCACCTGGAAAGACTGCCACGAACCAAGTAAATAAGCAGAGTATCAGGTAGTTTTTCCAAAAGGCTTTTATCAGCTTCCAAAGTCAATGTTAATTCCTTAAAGTTTTCTAGTGACTTCCAAAGTCTATGCCTGTCTCTCAAACTAGACATTTCACTCAAAGTCTTGGTTAATAAAACCAGTTTCCAATTGTGTCCTGTTATAAAAGAACAGATTCTCACTGAATTCATACAAACAACCATATTGCCATGAAATTAAATAATACTCATTAAGAGTTTCCAAATTCAGGAAGGATCAGGTAGGGAGAAAAATATAAAGGTTTCAATATTGCTTACAAAGGTATAATTTACTAAACTACTCTAAGGAAAAAAGTTTCTTTATGTCTGGAAAACAAAAAAATTTTTTAAATCTGCAGTATTTTAAACAAAGTCATAAAATAATAACTTTAGCCCTGGCTGGTGTAGCTCAGTGGCTGGATTGAGTGTGACTGGGAACCAGGGGTCCTAGTTCGATTCCTAGTCAGGGCACATGCCTGGGTTGCAGGCCAGGTCCCCCGTGAGGGCCATGTGAGAGGCAACCATACATTGCTGTTTCTCTCCCTCTCTTTCTCCCTCCTTTCCCCTCTCTCTAAAAATAAATAAATAAAATCTTAAAAAAAAAGAAATAATAATTTTACTAAGTTCAGTCAGCCCCACATAATAAATTCTTATTCATCCAGATCATCTGCCAATATTTCAATAAATCCAGTTTCTTTAGAGTTCTATAAATCTGAATCTAGTTTAAAGTTATCTGAAAATTTATTCTCAGCAAACTACATTTAAAATAAATAAGAGTCCTTTTCATGGATCTTTGAGACAAAACCTATTTGCAATCCATCAGAGTAAAACAATGACTATCTGTAAAGGACAAAACTTAAAATGACATGGTTGTAGATCTGATTATAATGCAATTGACAAAGAACTTTGCTTTTGTGTAAGATACAACATTCCAAGAAACAACTAGAATTATAGATGAAATTATGTCAAAACTTGGTAGACTCTTGGAGATTTTTATAAAATCTTTAGAATATTTATTTTACTATTACTCTTATGTGTGCAAATACGACAAAATTATTATTTCTCTATTTGACAAAGCTTTCCATATAACTTTAAGCATATGAAATAGAGCTAGTTGGCTGAAAATTTCTCCAACGAGGAGAGAAAATAAATCCTTTAGATCACAGGTGGCAAATACAAGGCCCGAGGGCCGAATCCAGCCCTTCACCTTATTTCTACCCTGAGGCAGCACCGAGCTCCTTGCCCCTAGTTAAGAAGTAGTTACATTTATATGGTCCTAAAATTACATTTGGCCCTTTGAAGGCAACTGTGAGGCTGATATGGCCCCCGATGAAAATGAATTTGACACCCTGCTTTAGATATTCCAGGGGCCCGGTGGAATAACCCAAAGCCATTCCTAGGTTAAGAAAAAGTCTCTTAAAATTTCAACCTTGGGCCCTGGCTGGGTGGCTCAGGGTGTTGGAGCATCATTCCGTACACCAAAAGGTTGCGGGTTTGATTCCTGGTCAGGGCACATACCTGGATGGCAGGTTCAATCTCCGATCGAGGTGAGTACAGGAGGCAACTGATCAATGTTTCTCTCTCCCCATCCTTCCTCTCTCTAAAATCAGTAGAAACATATCCTCAGATGAGGATTAATAAAAAGAAACAATGAAAGCCTAGTGTTTTCTAATCAATAGTAGTTTTGGTTTACAGTCCTGTCTGTCCACTGTGCCCCTACTGCTTGTTCAGGATAGGTGTGGTTCCTTATATATGCTTAGGATGCTGAAACATTTCTGGAAACTGAGTTATCTTATATATCATCCCTTTGGTTTGTAATAACTACTCCCTCCTCCCTGTCACTTAATGTTCCTACTTGAAATCTGCTCAAGATTCACCTCCTACATGGAGCTTTTGAAATTAACCCTTTCCGTTGTATTATTCCTCATTGGTTCTTAAAGTGACAGTAGAAAAAAAAATTACTAAAGTGAAGATTTTTGCACCTTACTCTCAGAGATTCTGATCCATTAAGTAAGTGAGGGACATTGCATTTTGCTGAAGTTCCACAAAGCTTTTTTATGAAAAAGATGTGCTTTCTTCAACCCCTAACAGTAAAATAACTTTTGATGCTTAGAATTAGATATTTTAAATCTCTCCAACATTACTGTCTCTGCTCTTTTTCAGTTCCACTCTTTGAATCTCTTAATGTATAATACAAAAAGGAAGTTAGGAGCAGTATGGCTTAAAGGAAATATTTGGTATTGGAAGAATTTTTTTTTAATATTTGTATTCTTCTTTTTTTAAAGACTTTATTTATTTTTAGAGAGAGGGGAAGGGAGGGCTAAAGAGAGGGAGAGAAACAGCAATGTATGGTTGTCTCTCACGTGGCCCTCACTGGGGACCTCACTGGGGACCTGACCCACAACCCAGGCATGTGCCCTGACTGGGAATCGAACCGGGATCCTCTGGTTCCCAGCCCGCACTCAATCCACTGAGCTACACCAGCCAGGGCGGAAGATTTTTTTTTAATGTTACAGTGATACAAGGTAGAAAGTGTTATGGCATTTTTCTAGATATTAAATAATTTGAGATCTATTGACCAGGGTAATGATTATTGCTCTCATATTAGTCATTGGAATTTTTTGTAGCCTGAATAGGGAAAATAATAGAAAATAAGGAGCATTAGGATTAAGAACATCGTTCTTTGAAAAGTAGTCTAAAATAAAAGTGAAGCATTCAGCCATGTCCGGTGTGGCTCAGTTGGTTGGAGCATCGTTCTGTAACCAAAAGGTTGTGGGTTCGATTCCCATTTGGGACACATACCTAGGTTGCAGTTTGATCCCCAGTCTGGCGGGGGGATGCATGCATTCCTCTGTCCTAACACATATGATCCCTGGTCTGATTCCTAGTCTGGTCATGTAGGAGAGGCAACCAATCAGTGCTTTTCTCTTGCATTGGTAGTTTCTCTGTGTCTCTTCTTTTCTCTCTAAAAAGCAATGAGAAGAAAAGAATATTCTCAGTTGAGGATTTTAAAAAATATATATTTATTATGTATTTATGGCTGAATGTTCTTTCCAGAAATAAAATCTTAATTTTAAATAATATAGCATATAATAAGTTCTTTTTTTAATTAATTTTTTTGTTTAATTACAGTTATTTGCAGCTTCTCCCCTCCCCCCTCCCTTCCCCTCCGTCCCACCCCCCCAGCCTCCCTCCTCCCCCTTAGTTCTGTCCATGTGTCCTCTACAGTGATTCCTCAGCATATAATAAGTTCTAATTATATACTTGATTGAATAACATTTAAAAAGCTTTAGATGAATTTCATTTACAAAAAATTCGTATCATTACATACTCTTTAGCCAAACCCATTCCCAACTAGACCATATGCTTTTACAATTTTTAGTAATAATAATAAGTTATATAATATTATTGATATTAACATTTATTAAGGTCTTACCATGGGTCAGACACTGTTTGAAATATCTATAACCTTAGTCTATTTTTATAACATCCCAATGTTTGGGCCTACTATTAATAACAAATTTACAGATAAGGAAACTGATGTAGAAGGAGGTTGGTTAAATAACTTACTCAAAGTAACACAGCTAGTAAGTGGCAGAGGCTGAATTAAACAGAGCTCCAGAGCTTATACAGAATACTTTTCAAATTACACTGTAATTTTGAAAAGAATATTTGCAGTAATAAATATTTTTGAAATAGATATCATTGTTCTTAAAATATAAAATAGCTTTTATATGTTTTAAGAAGATGATGTGTGTGGGTATGTACATATGCAATATTCACCAATATTTGTACTTAAAACATATATTAAGTTGACTGAAATCAAATGCAGATTTGATTACCCTTCCTTTTCCTCCCTATTTCTGACATAAATTAAAAAATTCAATAAACATAATGAGAGCTTTGGAAAAGAAAAGCACATGAGATATCTCACATGAGATATTCTGTCAAAATATAGTTTATTATAGATAATAAAGGAAGATATCTCTGAGACCATGAAAAAATAAAAGGAAGAAAGGCAAGACGTAAGAGTCACAAAAGTAGGTCACAAATGGCAAAGACCAGAAAATGCTTCAGGAGCCAAGGGAAACTGGCCACTGTGGTAATTCTGGCAAGAAACAGTTTATTAAAGATCAAATTAAAAAAAAAAAAATCAAATTGTTTTACTACTTGATTTCTTTTTACCTAGAGTGATACTTGTGTTCAAAGTGAACATTTTTCCTGATTTTGTAAGTGCTATTGTTAATTATTGATTTAAAATTAATTTTATTTACTTATTTGAATAAATAATACATGGTAGAAACCTATTTACATAAAAATATGAAGAGAAGAGTATGTTTCTCTTCTTCTGTTCCACAGATAACAGGATCTCTTTTCCAGAAGGATTTACTGTTTTATGTTTCTTGTTTGTCATTCAAGAGATAGTCTTTACTTTTGTGGACATATATTTATATAGTTTATTTTTCATACTGTTCTTTACCTTGGTTTTTTTGTTTGCTTGTTTTTTCATTTAGAAATATACCATGGAGAGTTTCCCTTTCCTTTACTAAATAATAAATAAATACTAATTTTGTGCTTAGAATTGTTTTTAATACCTTAAATAACTTAACTTTTTTAATCTCCATAAAATCCTATGATTATTATCATTGGTTTGTTGAAGAAACTGAGGCAGAAGGAAGTTAAGTAACTTGCCCTAGATGACTCAGCCAGTACGTAATGTTGATTCAAACCCAGGAAGTTTGGCTGTAAAATGACACTATACTACTGTGTTACACTGCCTGTCCATAGTATTGGGTTGGCCAAAAAGTCCATTAAGATTTTTCCATAGGATAGCTCTAGTGGTGCTTAGTCATCTTTAACTTCATTTGAAACAATTTTGTTAAATTGTGTTGTGACATTTGTCATATCAGCATGCACTTTTAAAAAAATTTATGAAAATTGGTGAATTTTTCTGCAGCCATTTTAATATTGAAGATGGAAGAAAACACGCAACATTTTCAGCGTATTATGCTTTATTATTTCAAAAAAGGTAAAAATGTGATTGAAACACAAAAAAAGATTTGTGCATTGTATGGAGAAGATGCTGTGACTGAGCGAACATGTCAAAAGTGGTTTGTGAAGTTTCTTGGTACTATTGAAATTTTGGCCAAATGCTTCTTTGCTGTGGGGCTGTCTTGTGCACTGGAAGATGTTTAGCAGCACCCCTGGCCTCTACCTACTAGAAGCCAATAGTGGGAGATAGCTGACATACTCAATATATCCAAATCAATAAAGTTATTGGCGAAAATGAAAAATGTAAATGTATCTTATTTTACAAAAAAAAAATAATATACTTTTTGGCTAATCCAATAGTATAGAATTAGTAGAGAATTCTAGGAAAACTGCCGAGACTTTGTCCACCCACTGGCACAGGCCTCTTGCCTCCACCGCTCTTCCACCTTTGCTGGTCTACTCCACCTCCAGCTCGCCATGGGTGATGATATTGCTGCACTTGTGGTCAAAAGTGGCTCCAGCATGTGTAAGGCTGCCTTCCCTTCCATTGTGGGGCACCACCTGGCACCAGGGTATGATGGTGGGTATGGGCCAGAAAGAATCGTATGTGGGCAATGAGGCCCAAAGCAAGAGAGGCATCTTGACCCTGAAGTACCCCAGTGAACACGACATTGTCACAACTGGGGTGACATGGAGAAGATCTGGCATCACAGTGAGCTGCGTGTAGCCCTCAAAGGAGCACCTATTCTGCTCACTGAGGCCCCCAGAACCCTAAGGCCAACTGTGAGAAGATAACCCAGATCATATTCGAGACCTCAACACACCCGCCATGTATGTGGCATCCAGGCCATACTGTCCCTGTATGCCCCTGGCTGTACCACTGGCATTGTAATGAACTCCAGGGACAGGGTGACCCATACTGTGCCTGTCTACAAGGGCTGTGCCCTCCATCATGCCATCTTGCATCTGGACCTGGCTGGCTAGGACCTAACAGACTATACCTCATGAAGCTCCTCAAGGAGCGTGGCTACAGCGTCACCACCACAGCCGAGTGGGAAATCATGTGTGACATCAAGGAGAAGCTGGGCTACGTTGCCCTGGACTTTGAGCAGGAGATGACCATGGCTACATCCTCCTCCTCTCTGGAGAAGAGCTATAAGCTGCCCCATGGATGGTCATCACCATCGGCAACAAGTGGTTCCGCTGCCCAGAGGCCCTCTTCCAGGCTTCCTTCCTGGGCGTGGAATCCTGTGGCAGCTACAAAACTACCCTCAACTCCACCATAAAGTGTGAAATTGACATCCGTAAGGACCTTTGTGGCAGGACCACCATGTACCCCGGCATCGCCAATAGGATGCAGAAGGTGATCACGGCCTTGGCTCCCTGCACGATGAAGATCAAGAGAGTTGTGCCCCCTGAGTACAAGTGCTCTGTGTGGATCAGTGGCTCCATCCTGGGCTCCCTGTCTGCCTTCCAGCAGATGTGGATCAGCAGGCCAGGAGTATGACGAGTCCAGCCGATCCACCAACCATGGCAAATGCTTCTAGGCCAACTGTTACTTAGTTGATTATACCCTTTCTTTATAAAACCTAATTTGCACTTGCAGAAGCAGAAAATGAGATAAGATCCATATGGCTTTGTTTGTTTATTTGATTTTTGTGTGTGTGTGCTTCACTCAGGATTTAAAAACTGGAACAGTGAAAGTGACAGCAGTCTGTTGGAGCGAGCATCCCCGAAGTTCTACAGTGTGGCCGAGGACTTTGATTGTACATTGTACATTTTTTTAAGTAGTCATTCCAATTATCCATGAGATGCGTCGTTACAGGAAGTCCCTTGCCTGCCCCAAAGCCACCCACTTCTCCCTAAGAAGGGCCAGCCCTCACCAGCGTCCACACGAGGGAGGGTGATAGCATTGTTTTGTGTAAATTATATAATCCAGATTTTTAAATCTTCACCTTAATACTTGTCCTTTTTGTTTTATTTTGAATGGTCAGCCATCATGGCCCCCACTTTTTGTCCCCAACTTGAGATGTGTGAAGGCTTTTTGGTCTCCCTGGGAGTGGATTGAGTTGTGGAGGCAGCCAGGGCTTACCTGTACACTGACTTGAGACGGATTCACACACCTTAAAGTGCATGCCTTAAAGAAAAAAAAAAAAGAATTCTAGGAGAGAGATTACTGGGTCAGTGTGTATACATTTAGAATGTTTAGAGCTCTTTTAATATAGACAAAAATGCTTTCCAGAAAGGTTGCATCAATTTTCATTAAACGAGCAATGTGTGAGAACATTGGAGATATATCATTAATGTACTGTTCTTGTCAAATGTTGTTTACATATACACTATCCATTCCTTGAATTCAAAATGTAATTTTTTTTTTGGTGTCTGCCTTTGTCCAATATTCAAATTACTCTGAAAATGTTTAATTCTATAAAAATAGTTTTTGTAATTACTTTAATTTCAAGTAGAAAATTACTTTAATTTCAGTGGAAAATGCCATAATATAAAAAATAATTCTGATTATGTGTGATAAATAGTTAAGGAAAGCATATCAGTAAAAATAAAACTGTTGGGTAGAAAAACTGAAGGAAATGTTTAGATAAGTGTTCCTGTAGCAGGATGTGCAATGAAAAGATTAGGCGGTGGTATGATGTTAAAAGCATCTAGGAGGTTCTGTGAACTGTTTGGGTTTGGCACATTTTTATGAATTTGAAAATAATGTGAGGACTTGCAAATTTTTCCTTCTCTTTTGATAAGGTCTAAAGATTTTGAATTTAAGTAAAAAGGTTATATGAGGAGATACATAAATCCAGCAGATAAAGGTCAACATTCTCTAAGAAAAAGAAAACAGAAACTAAGAACTCCTACCAAACTTAAAATTATTACCTATTTGTAATGATAAAAGTGTAAAGTGTAAAGTAATAAACATGTTAAATTGTAAAGGCATTAGAATAGACCACTAGAATATAATACTAAATGTTATTTAGCAATCCCTGGATCTGTTTCTTCATCTGTAAAGAGAGGAGTGTGGAATTAATACCTTTAAGATCTCATATTTCTAATTAAATGAAATTTGTACCTAGCCCCCATTATTAGAAAAACCTAATTAAAAAATAACTGAGTGATAATCTGCTTGATCCTGGGGATACAAACAACACACTTTATACATGAAGGGCAGCTTATCATAGTGGTTGAGAGCTCAGACTCAGTAATCAGACTTTCATTGTTTGAATCTCAGCTCTGTAACTTAATATATATCTGTTTCATCTTGGGCCTCTCTTTGCCTCAGTTTAATTTAAATTAGAATACCTACCCCATAGGGTTGTTCTGATGATTAAATGAGTTAGTACTTGTAAAGATCATAGCATAGCACCTGGTACATAGTAGTTGTGTGTTAAATAAAATTATTTCATCTATTAACATTTCAGTAAAGAACAAATCCACATACATTTCTTCTAACATCTACCTAGAACTGACTTTTGGCTTTAAAAATTCTACCCAGTTTGTCTATCGGAAATAAAGGATTAGGTTAGGTGGGATTTTAGGTGGAAAGTGAGAGTAAAGTGGAGGACAGTGTAACATGTGTACGGAAGTGAGAGAGGAGTTGGTCAGACTGCATTAGCGGAGGAAAAGGGGAAAGGCATAGTCCTTCCTAGTCTTTCTAGTTCTGACTTTAAAAAAGAAAAACTAGGGCTCATATAAAATTGCTATATTTGCCAATGTGGAAAAGACAGAATTAGAGTTTTCTATTACAATGTCTTTGCATTTTGAAAATTACTATACTTAATTGCTCCTACTCTACTTACTCTTCCAAAGTGCCCAAGCAGCTCCAGAAGAGCTATTGTCAACCCAAGCTAGATTTGCTCCCAACCCTGGAGATTTGACTAAGGATTTTTGAAAAACACATCACCACAGAATCCACACTAGACACTAGAGAAGTTTTCTGGTGCCTTGTAACAAATAGGGCTAGATTATCCAAGAGATGGATAAAAAATTATTTGATAGATTGCAATTGGAATGAATTAATGAATTGAAAACTGTATGGAAGACTGGATTTACTGTTTCTTTTGTTTTGCTCTGGTTTCTGCAGAGGCAGTCAGGAATTTCTTGTTCGTAACTATCCGGGAAGCTGTGGTCTGTCTGCAGCTCTAAAATGATACAACACTTAGCCCTTCTCTTTCTTTCCTCACAAGTCCCTTCCCTATAATAGGAATTGAGAAATGGGTCCTATTTTGTTAACATAAGGCTACATCAACTAGTATGGTAGTAAGTGGTACTTTCCTTATTATGATTTGTAATACAAAATGTGTTTAAAATTATTAATATTTATGTGATGAGTTCTATTGTTAAACTGATACTTGTGACTTAATTTTAGAAGAGAAACAGTAAGTAACTAAGATGACATTAGATGTAAAGAGGTCAAAACAATAGATTGAGTTGAAAATGTTACACTTCAGCCCTGGCTGGTGTAGCTCAGTGGATTGAGCATGAGCTGCGAACCAAAGGGTCGCCGGTTCGATTCCCAGTCAGGGCACATGCCTGTGTTGTGGGCCAGGTCCCCAGTGGGGGCCTCGTGGGAGGCAACCACACATTGATGTTTCTCTCCATCTCTTTCTCCCTCCCTTCCCTTCTGTCTAAAAATAAATAAATAAAATCTTTAAAAAAATGTTTCACTTCACATTTTTATCATTAATATGTACATTAAATGACTGGATATGGGTTACTTTTGTTTTGCCTATTTGAAGCCATATATTATTCTACATTAGCCTACCAGTGTGGAAAGTGCCATGAAGGAGAACGTGCTATTTTTATTAAGTTTTTTGTTTTGTTTGTTTTTACGTTTAGTATAGAAAATACAGTTCATAATGTGCTGGTTGTTACATGAAAAAATACGCGCACACACACACACACACACACACACACACCCCTGATCATCTAGGACTCAAAAGGCTAAGAATAGAAGGGAATCTCCTTAATGTGGTAATGGGCATTTATGAAATATCTACACATAGCATTGTACTCAATGGTGAAAGACTGAAAGGTTTCTTCCCAAGATTGGGAACAAGGCAAAGATGTCTACTTCTCACCACTGCTATCCAACATTGTATATAGTAACTTCTATCCAAAGTAATTAGGAAAAAAAAAAGAAATAAGACATCTAAATTGGAAAGGAAGAAGCAAAACTCTCTCTCTGTTCACAGATGACATGATCTTTTATAAAAAAAATATTTTCCTTTTAACAAGATTTTTTAAATTTATTTTTAGAGAGAGGGGAAGGGAGAGGGAGAAAAACATCCATCAGTTGCCTTTTTCACGTGCACTAGCCAGGGATGGAACCCACCACCAGGCATGCATCCCAATTGGGAATCAAACCAGCAACCCCTTGCTCTGCAGGTTGACGCCCAACCAATTAAGCCACACTGGTCAGGGCAACAGATGACATGATCTTAAAAAGAAGAAATCTCAAAGAATCTGCATTCATTTATCCACTCCTATTACAGTTAATAAATGAATTCAGCAAAGTTGCAAGGTACAAGATCCAACACCCAAAAGCTGTTTCTTTTTAAAAAATTTTTTGTTATTCTATTACAGTTGTCCCAATTTTTCTCCCTATGCTCTCCTCCACCCAGTCCACCCTGCACTCCCCAGCAGTCAATCCCCTCACTGCTGTCCATGTCCATGAGTCATTCATGTATGTTGTTTGACTAGTCCCTTCTGCTTCTTTCCAACGTTATTCCCTCCAGCCTCCCTTCTGGTCACTGTCAGTCCATTCCAATAGTCCTCTCAATCTGTTTTGCTCATTAGAATCCTCTTATAGGTGAGGTCATATGGTATTTCTCTTTCACTGACTGGCTTATTTCACTTAGCATAATACTCTCCAGTTCCATCCATGCTGTCACGAAGGGTAGGAGTTCCTTTCTTTCTGCTGCATAGTATTCCATTGTGTAAATGTACCATAGTTTTTTGATCCACTCATTTACTGATGGGCACTTAGGCTGTTTCCAACACTTGGCTATTATAAATAGTGCTGCTATGAACATAGGGGCGCCTAAGTTCTTTAGAATTGGTGACTTGGAATTCTTAGGGTATATTCCCAGCAGCAGAATTGCTGGGTCAAAAGGCAGTTCAATTTTTAGTTTTTTAAGGAAATTCTGTATTGTTTTCCACAGTGGCTGCACCAGTCTACATTCTCATCAACAGTGTATTAGGGTTCCCTTTTCCTGTATCCTTGTCAGCACTTGTTATTTGTTGATTTATTAATGATGGCCATTACATCTCTCTGATGACTAGTGATGTTGAGCATCTTTTCATATGTCCAGGGGCCATCTGTATGTCCTCCTTGGAGAAGTGCCTATTCAGGTTCTTTGCCCGTTTTTTAATTGGATCATTTGTCTTCTTGGTGTTGAGTCATATGAGTTCTTTGCATTTGGTAGATCAAACCCTTGTCTGATGTATCATTGGCAAATATGTTCTCCCATATGGTCGGTTCCCTTTTCATTTTGAAGATGTTTTCTCTAGCTGTGCAGAAGCTTTTTAATTTGATGTAGTCCCATTTTTTTCCTTTATTTCCCTTGCTGTAGGAGATATATCAGCAAACATATTGCTATGTGGGATATCTGAAATTTTACTGCCTATGTTTTCCTCTAGGACTTTATGGTGTCACAACTTGTATTTGTCTTTTATTCTGGTGTATGGTGTAAGTTGGTGGTCTAGTTTCTTTTTTTTTTTTTTTTGCATGCACCAGTCCAGTTTTCCCAACACGATTTATTGAAGAGGCTATTTTTACTCCATTGTATTCTTGTATCCCCTTTCGTCAAATATTAATTGACCATAAAGACATGGGTTTATCTCTGGGCTCTCTATTCTTTTCCATTGGTTTGTGTGTCTGTTCTTATGCCATTAACAGACTGTTTTGATTACAGTGGCCTTGTAGTATAGTTTGATATCAGGTATTGTTATCCCTCCTATTTGTTCTTTCTCAAGGACTCTGTCAGACTGCTGAGGCTTTTCAGGGTCTTTTTTGATTGCGTATAAATTTTTGAAATATTTGTTCTAGATCTGTGAAATATTCCATTGGTATTTTAAGAGGAATTGTATTAAATCTATAGATTGCTTTGGATAGTATGGACATTTTAATGATGTTAATTCTTCCAATCCGTGAACATGGTATATGCTTCCATTTATTTGTATCATTCTCAGTTTCTTTCTTCAGTGTTCTATAGTTTTCTGAGTACATGTTTTTTACCTCCCTGGTTTAAATTTATTCCTAGGTACTTTATTTTTCTTGTTGCTCTAGTAAATGGGATTTTTTCCCCAATTTCTCTCTCTGATGTTTCATTGTTGGTGTACAAAAATGCCATCAACTTCTGAATATTGACTTTGTACCCCGCTATTTTGCCAAATTCACTTCATGAGGTTGAGTAGGTTTTTGGTGAAGACTGTAAGGTGTTCTATGTACACTAGCGTGTCATCTGTGAATAATGACCGTTTTACTTCCTCCTTTCCAATTTGGATGTCTTTTATTTCTTTTTCTTGTCTGATTGCTGTGGCTAGAACTTCCAGTACTATGTTGAATAAGAGTGGTGAAAGTGAACAGAGAATCTTGGAAAGATTTTAGTTTTTGCCCATTGTGTATAATATTGGCCATGGGTTTCTTGTACATGGTCTTTATGATGTTGAGGTATGCGCCCCCTATTCCCACTTTGTTGAGTGTTTTTATCATAAATGGATGCTGTATTTTATCAAATGCTTTTCCAGTATCTATTGATATGATCATGTGATTAAAAAGCTCTTTTTCTATACACCAGCAATGAACAATCTGAAAAGGAACTCTATAAAACAATTCAATTACAATAGCACCCCAAAAATACAATACCTAGGAGTAAATTTAACCAAGTAAGTGAATAAGTAGTACATTGAAAACTACAAAACATTACAAAAAAAAAATAAAGACCTTTATCTTTGAGATAGGATATGAGAGGGGACCCCAAAAAACCTGGAATTATCTTCTGGATGGTGGGCCCCTTGTAGGTACAGGCTTCCCCTGCTAGGTGAGTGTTCTTGGAACCCATCTGTATCAGTGTACCAACTGGCATTGTTATGAGAGGCTGCATTTGGCTTCAGTGAATTTTTTTGGAAGATTCTTTCAGTGCATTTGCCCATTTCACAATGGGTTATTTATGAGTGTATCTGCCCACACAGCACTGAGTGTTCAGTAGTTTTTTACCATAATGGCATGACCCCCATGCCCTACCCTCCCTATTTACTTGATCTTACCCCAAACAACTTTTTTTTGTCTCCCCGGATGAAAAAAGTCCTCAAAAGGAAACATTTTGCCGATGCGGAAGAGGTGAAACAAAAAGTGGCAGAAGAACTAAAAGGCATCAAAATCAACAAGTTCAAAATCTGTTTTGAGCAGTGGAAAAAACATCTAAATAGGTGTATTGCATCAAATGGAGAGTACTTTGAAGATGACTTAAGTTTAAACATGTAAGAATAAATACATAATTTTTCATAAATAAATTCTGGGTTTTCTGGATCCCCTCCAAAAATGTCGTGTTGGATTTGGTTTGCTAATACTATTGTAGAAGATACTTGCATTAGTATTCACAGGAGATATTCCTCTGCAATTTCTTCTTGTGATGTCTTTGTCTGGTTTTGATATTAGGGTGATAATGGTCTCATCAAATGAGTCAGGATGTGTGTTCCCTTCTCTTCTGTGTTTTGGAAGAGCTTGAGAAAGACTGATGTTAAATCTCCTTTAATTGTTTGGTAGAATTGATGGGGGAACTCAAGAGCTAAAGATTTAAGCTGTAGTTATAGTCGATATGCTTAAGTGATTATTGCATGTGGAAAGCTGCTGTTCCAGGAACTGTAATACGTGACCAGTGTGACTCCAGGAGGTAGACAAGCAATTCAGCCTTTGTGCCCCAGGGGTTTTCTGAGCCACTGTGTTCTGGGCAGGGAACATCCAGTGACACAGATAAAGAGTTGTTGAGACTGTAACTTATCTGACTAACCTTTTTTCCAACCCCCTTACCTACCCTTTTCTTCTCCTTATGAAAAAGGTCAGCTTGAGATGTTAAGACAGTTTTTAGGGTACATAACCCACCGTCTTCTCCGATCACTGGCATCTGAATAAAGCACCCATAAAGGTTCAGTCCATGTCTCTATTTATTGGTTTTGGTAGTGACGGGCAGCACAAATGCCGACTTTTCCAGTCACCAGTGAAGCCATCTAGACCTGGGTCTTTCTTTGTTTAGAGGTTTGTGATAGCTGATTTAATTTTTTTAATTGTTACAAGTCTATTTAGACTTTGTATTTCTTCTTGAGTCAGTTTTGGTAATTTGCGTGTTTCTAGGAACGTGTCCATTTCATAGCTTATCTAATTTGTTGGTATACAATTTTCATAGTTTTCTCTTATAATCCTTTTCCTTCTGTAAGATCAATAGTAATGTCCCCACTTTCATCTTTGAAATTAATTATTTGCATCTTCTGTCTCTTTTTTGTCAGCCAAAAAAAGGTTTGTCAATTTTGTCAATCTTTTCAAAGAAACAACTTTTGGTTTTGTTGATTGTCTTTGTTTTCCTAGTCTCTATTTTATTTTTCTTCATTCTAATCATTTCATTATTTCCCTGCTACTGCTAGCTTTGCATTTGGTTTGCTCCTCTTTGTCTAGTCCTTGAGGTGTAGAGTTGTGACTGATCTGAGATATTTCTTTTAACGTAGGCCTCTACTGCTTACCATTTCCCTCTGAGTGCTATTGTGACTGCACTACATATTTTTGGTATGTTGTGTTTTGTTTTTACTCGTCTCTAAGTAGTGTATAATTTCCCTTGTGATTTTTTTATTAGCCCATGTTTACTTGAGAAAAGTTTAATTTTGCAGACAGTTGATACTCAATTTTCATGGATTGCATATTTGTAAATTTACCCACTTGTCAGAATTTATTTGTAACCCCACAGTCAGTACATTCACAGATGTGCAGAGAGGCAAAAGTTTGTCACCTAGCGTTCATGTTCCAGCTGAGGTTGAATAAGGCGGCGCTCTGCTTTCTTGTGTCAGCTATGATACTGTAAACAAGAATCCTTTTCAAAGTCAATTTGGTTCCATGTTTTTCACTTGTTTTATGTTTGTTGTTGTTGGTGGTGGTAATTTTGCTGTTTAAAATGGTCCTCAAACACAGTGCTGCAGTGGTGTCTAGTGTTCCTAAAACAAGAAAGGTATGATATGCTTTACAAAGAAAAGATACATGTTAGATAAGATTCATTCAGGTATTTGATACTGTTCTGTTGGCTATATTAATGAATTAACAATATAGTGCACCTAGAAAAAGGAAGAGGAAATTCACCTATTTGTATGTGAGGAAAATGCTAATGTAGTATCTGAAGTGTATGATGAAGCTATGGAAAAGTGGCTACATTTGTGGCTAAATTGAGATGACAATCAATTGAAAAAGAAAGCAGGCATAGTGAACAGTATTATTGTGAGGCTGAAAGCCAAGGAAATTTAAAGTCATTTACTAAGAGTAAGGAAAATGTTAAAGTCTTCTCAGGTAGTGCTTGCTGGCTTGCACTTTTCAAAAGGCATGAAAAATGTTAAACTTGCAATAATCTTGAGGCTACAAGAGAATTTTAAAAATACCTCTTAAGTGTTACATAGCAAAAGGACTGTGGGATAATCGATTTTCAACACTGATGCAACTGGCTTTTCTACTGTCTATTTCTTCAATTCTGTCAGTTTTTTGCATCATTTATTTTGGGCCTCTGTAGCTTGGTAAACATGTTTATAATTGTTATATCTCCTTAATGAATTTACCTTTTATCAGCCTATACTGTTCTTGTGTCCTTTGTAAAAGTTTTTGGCTTAAAGTCTATTTTGTCTGATATTAGTATAGCCACCTGTGTTTTGGTTTTTGTTTGCATGAAATATGTTTTTCCAGTTCACTTTTAACAAGTTTGTGTCTTTGGGTCCAAGTGAGCCTCTTTAGGCAGTAAATAGTTGGATCCTGTATTCTTATCCATTCTGCAAATCTCTCCCTTTTGATTAGGGAATTTAAACCACTTCCATTTAGAGTAATCACTGCTAAGGAATGACTCCTGCCATTTTGCTGTTTTCTTCTGTATGTCTTAAACCTTTTTTTGTTTCTCATTTCCTACATTACTGCTTTCTTTTGTGTTTAATTGATATTTTTGTAGTATAACATTTTGATTGTCTTCTCATTTCCTTTTGTGTATATTTTTGAGATACTTTCTTTGTGATTGCGATGGGGATTTCAATTAACAATGCCATATATGTTGAAGGGTAATGAATTGGATGATAGATATGAATTGAGGAAGTCAAAGATAACAGCAAGATGTTTGGCCTAAGGAATAGTAAAGAAGTAATTAGCTAGGAAAGAGATATCTTCAAGAGTAACTGATCAGATGAGGAGATGGAAGAGAAATCAGGAGTTCAGATTTGATCATGTTACATTTGAGATGCCTATTAGATATTGAAGTAGACATAGCAAGATGGCAGTTAGATATACAGGTCTGGTATTCAGGAGAGATCCCGACTAGAGACAGAAATTTTAGTTATGTACGTATGGATTGTATGTAATTCCTAAGATCATTAAGGAAGTGAGTATAGATTGGGAAGTGAAATATCCTTAGAACTAAGCCCTGGAACACACTTAAGTTCAGGATTTATAAGAAAAGAGGAACTAACAAAGATGACTAAAATGGAGTGGTCTATATATTTTATATATTTGTGATAAGTTCTAGTATTTTGGGGGGAAGGATAATTTTGCATAAGTCTGTTTTTCTTTCAGTTACATCTAAATGAGGATAGTGGTCCAAAATTTGTTTCTAGAGACAGTTTAATATAAAATTAAATATAGATGCAATTTGGATAGTCTTAAATATTGTATAAATAATATGCCAGGTAAATTGGTTGTTATGAATAATTCTTCATCCCCCCATGCAAACCCACTTTTAATTTAATTTTTTATCCTTACCTGAGGATATGTTTTTATTGATTTTAGAGAGAGAGGAATGGGGGAGGAGAAAGAGAGAGAGAGAAAAACCATCAATCAGTTGCTTCCCATATGTGTCCTGTTTAGGAATGGAATTGGCAACCTTAAGTATGTGCCCTGACTGGGGATCAAACCTACAACCTTGACATATGAGGATGGTGCTCTAACCAACTGAGCTACCCAGCCAGGGCCACGATTCCACTTTTAAATTACTGCTTTTATCTAATTTATCTCGTTTGTTTTATTTCCTTTAGTCTTTAAACCTGTGATTTTTTTTAATTATTTATTTTTAGAGGGGGGAAAGGATGGAGAAAGAGAGGGAGAGAAACATCACTGTGTGGTTGCCTCTCATGCACCCTCTACTGGGGTCCTGGCCTGCAACCCAGGCATGTGTCCTGACTGGGAATCAAACCAGCGACTCTTTGGTTCTCAGGCTGGTACTCCATCTGATGAGCCACACCAGCCAGGGCTATGATCTTTTTTTATCTGCTTAAAATTAACTGATGAAATACTTTTTTGCATTGATACTTCGTGATTCAGAGTTTTGTTATTCAGGGGGAATAAATATGAAAGTCATGCAGTCCGACTTGGATTAGGTATTCCTCCAAATGTGTTTGTTTCCAGAAAAAATAATCTAGGGGAAATATTCTGAAGGTAGAAACTAATAGCTGAAAAACATCAGCCCATCAATAAGAATTACGAGTAACTCATTCTTTTCCTAACTAGTCACCTTACCCCAGTAAAGTCTAAAAGTGCCCTGAAATGGTAAAAGGAAAATAAAAAGGCTAGTAGCTTCTTCCTTAACCAGTGCGTCTAGCTTAATTGCATATCTAACTCTCTAGTTTAAGCACTTTGAGCATAGTAAAAACCTGGATTAAGGTGGATCAAGTTGTGAAATTCAGTTGCATTGTCCCTACATCAAAACCCTTCTTTTTTCTCTACCTTCAGCTCTAACTTTTGAGACTTTCTAAATAAATTTTTCTTCAATCTTTTGTATACAAGTAATTTCCATTAATAACTTTGTACACTTTTACTTCTTTATAGGGTCTAAGTGCAAAAAAGAGAAGAGGCTAGCATAGGAGAATTTCTTGTTTGTTCTCTTCTTTGGCTCTACTTTACTGTCTATTAAGTGTTTGTTTGGGTTTTTTCCTTTGTTTTTTAATTAACAGAAAAGTGTAACAGTCCTGAATGCCTAATACAGAGATGGAAGCCACCATTACCTCTCACCTAGGTTATACCAACAGCCTTTTAACTGGTCTCCCTATTTCTGCTTTTGATCCGTTATTGTCTAATTTCAACACAGCAACCACCATGACACTGCTCTGCTCAAAACCCTGCAATAGCTCCCCATTTGATTCACAATAAAAGTCAAATTTCCTACAGAGGCCTCTCAGCTTCCGCTTGCTCTGGCCCCCGTGACCTCTCTCCCCTTTCCTCCTCCTTGCTTTCTCTGCTCTGGCCACACTGGCCTCCTTGCCAGTCACATTTCCTTATGAGAGACTTGCTTCTTCTACCTGATTCCCTTGCCTGGTAAATTCTTCCCTTGGGTATCTGCTTGACTAATTCTCTCACCCCCATCTAGTTTTGCCTCAAATGTCCACTTCTCAATAAAGCCTCCATTGACTGTCTTTTACTTACTGCTTTAACCTGCTCCCCACACACTCCTGAACTCCTGATCCTGTTTCTATTACTGTTTAATCATGATAGGCTTTATTATGCTCTGGGAATGACTTAGCCCCCAAATCTCAGCTCTCCAGCAAAACTTATTTCTCATTTTTGCTACATATTCATTATGGCTTGGCAAACAGCTTTGTTCTACTTAGAAACTCAAAAGAACCCAGGTTGATGGAAGTTTGCCCATCTTGTGATGCATCGCAACATGTGGCTTCCAGTGTCACAACTGTAGGGGAGAGAGTTCATTCATTGATTGAAAGTAGCATATATTGGACTTCCAGTCAGCATAGCCGCATAGGTAAACATGGATCACCTCCTCGCACAACCACATCAAAATTACAACTAAATGATCGAACAGCTATTACACAGACCTGTCAGAAATCGAGTTGAATGGAAGTCTGACAACTGTGGATTTAAGGAAACCACATCCATCCAGACTGGTAGGAGGGGCGGAGACGTGGAATGGGCTAGTCCCACATCGACCTGTAGTGGATAAAAGTTTAGGAGGGATATCTCGGGAGCAAGGAGTCCCAGCCCCACATCAGGTCCCCCAGCCCAAGGTTCCAGTGCCAGGAAGATAAGTCCCCACAATTTCTGGCTTCTAAAGACCAGCAGGGATTGAGTGGTAGAAGGAACTACTGGAGCCCCAAGCAGTTCCTTTTAAAGAACCCACACACAGAGTTACTGAGACTCATTCTCTCTGAGCCAGAGCACGTGGGTAGCAGCTTGAAAGGTACCAGTGGCATACAGGGAGGAACTGAAGTGGCTGGCTTCAAGGCGAGAGCTTGGGGACACCTTTCTCCTAAACAGAAAGGAGGGCAGGCCCATAGAGCCGGTAGGCAGGTGCAATATCTAAGACTTCATCAACCTGGCTAATACTGTTTGCCCTGCCAACTTACAGCTGTTACAGTGACTTTATCATATGAGTGGCTGGTCTTGGTTCATGCTTCACAACTTCTAAATCTTTTCACACATAAACAGCTGGCCTCAGTGAGCCATAAGCCCCCATACCTCTTGCTTCGTGGCCCCAGGCACAGCACTAACAGCAGCCAGCCTAGGTTCACAGCTTGGCTTCACCTGGGAATCCCCAAGCCCAGCACAAGTAGCAGCCATCTCAGATTGCTCTATGGCTCAGGCAGGGTGTCCCTGAGCAAAACACAGGTGGGGGCTTCAGCATGCTAATAAGTAAAGGTTAAAAAATAAGAAAAGGTAAAGCTGCAGCTAACTACTGAGCTGAATTCTTGTTTATAGCAATATATAAGGAACAAGAAGCAAAACATGGGTTCTTGTGTGGGAATCAGAAAAAAAAAAATAGATGGTTAAAAGGGAACCAGGAGACTATGATGCTATAAAAATCAAGGGTATGAAGAAAGTGGTGGGCCATGTTAAATGCAGTGGAAAAGTCAAAATACTGTAACTACATATTAAATCTTTACCACTCTTCTTAAATGCCTATTAAACTAACTCCCTTTTATCAACACAACTTCTTATTGAACCACTTTGGCTTCAAATTATTGAACTGCCTCAAATATGCCCTCCCCCTTTTTTTAGAAATTTACCACCATGCCTATCCACCATTTCTTTTTCTCCTCTAATACCAAGAGAGTCAAAACCAGCTCCTAAACTAGTGCCATTGAAACCAAGACTTGTCTACATTTTGTTTTTTCCTTTTTAAAGATTTTATTTTTATTTTTAGAGAGAGGGGAAGGGAGGGAGACAGAGAGTGACAGAAACAGCAACGTATGGTTGCCTCTCACATGGCTCTCACTGGGGACCTGGCCTGCAACCCAGGCATGTGCCCTGACTGGGAATCGAACCGGGACCCTTTGGTTCCCAGCCCGCGCTCAATCCACTGAGCTACGCCAGCCAGGGCTGTTTTTTCCTTTTTATGGCCTGCTGCTCCCAGTATCCCATTAAAATTTTCATCAATAAGGTTACCATTTGAAATTTTAGTAGAGAAGTAGAAGTGGAAAACAAATTACAAGGTATTGATTCAAAATGAGGAAATGTCACTAGAAATTGTAGATAGCAGTTACTAATGGAAGTGAGAGGGAAATAATGCCTAGTCTTCCTCCCCCAGTTAGTGAGGACCCTTAATGGGCCAGATTCAGGTTCTATTCCAGAGGCACTTTCATTTTGTAGCCATATTAAAAGTCTGTCTCCTACCTGTTTTTCTTCTTCTATAGCTGGTGATTGAATCTTTACTGTAGAAGCAAAAATGAGTCAGTTTCCCCAGTGAAGAGTGTGGAAACAGTATTTCATTCACTTGTTCATTTCATGCAAAAAGATTTCTTGAATGTCTCTGCTTTGTGCCATGTTTAGGGTTAGTGCTGGAATACACTGAGGAGTAAAAACACACAGTTCTTGTTTTCATGGAATTTTATAGTATAGAGATTTGTTTTTAATTTGCTTATTTATATTTAGCCTAATTTTTTAATTTTACTTTTTTTTCCCTTTAGTATCCTCTTATATATGGACTGATTCTTGTTCCCTGCTGGTGTTCCCTAGTTTGCCTAAGTAGAATTTACATGGGAATGCACTCCATTCTGGTAAGAAAAATGTTGTGTTTATAGTGCTTTACTTTTTCTGAAATCGACAGGCAATTTAATAATTTTATATTATTTGTAAACTTACATGAAACTTAAATGAGAAAATAATAGTTACTGTAAATCTTCTGTGTTTTGCAAAAATATCAGCATAATGCTTTGTAGAAGTTTTAATGTCGTAATCACGTACTTCATAAAAAAGAGTTCCCAGAAACCACAATAACCAGGTATTATACTCAGGATAACATTTCTCCCTTCTTCAAGTCTCAGTTTTATTTTCCTTCTCATTCTTTTGTATGCCTCCTCTAATGCTGAGTCAAAACCAACAATGGGAATACAGAAACCAAGGAGTGTTCTGCTTATTAATCAAGACCCAGTGCTTCAGAAACTTAAATGCACTTAAACTATTTTGGTGTCCCTGTGTACTCTATTCAGCCACATCTCCTCACTTCCCTTCTTCATCTTGTAACGAGATTATTGAAACAGCTTCTTAATAAGTAGTTCTCTTTCTGATCTGACACCATTCCAGCAATGTTCAGTCTCTTATTATAGTATACTTCTAAACACGAATGTGACGCCATATGAATGACCTTAAGTTTCCTCAAATGCAAAGGGTGTTTCTTACCTCCATACCTTAGGATTGCTGTAACCTATACATGAAATGCCCTTTACCTTTCTTAGCCTAGCTAACCTATCCATTCTTTAAGATTCACAAAAATGCTCTTGTTTCCTAAAAGCCTCATTACCTTTTCCATCTTCTCCTTTTGTAAGATTGATTAGGCGATGCTTCTGCCAGAGCCTTTAGACCATAATTCTGGCATAGCACTTATTCTAAACTGAAAATGCTTTTTTGCCTTATCTGTAACCCCCAGTAGACAATAAGCAACATGAGAAAAGTAACTATTATATTTTCTCTCTCTATCCCTTTCATCTTGTGTGGTGTCTCTTAAAACACTCTGTGAATACATTATATAGTATATTGTAGGTAAATGATCAAAAAAAGGTGGAGATATATGAACTAATTCACGGAATCCAATAATTTCTAATGAATATATTGAATTTATCTTTAACAACTTTCACTGTTAGAATTTTCTACTCATAAAAATATCTCATTAGCTTTAGTCATAACTTTGGAAATACTGGATTTCTATTTCTTACAGAGATTGTTTGCTTCTGGAAGCTACTGCTGCACTAGTAAATTTCCAGAGTCCCAAATATATTTTAATAAGCAAATTATTTGATTGACTTTTTATGATTTATATTAATACAAGTTGTGAATTTATATACAATTCTCTATTTCTGACTAATTTCTACTAATTTTATAATGAACCTAAGTATCACAGTCTTATCCATCTCTGTGCTTTTTTAGAGTTATTCCCTTCTACCAAAGGTTAGCAATATCCTAAGATACTTCAAATGGTTATGCATTTGTGAGTGATAAAAAAAAAATATGAGGACTTCCAGTCAAGATGGTGGCATAGGTAAACACAGATCACCTCCTGCACAACCACATCAAATTACAACTGAACTATAGAAAAACCATCACTCAGAACTGTCAGAAATTGAGGTGAATGGAAGTCTGACAGCTATGGAATTAAACCACGTTGGGGCAGAGACATGGAATGGGTTGGTCCCACATCCACATGTATAGGATAAAAATTTGGGAGGGATATCTTGGGAGCAAGGAGTTCCAACCCCACACCAGGGTCCAGTGCTAAAAAGATAAGTCTCTACAACTTCTGGCTGCAAAAACCAGCAGGGACTGAGTTGGTGGAAGAAATTTCTGGAGTCCCAAGCAGTTCCCCTTAAAGAACCCACACACAGAATTACTCATACTCACTCTCTCTGAGCTCCACCACTGGGTAGCAGCTTGAAAGGCACCAGTGGCATACAGAGAGGAACTGGAGTGTCTGTCCGGCATCCAGGTGAGAGCTAGAGGACAGCTTTCTCCCAGACAGAAAGGCAACAGAGGCCATTGTCCCTTTTCTGAACCTTCCCCCAACAGAGCTGGCAGGTGGATGCCATGTCTGACTCCATCAACCTGGCTAACAGTTTGTTCCACCCTGGAGTGCCCTGAGGCCCAGTCCCACAAAACTTCAACCTACAGGCCCACAAGCTGTTAACAGTGACTTTTACATACGAATGGCTGGTCTTGGCTCCTGCACTACAACTTCCTAAATCCTATCAAACAGCGGCAGCAGGCATCAGCGAGCCACTAGTTCCCACTAGTTCTTCTTGCTAAGTGGCTCCAGGTCTGGCACTAGCAGCAGCCAACCTAAATTCACAGCTTAGCTAAGCCTGGGAATCCAAGCACAGTACAAGTAGCAGCTATCTGCAGATTGCTTTATAGCTCATGCAGGGTGGCCCTGGGCAGAACACAGGTGGGGGCTGACCTCAGTCTGCACACCAAGTGGACATCTACAGACCAGTAGGAGCACTACCACCCTGCCCTGGTACAGCTGATCTTCCAAGGAGGGCGAAGGTCGGTGGTCAGTGGTTATAGCCAGTCCTTGCAGCTGATTGGCCTGGATAAATCCCTCCCATTGACCTGCCAATAGCAACAAAGGCTGAACTACAAGAGGAGGGTGTTCTTGGCCCACACAAAAGGTGCACCATGAGTACCCAGCTTTTTTCTATATTTTTTGTTTTTCCTCATTTTTATTGTATTTTTCTATTACCATTTATCCCCCTTATACTCCCCTTACCCCACTTTTTCTATATTTTAATATTTTAGTAATTATCTGCATTTTGAATTATTTTCTTAATCATAGTTTGTATCTTCACTGTTTATTTTGAAATTAATATGGATCTATAGGCAGAGTATGCTGTAGAACTTGCTAATAGGTGCTTAGATACCAATGATCTAAGCTGGTATCTTCATTAAGAAGAGAGTTCTAATGTGCTCTAAATAATTTATAATGAGCACTCCAGTCAGTATGTGCTATATGCTTTGTTATTGTTGCAACACAAAGCAATAGTTTCGTTTATTTTTAATATTAACCTACTTTCCTAACCATATACTGAAAGTTTATGTGTCTGTATATGGAAGTGCTTTTTAGAAAGGTATTATGAGATTATAAAGTAGTATTTACATCTTAAACCTATTTTTATAACAAGAAATAAAAATCAAACCAAGCAAAAAAAAAAAACCCACCCCAAAACATGTTATAGAGAAAGATCTGGAATAGTAAACACTAAGAATTTAAGTAGTGATTATTCCTGGACAATAACTATTTGTTATTGTTTATCTGTATTTTCTAGTTTAAATAGATAAATATTTAAATAGATAAATATCTATTTAAATATTTAAATAAATAATTTAAATTTTATTATGCTGGATGGATTTTGAAATTTTTAAAGAACATCATCAAAGACAATCCATTCTAACAATACATTTTGTTCTTAGAAAACCCTGTTGGCATCACTGGCATATTAAAATTACAAGCAGGACACTTAAAGTATAGTATAATTTTAAAAAAACAAACACTAGGAGACAGCTGGAGTTCTAAATTCTTGTATGTACCCTGATTGGAGGTGGCACCCACAGCCTTGGCATGTCTGGACAGTGCTCTAACCGACTCAGCCAGCGCTATTTTTAAGGTATCATAAAAAGCACTTTACAGGAATGAACGTGTGCTTGTATCTATAATATAAAAAACTATAATTTTTAGAAGTACCTATCTTTAGAAATACTAACCCTTTTTTCACCTAACCTTAGAGCAAATAAGTATGTTTTTATATAAATATCAGTTGTCATTTACCGTATTTTGCCATGTATAGTGCACACTTTTTGCCCAAATTTTTGACAGAAAAATGAGGATGCATATTACACATGGGTATAATGATTACATACCATAGATATAATAATGGGTGTAATAATCCGTGTATAATGCGCACAGAAACGTGGGTGCGCAGTGTACATAGGAGCACATTATGGGAATTATAAGGCTCAGAACATTTCCACATTAGTATATAACTTAAAATTTTGAATCAGTAATGAAATTTAAATAAAAAATAAGCAACAACTTCTGTCCTCGTAGCAAAAATCCAGTTGTTCCCCTAGACCTGTGCTTTTAATTACAAATTAGAGTAGAAAAGGGTAAGATAACAAACAAAGGGACATAATCTCATAAAGTTAAATTATTTGGCACCTAGGGGTCTGGAATATAAGTTTGATAGTCACATACTTTGAGATCTCCATAATCTAAAGTATGGTTAGAGTTTGGGTTACAGGACCTTTGAGTAATTGCAGTAAAATTCAGTTAACCAGAATTCTTAGGTAACTTTTAGTGTGTATCAGGGAGTTTTTATGGAAGACCTCATGTTCAAGAAAAAATGTTGAAAATTTAGTTTCTCTTCACTACCAATATTTAATTACTAATGCTGAGAATATTCCTTTTTTCCCCCAGCAAATATATTGAGCATTTTCAGTCTAGGAGATTAAATAACTCTGTGATCTTAGTCTAGTTTTCTTTATTTAAAAACTGGTTAAGGGAACATAAATTTTCATCAAATTTGGATACTTTTGACACACACTGATGTTTCTCCTTCTTTCTCCCTCCCTTTACTCTCTCTAAAAGTAAATAAATTATTAAAAATGTTTTAAATTTTTGAATACTTTTGAAAGAGAAGAAAGGTACATTTAATTTTTATGTTTGGAGCAACAGAACAAAATGAGATTATTTCAGGCAAGCCATATCAGGGTGGTTGTAAGGATTTAATGTGACATTAAGTGAAAAATATTACAACAATGTTTTTAATACAGTTATTATTTTTCCCTGAAAATATCTTTAGCCTAAGTTTAAGAAATTGTGTTTCATCTATTTATTTTACAGAGTTCTTTTTTAATGATATTTTATTTATTCATTTCTAGAGAGAGGAGGAGGGAAGGGAGAAAGAGAAGGAGAGAAACATTGATCAATTGCCTCTCATATGCCCCCAGCCAGGAACCTGGCTTGCAACCCAGGCATGTACCCTGACTGGAAATTGAACCAGCGACCTTTCAGTTCGCAGGCTGGTGTTCAACCCACTGAGCCACACCAGCCAGGGCTGTTTTACAGAGTTCTTGTCAGGCAAAATGTGATGAGTCTAAGTAATTGCTTTAAATGTCTTAATTTAATGAACCAAATATTTATTGCCTGTTTACTGTGTGTCAGGCACTGGGTATGTTTGTATAAATAAGATAAAGTCTTTGCCTTTAAGAAATCACAGTCTAAATACTAATATGTAATATAAATATGTAATGCAGTGCTTTTCAACTGGGGTTACACAGTAGAATCACTGGGGAGCTGTTTTTAAAAATGCTGATGTTTCACTCCCACTTCAGTTAAATCAGAGTCTCTGTGCCCTGGCCTGGTAGCTCAGGATAGAGTGTAGAGCATACAGCATTATCCTGATATGCTAAAGTTGTAGGTTCAGTGCCTGCACATAAAAGAATCAACCAATGAACGCATAAATAAGTAGAACAACAAACGAATGTTTCTTTCTATCTTCCCCTTCCTCCCTCCGTTTCCCTACCCCCCCCACAGTCAATTTAAAAAAAAAAAAGACAAGAATCTCTGAGGGTTGGCCCAAGCACCAATATTTTTGTTAAGTTCCTTGAGTGATTTTAATGGGCAGCAAGAGTTGTGAACCTTTGGCTTTCCAGGAGAAATAAGCAAGCAAAGAAGCGGGAAGCAATGTAGTAACTGTTGTAGCAGGTTGGAAAAAATTATAAGGAAGCAGAGAGGACAAAGTTCCTTATTATGGAGTAAGAGGAGAAAGTTTATTGAGCATATAGATGCCTGACCAGAGTCTCAAAAGATACAGAATAGTTTGCCTAAAATATAGGTGGGAAAGATAACCTCAAAATGAGAGGAAATGGAGTCTATAAATTCGTTTTGTTAATTGATATTTTTCCTAGACCTACTATAAAAGGAGTCATTTATATAAAACAATTAAAATTTTAAATAATTTCACTTAGTATTATAAAATAGGAAAATATCGGTGAGCACTTGTTTTATATGGAAATATTTTTCTAATACGTATAATACAATAATTGCTGAAAAACAGTAGATACTTATTTATAAATAACTTAGTAGATTTTGTGAAAATGGAGAAAACAAATCCTATAAATAGGATTCATTCACTCCTTCATTCATCCATTCAACAAATATTTGAGTGTCTACAATATGCTAAGCTCCTTGGTAGATGGTAGCCAACAAAATATAATCTATAGTGAACAAAATATTGCCTCAGAAAATTTTAAACATTCAATTCTTAGTCTGTTTAGTAATTTTATCTTCTCTAGCTATTCTTTTTTCTTCTTAAATATATATATTTTTTTCTTCTTAAATATATTTTATTGATTATGCTATTACAGTTGTCCCATTTCCCCCCTTTATTCCCCTCCACCCCACATCCCCCCCATTCTCTGCCCTTTAGTTTTTGTCCATGGGTCTTCTCTAGCTATTCTTATATTCTAGCAGTGGTGTCCAACCTTTTGGCATCTCTGGGCCACACTGGAAGAAAAATTGTCTTGAGCCACACATTAAATACATTGCGACACATAATCACAAAAAGATATAATGTTTTGAGTAAATTTATGATTTTGTTTTAGGCTGCATTCTTAGCCATTCTGAGCCACATGTGACCCTCAGGCCACAGGTTGGACACCCCTGTTAAGTATTCTGATTTGGAGATGAATATTGTTTAGAATATTGGTTTTAAGTATTATACTTTTTTTTTAATTTGTTTTTTTAATTTTTATTTTTTTTAAAGATTTTATTTATTTATTTTTAGAGAGAGGAGAAGGGAGGGAGACAGAGAGGGAGAGAAACAGCAATGTATGGTTGCCTCTCACATGGCCCTCACAGGAGACCTGGCCCGCAACCCAGGCATGTGCCCTGACTGGGAATCGAACCGGGACCGTCTGGTTCCCAGCCCGCGCTCAATCCACTGAGCTACACCAGCCAGGGCTTAAGTATTATACTTTTGACTCTTCCAATCCACAACAATGATTTTATTGTACTGTTCCTGTACAGTGAGGACAGTGGCAGAAATTTTGGTTTATTGAAGTCTTCAGTATAAAAGGTAAACTTATGCCCTGCTGGTGTAGCTCAGTGGATTGAGTGCGGGCTGGGAACCAGAGGGTCCCAGTTCATTCCCAGTCTGGGTACATGCCTGGGTTGCGGGCCAGGTCCCCAGTGAGGGCCATGTGAGAGGCAACCATACATTGCTGTTTCTCTCCCTCTCTTTCTCCCTCCCTTCTCCTCTCTCTAAAAATAAATAAATAAAATCTTTAAAAAAGAAAAAGAATAAACTCCGTTTAAAAAAAATAAAAGACAAATTTTTTGATTAACACTCTTTTATGATCTTGCATAAGGGAAGGCTTTCTTAAACGAAGAGCATTGCTAATGCAACTACATTAAAGGTTAGGACTTATGTTCATCAAAAGATGCTATAAAGCAAATGAAAAGGCAAACCACAAATGCCAAAATGATGTTTATAGCACATATTGTTGATAGATTTTATTGATAAAGGATTTATACAAAGACTATATAAAGAAATGTAAATCAGCAAGAAGAAAAACCAAAAGAATAGTTGCCCAGAAAACACAAATATATGTTTCATAGAAAAGGAATAGCCCATGAACTTATAAAAAATAATAATCAGGAAAAAGCAGTGGTTCATCGGATATAAACTTCTACAAACATTTTGGAATTTTTTTTGTCTTATAAAATTGAACATTCACTTATCCTAAGATTCTGCCATTTCATTCCTAGGCATGTATCCTGAGAAATTTACAGACTCACACCAAGGAATATCAAAAGAAAGATAGCATTGTTTATAATATTTCTGGTTGGCTTAAGAATACTTAACCATTTAAGAAACATTCAAGTTCAGCCATGACAATAAATTAATCCAAAACCTGAGAACAACCAAAACAACCATCAGTAGGAAAATGGGTAAATTGTTTAATTACATAGCAAAATACTACACAGTTGTGAAGGTGAATGACCTACAACTATACACAGTGAGTGAATCTCAAAACTTAATGTTTAGTGTACAAAGGAAATCAAAGAAGATTCTATGCTACATAAAACTTTTATAAAGTTCATAAAGAAGCAAAACTAGATGATATTTAAAGTTCATATACACTCCACATATCTTTTTCTTTGTACCAAATATTACATAATAAAAATTTTAAGACAGAAAACATTAAGCAACTAGTTTGCTTAACTGTGTTGAATGATGTCGAGTGAGCATTGTTATTGGTAGCATACAGATAACTAGTACAAAGCCCTGGCCAGGTTGCTCAGTTAGTTGGAGTGTCATCCCATATACCAAAAAGGCCATCAGTTCCATCCGCAGTCAGGACACATACCTTGTGTATTTGATCCCTGGTCGGGTCACGTATGGGAGGCAACCAACTGATATCTGTCTGTCTGTCTGTCTCTCTCTCCCCCCCCTCCCCCCACCCCCCTCCCCCATCTCTGAAAAGCAATAAACATATCCTTAGGTGAGGCCTTTTTTTTTAGAGTTAACTAGTATGAAAAGAGTAACTTCAGTATAATGATGAGTTTAGAAAAAAATAGGAAGTGAGGAAGTAAATATATTAAGCAACTCTTGATTAAATTTTCAGTGACAGAGAGTAGATCCCAGATGGAAATTCTGAACACAGTTCATTTTCAGTGTCAGGAATGATTCAGAAGCAAAAGTTCTTTTAATAATAGCTTTAGTCCATTAAACCTTCTCTGTCACCTACCCAAATTGTTCATGCCTAAAACTAGGAGTCATCTTTGATCCCTTTCTCTTCAGCTTCTCTCTCACATTTAATCTATCACCAAGTTGAAGTTGTTGGCTCTAGTGTTAAAATAGTTTACAATCTATCTGTGTACTTTTCTTCATGTAGCTATGAACCATGTCTAGAGTGGACTTCTGCAGGAGCCTCCCACCACTGTTTTCAATGGTCACCTGCCCGTTCCATACTTTTCCTCTATGATTCATTCTCTAGACAGCAGATGGAGTGTGGCACCCCTGGTTTGTAATCTTTCCGTGGCTCCCTATCACCTTTGAAATAAAATTTAAACTGCTTACCTAGTCTATAAGGGCCCAAATGATTTGGCCTCTCCTTACCTCTTTGACTTCATACCACATCCCTCTTTCCTTTGCTCAGTGTTTGAGTCACACTGGATTTTTCTTAGTTTCTTGAACTCACTAGGGTTTTTTGTTGTTGTTACAAACATTATTTCATTTTTCATTTATTTAGTTAGTATTTGTAATCATTTTTATTGTTATTCTATTACAGTTGTAATAGACTCAGTTTTTCCCCCTTTGCCCTTCTCTGTCCGTCCCACCCCCCACCCCCGCTCCTACAGTCGGTCCTCACAGTTTTCCATGTCTGGGGGTTATTCATACATGTCCTTTGTTTAGTCCCATCCCCTTCTTTCCACAATTGTCTCCCACTCCCCTCCCCTCCGGTTACTTTCAGTGTACTCCATGTTTCCACACCTGTGGCTCTATTTCGTTTGTTTGTTTATTTTGTTTACTAGATTCCACTTAGAGGTGAGATCATGTGGTATTTGTCTTCCACTGACTGGTTTATTTCATTTAGTATAATAGTCTCCAGTTCCATCCATGCTGTCGAAAAAATTAGGAGTTCCTTCTTTCTGCTGCGAACTCACTAGGATCTTTTCTTTCTTTTTCTTTTTTTTTTTTAAAGATTTTGTTTATTTATTTTTAGAGAGAGGGAGAGGGAGGGAGACAGAGAGGGAGAAAAACAGCAATGTATGGTTGCCTCTCACATGGTCCTCACTGGGGACCTGGCCTGAAACCCAGGCATGTGCCCCGACTGGGAATCGAACCGGGACCCTTTGGTTCCCAGCCCGCGCTCAATCCACTGAGCTATACCAGCCAGGCCTCACTAGGATCTTTTCTGCCTCCAGCTCTTGACATTTGGTATTCTCAATACCTAGAATGCTTTTCCTTCCATCTAAAGATAGTGCTGACTCCCTTTTGGAATCAGGTCTCCTCTGCGCACATCCTCAGACAAGTTTCTGTAATCAGTCTTACAGGTTCTTTCATCGTTCTATCCCATTGTCCTGTTTCAGTTTATTGCATAACACAACTACCTGAAATTGTAATATTTATCTACTGTTTTACTTACGGGGTTATTGAAAGTAAAACAGTATATAGCAGTCTTTCCCATTATAATATAAGCTTTCCGACAGCAAGAATGTTGTCATTCTTTTTTTTTTTTTTTAAAGATTTTATTTATTTATTTTTAGAGAAAGGAGAAGGGAGGGAGACAGAGAGGGAGAGAAACAGCAATGTATGGTTGCCTCCCACATGGCCCTCACTGGGGACCTGGCCCGCAACCCAGGCATGTGCCCTGACCGGGAATCGAACCGGGACCATCTGGTTCCCAGCCCGCGCTCAATCCACTGAGCTACACCAGCCAGGGCTGTTGTCATTCTTTAAGTAATGTTTCCGCAGCCCCTAAAATAGTGCCAGGCACATGTAGGTACTCAGTATTTGTTCAGTGAATGAATGAATGAATGAGAAAAGAAAACTACTCAGCCTTTCTGTCCTCTCTAATTATGAATTATATGTTTAAATAAATGAAAATGAAGATTGTGACTTTGAAAAATAAGTATATTCTTTTTCCCAGAAATCAAAACCACGTAATTGAAGCACGTATATTTTTGGAAGTTTCTTTTTATTTATTTATTTTTTAACTTTTTTTATTGTTGTTCAAGTACAGTTTTCTATAATTGAAGCATATTTAATTGTTTAAGATTTTAATATAAATTTGTATAGTATATGTATTTACTTAAATTTATAAATATTTACATTTATATGTATTTTTAACATTGTAAATTAATTTATAAAAGGGTAGAACTATGAAAACATTCTTTATTATTAATCTCTTTTATTATCATTCAAACAGTTTTTAGTACCCATTACATGGCCAATTAGTAAAGTTTACTTTGAGGCTGTGACATATTTTAAAAATTTGTATCTGTTAACATTTGAGATGTGAAATTATTTTTTTAATGCCAAAAGTAGTGTTATACTAAACAATTTTACTTTTCTCTTTTCCTAGGATATTATTGCTGGATTCCTATATACCATTTTAATTTTAGCTGTCTTCTATCCATTTGTGGACCTGATTGACAACTTCAACCAAACTCACAAATATGCTCCATTAATCATCATTGGGCTTCACTTAGCCTTGGGGATCTTTTCTTTCACTCTTGACACCTGGAGTACGTCCAGAGGAGACACAGCTGAGATTTTAGGAAGTGGTGCTGGAATTGCATGTGGTTCTCATGTTACCTATAACATGGGTCTAATGTTAGATCCTTCTGTGGATATGTTACCTTTAGTTAGGCCCCCCATTACTGTGACTCTTTTTGGAAAAGCCATAATGCGGATCCTTATAGGAATGGTATTTGTACTAATAGTCAGAAATATAATGAAAAAGATCACCATTCCATTAGCCTGTAAAATCTTCAGTATACCATGTGATGATGTTCGAAAAGCAAGACAGCACATGGAAGTTGAACTTCCTTATCGGTACATTACCTATGGAATGGTAGGTTTCTCTATCACATTTTTGGTTCCTTACGTATTTTTCTTTATTGGTATCTCTTGAGGGAAAAATGTTGTTTGTGATAAGAAAGAAGGGTATCAGTTACTGATATTTAAAAATATATTCTAGATAAAAGCCAAATCAGAGTTAGGCTTTTGCAGGAATTTAACTTAAATAATTAAGTAAATTCATAAGAGTCAGTGCATTTACCATTGCACATCCAGATATTGTTTTAGGTGAGCTGAGCTATTTCAACACTGAGAAAATGATAAGTACCCATTTGGACTGTTGATGTAATATCTGGAGACTTTTGTGCTGTTACAGATTCAAGATATATAACATATGTTAATGTACATACTATACAATTATGTATCTAATATATGTTATATGTAAAATAATAAAGCTAAGTTTTTTAACTGGGGGGTATATTATAAAATCAATAATAATATGCAAACAGTTGTGCCTGTGTATTTGGACTTAATACAGGCATGTTGTTATTAACAGATATATTTAGTGTTTATTCACTATGGGAGCCATTTCCTAATTAAACTGCATAAGTACTAGACCAGGATTCATATGCTACCACATATTGATTTACTGCCTCATTTTACACTGCCATCATGTTACCCATGATGTTGAACATGGGAGGCATTTTTAATGGACCAAATTTTCAGAAAAATTAGTTTTTCGATTCTTTTTTTTCCAGTTCTGTATACTGTGTTGAATGTACTTTATTTGCAGTTGTTCTGGACATCAGTTTAATAATTCAGGTACTGAATTTTATTGCTTGCTAATTGTGCCTTTCTGTTGCTGTATTAAGAAATGCCATGTATACTGTGATATAACAATAAGATGCTAACTTAATCTTAACTTACATATAATTAGGCATATATTTTTAAAATATGTCAAGCTAACAGGGCTAGAAGTAAATTACCCTCAATTCTTTAGCCTTTGTTTAGAAGAAATGTGGAATAGGCTAAACTTTCTCACTAATTTATTGGGAAACTAAATGGATAAATATTTCCATTTTTGTAGGTATTTTTCTGTGCATTGTAAGGTATAAGAACAAGATATTTTTTTGTACATCGTCTTGAATGTTTATACTGAAGGTAGGTGTTTCCAGTTCATGGAAAAGCTGAAATTTGTAGATGGGACAATGCACAAAGTTCACCTGTAAACAAACCATTTTTCTAAATTATTTGGAAAGGATTGGGCTTAGCAGTTAGTTACCTTTTAATACCCACTTATTAGCTACTCATGGTCAATTATAAAATCTAAAGTATCAGCATTTAGATCCTATTATTTTTTCTATTTTTTATTATTTTCAGAAGGAAATTTGGGTATATAGTATTAAACTATTCTTTATTCTGTCTGTGCCTTTATATTTTGAAGTGTAATTATAATTAGGTTAACATTAAGTTTATTTGTGGTAAGTTTTTCATAAATAAGAGAATTAACTTTCCATATAAACATGCATCAGGTGTGGAATTACTTTAGTGCAATATCTGATTATCCAGAAGTATCATTTAAGATGTCTCTATTTTGGGCAGCATAACTTTTGAGCTCATATTTTTATAATTCCTATTGACAATTTAGGGATATGGTAATTTTTACCATTACTGAATCTGAGAATTTTAAATAAAGCAACTAAATTTGAGACCTTTACCTATTAGTTAAAAGGAAACCAAGGCACTTGGGAACATACCGGTACGTTGGAATATGTGCAAAGAACTTTTTTTTCAAAATGTATTAAATGAATCACATTTTAGGGACTATTTCCTACAATTGGGTCTATGCTATCTTATTAATATTTATATCTAGCTTTAAAGGTAATTGAAAATATTTCATTTCTTTGTGTTTTATTATTATCTGTTCTATGATAGTTCCGTGCTAAATGTATTTAAAAATAAAAGCCAAATTCAGGATTGCAGAATGTTTTGTTTTGTTTGCCTTCTATGCATTTGTCTCTGTCTTATCTGGTAGAGATTTATAAAATACATTTAGATTTTCAATTCTAGTAGGCTTTCCTTCTGAAGTATTTTATTCAAAATCAGCATACTATTTTGAGTAATAGAAGACATTGAAGAAATTCTTCAAGGTTCAAACTAACTTTGGGCTCCATTTATGATCATTCTGACATTGTACTTTTAGTAACAAGTTTCATAATATATTTTTTAAAAACATATAAACCATGTTTCAGTAAAATCTGTGGCTAACAGTATTGTAGGTAGTTGACTGTTAATCCATTAATTCAGGAATTAATTATAGTACTAGGAAAAGGTATTTTTTCAAGCAAAATAAACATGGCCATTTCATTTTATAATTTTAAAATGCCAAGATATGTGAATTGCAAAAACTAGTTCTTTCAGAATCTCATTGTAAGACCTAATATAAAACAATGCTACTACAGATTTACATAATTATTTTAATTTTTACAAATAATTTTAATGATGTGTCTTTCAAAGACAACATAAAAGTTAATGATATGAATATAATTTAAAAGCAAATTTCATAAGACATTTGATAAAGGTGAGTATGGAAATACTAAAATGTTTTATTTTGAATATATAATCATCTGAGGATATGCTCATTGATTTTTAGACAGAGAGGAAAAAAGAGGGGTGGGGAGATATCGATCCAGTGCCTCCCATATGCACCCCAACCAGGGATCTGCAACTTAAGTATGTGCCCTGACCAGGGATTGCACTTGCAGCCTTTTGGTGTACGGGACAATGCTCCAACCAACTGAGCCACCCAGCCAGGACACAAAGCTCTTCATTTTTAAGGCCACTAGATCAGTACACATCTTTTTTTTTTAATTGAGAGAGAGAGAGAGAGAGAGAGAAACATCAACTTGTTGTTTCATTTATTTATGCATTCACTGGTTGATTCTTGTATGTGCCCTGACCAGGGATCGAACCTGAAACCTTGGCATATTGGGACTACACTCTAACCAAATGAGTTACCCGGCCATGGCCAGTACTGATTATAAAACACTTTTCCCTCGTGAGACACACAGGAGGGGAAACAGAAAGAAAAATAAAAGAAACATTTTCTAAAATAAAAATGTTTATAGAGATAAACACGAAATAGCTGGTATTTCCTAATTTGTCCTTTTTCCTTTCATCACCTTAGTCTTGTTGCATTTTCCATGGATGTCTAGAAAGACCAGCCCCTAGTATGAAAACAACAAGCAAGATATGACAGAATTTCTGTTTGTGTTTTAAGTGGTTCCCCTCATTTTCTGAAATCCAAATGAATTTTAAAGTTACTTTATGACCTGTACTAAGAAATTGTATCATAATGTTTACAATATCATAAACTTTAAATGTCGTTAAAGTCCATTGTCTCAGGTGTTAAAAGTTCATACACTTACTAACAGACTCACTGGAAACAGGTCAAACTGGCTTAACAGAGGGGAGAGGATAAGGGAGATGGTGGGAAGAAGGTGAAGGGGAGTATAGTCAGTAATATTGTGATAATTTTGCACACTGACAGATAGTTACTAGACTTAGTGTGGTCAGCACTGTGTAAGGTATGTAAATGCTGAATTGCTCTAATGTTCATCTGGGGCCAATAGAATATCGTATGGTTTTTAAAAAGTTCTTAAACTTACCTATTATGTAGTTTGCAATATTTGATTTAATATATGTTTTTTAATTTTCTTTTGTTATATGACTTTTTTTTATTATATTTTACTGATTATGCTATTAGAGTTGTCCTGATTTTTTCCCCCTTTTCTCCTCTCCACCCTATACCTCCCACTCTCTCAGGAAATCCCCCCACCCTTGTTCATGTCCACAGGTAATGTATGTAAGTTCTTTGGCTAATGTTCTTTACATCCCAATGCCTATTCTGTAATTACCTATTTGTACTTAATCCCCTAACCTCTCACCCATTCTCCCATACCCCCCCATCTCTTTATCTTTAACCTTTGGCTTTTTAATCATGATGTGTCTTGGAGTGGGCCGCTTTGCATTCATCTTGTTTGGGACTCAGTGTTTCCTGGACTTGAATGTCTATTTCCTTCACCAAATTAGGGAAGTTTATTTTCATTATTTTTTTCAAATAGATTTCCAATTTTTTGCTCTTTCTGTTCTCCTGGCACCCCTATGAGGCGAATGTTGTAATGCTTGAAGTTATCCCAGAGGCTGCTAATACTATCCTCATTTATTTGGATTCTTTTTCCTTCTTCTTGTTTTGATTGGCTGTTTTCTTTTTCTTCCTTATGTGCAAATTACGCGTTTGATTCTCAGCTTCATCCACTCTGCTGAGTGAGTTGTTCTTTATTTTAATTGGTGTATCCCTTGTTTCTGACTAGATTTTTTTTATGCAATTGAGGTCCTCACTAAGTTCCTTAAGCATCCTTATAACCAGTGTTTTCAACTCTGCATCTGATAGGTTGCTTATCTCCATTTCATTTACCTCTTTGTCTGGAATTTTCATCTGTTCTTTCATTTGGGCCATGTTTCTTTGCTCATTTTGGCAGCCTCCCTGTGTTTGTTTGTATGTAGTGGGTAGAGCTGCTTTGACTCCCTGTCTTGGTAGTATGGTCTATGTAGTAGGTGTCCTGTAGGGTCCAGTGGCACAGCCTCCCCTATCACCCAAGCTGGATACTTAAATTGTGCCCTTCATGTAGGCTGAGTACACCCTCCTTTTATATTTGAGCCTCAGTTGCTGGTGGCAGATCGACAGCAGGGATTTACCCAGGCCAGTCAGCTACAAGGACTGGCTGTGACCACTGAACACAACCCCGCCCTCCATGGAGGATCAACTGTGCAGAGGCAGGGTGGTGGTGCTCTGACGTGGTCTGTAGCTGTCCACTGAGTGCACTGACCCTGGGGGGTTTCCCGGGTGGTGCAGGACAAGTTCAGCCCCCACCTGTATTTTTCGTGGGGCCACCCTGCCTGAATTATAAAGCAATCTAAGATGGCTGCTACATGTGCTGGGCTTGGAGATTCCCAGGCAAAAGCGAGCTGTGAATCTAGGTTGCTATTTCCAGGCCTGGAACTCACTGAGGCCAGCTGCTGCTTGTTTGAGAGGATTTAGAAAGTTGTGAAGCGTGAGCCAAAATGAACCATTAATATGGAAAAGCAGCTTGGGTGGGCCCATAAGTTGGGTGGAGCAGAGTCGGTGGGGATCTCCAAGGTGGGTCAAACAGTGTTAGCCAGGTTGATGGAATCTTAGATAGGACACCAGTCTGCATCCTCTGTCTGGATGGATGTGATTTCTGTTGTCAGACTTAAATTCAACTCAATTTCTGGTGGTTCTGAGTGATGGTTGTTTTATATTTTATTTGTAATTTTGTTGTGATTGTGGAAGAGGTGAGCTATGTCTGCCTACCCTGCCATCTTGACCAGAAGTCTCGACATTTTCTTATGACATATAAAATGCTTTCTCTTAAAAAAAAAATTACCACAATAGTATTACCTATTCAGATTTGAGGTTTATCCCTTATCATAAATTAGAGGTTCTCATCACTGAACTTCATTGTAGCATATATTATAACCTTTAGTTGTCTTGTTTATGTATTTTTAAATTTTTTGTCTTCATCTCTATGGTGTAAGCTCCAAAAGGAGAAATAGTTTGTGCCTCTATTTATTCTGAATCCCTGGGAGGCAACCAATTGAAGTTTCTTTCTCTCTCTCTCCCTCTTGCACCCTCCCTCCCTCCCTCTTTTCTTCCCTCCCTCTCTTCCTTCCTCACTCTAAGAAATAAATAAGAATGTAGAAAAACAACAGCAACAAATATTACAAAATATTCTGTTGCTTAAAACATACTCAGGTTTAGTTTTTTAATCAAATCTGAGAGCCTTGGTATCTCTCTCAATCTGTGAATCTGTGTTATTTACATTCCTTGGAATTACTGATATATTTGGGCCTTGCCATCTTGTTTTCTGTCTGTCATTCTTTTGTCTTTTTTAATCCCTTACCTCATTCCAATCTGACCTCCATCCTCACCAAGTCATTGAAATTCTCTTACCAACATAAGCAGCAACCTCCAAGTTGTGAAATCCAGTGTTATCTTCTGTGTCATCTTCCTGAACTCTCAGAAGTATTCCTCACAGTCCACACCCTTTCATCATGAAACACTTTCTTTTACCTTCTATATTGCATTTTCTTCTTTTTCACTGACCTATCAGTCTCCTTTCCTGGCTATTCCTCCTCTACCAACTCCCTAATGTTGAAATGCCTCAAAGCTTGTTCCTGAACTGTTTCCCCTCTCTGTCTACATTCTTTCCCTAGGCAATTTCAACCAGTTTCTGGATAACCACTCCAGTCTTCTCCCTACCCAGCTTCAGATTCCTGTGTCCCATGTTCACTTGTCCCCTTAGATTTCTAATGGGTATCTTGAGTTTAACTCTTTATTTTATCCACCAAACCTGTTCCTAAACTAGTCCTGCTCATCTCTGTAAGTGGTACTGTCAACCACTCAATTTTTCAGTCTAAAAATTATGTTTTTATTCTCCCATTTTTCTTACCCTTCATGAAGTAATCCATTTACCTTCAAAGCATAATTTGGATATCTCCACTTCATTGCCATTGCTTCCCCAGAGGCCTAAAGCATCATCATCAGCCATTGCCTAGCCCACTGTCTAATAGCCTACTCATTGTCCTACTTCCATACTGGCTTCATTATTTGTCCAATGATTCGCTCTCCACATAGACACATTTAAAAATGTTTATCAGATTATGCCACTCCCTTTTTTAAAACGCTGTAGTAGATCCCTGACTGGTGTGGATCCGTGGGTTAAGCGTTGTCCTACAAACCAAAAGGTAGCTGGTTTGATTCCCAGTCAGGGCACATGCCTGGGTTGCAGGCCAGGTCCCCGGTTAGGGGCATGTGAGAGGCAAACAGTCCATGTTTCTCTCCCTCACTTTTTCACTCCCTTTCTCTCTAAAATATATAATTAAAACAAAAGCAAACCAAAAAAACCTGTAGTGTATTTCCATCGTAGTTGAGATTAAATCTAAACTCCTTCACAAGGTCATCAAGAGTCTATGTAATCTAGCCTTTAGCTTCTTCTTTGCCTTAAACTCCATTCCAGTCATAATGGCCTATTTCTCTAACTCAAGCATCAGGGCCTTTGCCATCTTGCTTGCTTGGAATACTTCTCCCAAGTTCTTTTTTTTTTTTTTAAGATTTTATTTTTATTTTTAGAGAGAGGGGAAGGGAGGGAGACAGAGAGGCAGAGAAACAGCAATGTATGGTTGCCTCTCACATGGCCCTCACTGGGGACCTGGCCCACAACCCAGGCATGTGCCCTGACTGGGAATCAAACCAGTGACCCTTTGGTTCTCAGCCCACATTCAATCCACTGAGCTATACCAGCCAGGGCCCAAGTTCTTAATGTGGATGACTTACCCTCATTATTCAGATCTCAGCTTAAATAGCATCTTCTCAATGAAAGTTTCCCTGGTCATCTTATCTAATGGAACCCCTATCTCCTATGTATTTTTCTTTGTTAAATTATCCTGTTGTATGTTGTTCATAACATTGAAGTTTTCTTGTTTGTTTGCTTGTACATTCCCCACTAGTGCAGAAGCTCCATGAGACCAGGGGTCGTATTTATCATGTTCTCTTCTTACTCTCAGCTCCTCAAATTAGCAGGGACTCAATCAGTATTTATCCTATGAGTGACTGAATGGATCTATCTTATTATTTTATATGGCTTCATGATACAGTTACTTAAATCTGTTAGTGAACTTTGAGATTGCTGCTAATTCTTTGCTCTTAACAATTCTACTCTGAAGATTCTTGTGTCTTTTGTAATTGCTGTAACTGCATATAGGCAGGGATCCAACCAGAGATAAATAAGACCATATCCTGTCCTCTCTCCTGACCTTTTTATTTCCTTTGTCCACAGAGATTTAAAGAGTCCTCATATACCAAGTTGCTTTTAAACATAACAATAAGTTTATTGTTTTTAATAGCTCAGATTGAAAGAGAATTTTGTTGCTTTATCATCCAGAATGTTCTCTTTGCCGGTCTAGATTTAAAATTACCTCCGATCTCAGAAATCACCATGGAACTATAAGAAACTAGAATAAGACCCTTCATATTACCTCTGCCAATACTTTTACATTCGGCCGTTCATCTCACCACCTTACCCATGTCATCTCATTCATCTCTGTCGGCTCCCTGCCCGCTCCACATCCTCCGCAACTTATGCTAGAATGTTAAACAGTCCTATACTGAACATTATGTAACTATCATTTTTTATAAATATTTTGTTTGTTTGTTTTTAGAGAGAAGGGAAGGGAGAGAGAAACAGGGAGAGAAACATTGGCTCACAATACAGGCATGCGCCCTGACTGGGAACCGAACCTGCTACCCTTTGGTTCGCAGGCTGGTGCTCAATCCACTGAGCCACACCAGCCAAGACTGTAACTATCATTTTAAATGCATGTTTATTACTATTTGTGTTCATTATTATACTTAAAATTGTTGGTATATCAAAGAAAACAGTTTATTTTAGGAAAATCAGCAATAGTTAAAAGACAGTAGATCTGCTAATATTCTTCATGGTCAATAATTTCTTGTATTCCTTCCACTTTCCCTTTATTACTGTTCCTCTACATTATTTGCTAATATGAAACAATGTTTTATTCATTGTGAGTACTTTATACTGTACCTAACTACATTCATTCAATTGCAGAGTATTTTTTAGATATTACAGATTTTTTAATCCCAAATAATAATATTGAAAAGACTGTATAACTAATTCTCAAGTATGAATTCCAACAAGTTTTCAATGTTTTATCAGTTCAAACCCAAGAATATATTGCAAAATAACACCTGGCAAATGAGGCATAAGAACTAATTTACATATCTTAGGCAGATAGTTTTTAGAGTTTATTATTACTAATTCACCAAATAAGACATATATTCAAAGAAATATGTGAACACAGTATAGAGCTTGAAGTACATCATGAGAAATAACAGATAACTTAGTCAAAATGGTTTTCAAAAGTAAAAAGAATGAATTGCCTCATTTAACTGTCCAGCAGTAGTAGGATTGAGGCCAGGCTTGATCCAGTGAAATCTAAAGCCATGGAAATAGATATGATTGCTTCTGGAGAGAGTTTAGAGTCTTCACAACACATATTTCATCACCAATCAACTAAGATTGTTTTCCTGAAGGGCTACATTGTGAAGAATCGTTCAGATTCTGTTGATAGAGGTGCTACAGTCAATGATGTCTGTCCAAGAGTAACGGGGAGAGGAGGTGTAAAGGAGCCAATGAAAGTGACACTAAAGTTTAGACCTAAAGGGAGGAGAGAGTTCCCAGAAGAACAAACCTACCTGCAGTGTCAAATGCTAGTAGAAAGATTCAGGATGAGGGTAGAGAAAAGCCATGGTTTTCATGCCAACCTTTAAGAAAGCAATTTCAATAGTGTATGTGGTAGGGACAGTAGTGAGATTATAATGAGTTCAGGGGGGGAAAGAATTGAGGAATGAGGCAGTAAGTACATTTCTGTGGTTTACAGATTTGTGGAATTGGTAGATACTACATGCTAGAACTGATTTTATATACAGTTTTTAAAAATCTAATTCTAAGATGAGACTGTTTCTGAGTCAGGAAGATTATAAAACATAAAGCGAACAATATCCATCTAATGACTTTGTAGCACCTGATCTTAAGCAATAAATTTTAATACCATTAACCTAGCTTGTATCTCACATCTGTCAAACAAAGAGAAAACATTAGGGAACGGCATCAAGGGGATTTAGCTAAACTATGCCGTGAAGTGGTGATTCTCAATATGCATTTCCCTGACCAGTAGCATCAGCATCAAGTGGGCACTTGTTAGGAATGCAAATTCCCCGAATCCCATCTCAGACTTAATAAAAAATTTGGGGGTGTGGCCCCAGCAATTTGTTGAACAAGCCGACCAAGTGATTTGGATGCACACTCGAGGTAACTGAATTATAACATCACTTTCTCATTAAATAAGCCGCATAGTTATTAAGTTACTAATCTACTTGGTCTGCCTGACCTAGATTCTGTACTGTCAGAACTATTTCAAGGGGTTAGAGCTATCTAAAAATCGTTTAAGCATAGTGTGGTCTGCCTGTGAGCTGGAGGAAAGGTGAACTCATTTGGGAACCAGCAATCTTGCAAGTGAGAGTCTCCTCTCCCCATGGCATGCACTCCAAAGTCTCAGGCACCCAGAGCCAACTCCTAACATTAAAACTGCATACAGTAACTTTTGACAATTTTGTCTGTGGCAGAGATAGTGTTTTGCTGAATTTTTTACTCACTATCCGTTTGCAATGTGTGCCCTGCAAAAATTCTTCCCCCTTTTTCCTTCAACAGTTTATTTGTACATCTGATACAATGCTGTTACATACATGTTCACAGCATTTCAAAATAATAAGCTCCCATCATCTAGAAAGCCTACTTATTTTCTTGAGTTCTTCCTTTCAGACTTGTGATTCTTTAAGGCCTTTATCTCTGTGTATTTGATAAACTCAGTTTCTTCCAGAGTAAGTTGAACAAACAGAAATTTCTGACTTCTGCCTAAATTTTTCCAGATTTTCAAATCAGCATTTTATTTTCTGCTGTGCAGCATTTTTAAAAGTCCTGAACTTGATATACTTCACTTTGAAGACATTTCTATTGCAGGAAAAAAAAAACCCACAAATTAGTACCATAATAATTATAAAGTTATAAAACAACTGGAAAAAAACACATAACTCTTCTGCTACTGAAGCTGAAGTCTCCAAAATAAAGAACTTCACCTGCTTAAGGATTGAGCAAAGGTGAGGAATGTTTTTCTAGGTTTGAAAGAAATGAATAACAAGGATGAACTTACCTACTGTTAATAATTAACTACCAGTTAAAACTTTAAAGGGCTAATATGTATTGTCAGCTTGAAAATTAATCTTTATGGCCAGACTTAACACAGATCTTTCTATTGTGTTCAAAAGAGAGCATGACTAATGCTTTGTTGGTAATTTCCTGTATTGTATAACTACCAATGTATCATTAGTAATATTGGTTGGACCTTGACCTACATATGGTACCTTTTTCAAGATGTTCAATATATAAATCTTTCAAGTAAGTGTTCAATATAAATTCTGGCAAAACAGGTTGGTATTTCTTAAAAAGACTCTGTTCTAATTCTGTATATGGTATTTCTAAGATAGCGATCTCAATATTTTTCTAATGAAGAGTGCTCTCACTAGAATAAAAATTACATTTATATTTTAAAATTTAGGAATGTGTTTAACCACGAAAAAGTGGAATAGACGTTTTTCCCCAGAGAAAGAACTTCTCTATTTCTTTGCAGCTATTCAAAACAATACGTTGGAATTCTGCAAATTCAGGAAATAACATTAACAACTTTCACTGACCTTGATAGAGAAGTCCTAAAACTAATCAGCAGTAAGTTGTAAATTTTTTTTTAAGATTTTATTTATTTATTTTTAGAGAGGGGAAGTGGGGGAGAGAGAGAAAAACATCAATGTGTGGTTGCCTCTCATGTGGCCCCCACTGGGGACCTGGCCCACAACCCAACATGTACCCTGACTGGGAATCAAACCTGCAACCCTTTGGTTCGCAGCCTGCGCTCAATCCACTGAGCTACGCCAGCCAGGGCAATAAGTTGTTAATTTAAAAAAAATAAAATCAACTTTATTGATATGTCATTTATGTACAATAAACTGGAGATCAGTGAGTTGGGTTGTAAATTTCAGTATTATCTATAAAGTGTATTGATTTATAGCTAAATGTCAGTTAAACAAAATTAAACAATGCTTTGAGATGAACTGTCTGATTAACTTTTTAAATTAGCTGAGTGTTAAAAAGAATGCCCTTTGTGATGAAAATTTTTTTAAACTTACAAATAAATTTTTCCATGACTTTATATTACACTTTATTCTTTTTTTTTAAACAATGGAGAGTCTAATCTCCCCTTACAGTCAAAATCTGGAACAGCACGTTTTCATGTGTTATTGCACCTGAATACAGGGAGCATTTTGATGGTTGCCAGATGGGAGGGAGATGTAGGGGAATGGGGGAAGAGGTGAGGGGATTAAGAAGCACAAGGTACAGAATAGCCATGGGGATGTAAAGTACAGTATAGGAAATGGAGTAGCCAAAGAACTTATAAGCATGACCCACAGACATGAACAATGGTGTGGTGATTGCCTGAGGGAGCCGGGGGATACTGGATGGAGGGAGGCAAAGGGGGAAATTTGGGACTATAATAGCATAATTAATAAAATATAATTAAAAAAGAAAAATGTGGGCACACTGACAGCTGGAGGAGCCCAGGGGTCAGAGGGATAGAGCAAAAAAGAAAAAAAACCTCATGGACATGAACAACAGTGTGGTGATTGCGTTGGGAGAAGGGGGTGGAGGGTATAGTGGGGATAGATAGTGATGAACAGGAACCTGACTTGGGGTGCTGGACACAAAATACAGTGTACGGATGAAGTATTGTAATTGAATTGTGCACCTGAAACCTGTATAATTTTGTTAACCAGTATTACTCCAATAAATTTAAATTTTTTTTAAGTGTATGAAAGACCTACCAAATTTTAATGTCTGAATATTATGGTATTCTTGTAACATAATTTAGTATTCTATTTGTACAAGTAAGATGTATTGCTAGGTTTTGAAAAATTACAGCGATACCTGGCTGGTGTAGCTCAGTGGATGGCATGTGGGCCTGCGAAGCAAAAGGTCACGGCTTCGATTCCCAGTCCATGGCACATGCCTGGGTTGGAGGCCAAGTCCCCAGTAGTGGGCACACGAGACGCAACCACACAGTGATGTTTCTCTCCCTCTCTTTCTTCCTCCCTTCCCGCTTTCTAAAATATAAATAAATAAAATGTTAAAAAAATAAAAATAAAAATTATAGCAATACAATGACCATCCTTGTGTATACATTTTTATGCATGTATGCAAAGCAGAGTGAATGAATCAAAGCATTTGCGGGTTTTTGGGAGGTTGACAGATGATGTCATATTGCCCTCCAGATAGGTTATATGAATTTATAGTGCCACTTAATTGTATATGAGAGTACCTGCTTCACTATTCATCACCATTGATGGATGGATATTACTGAACTTGCCCACATTTTCACTCTGAGTGAAAATTGCTTCATTCCTAAAAGCATTTTTATTTTTTAATTGCATTTCTTTCTTTATGAAGTTAAGCATCTTTCCAAGTGTTTATTTTCCTTGTGTTATGTATTTATGACTTTGTTGATTTTTCTTGAGGCTTGTTTTTCTTTTTCTTACTGATTTGTGAGCTCTTTGCATGTTAACCCTTTCTGTGTCATCCATATGTACATAATGTTATTGCAAACAAATATGTATGTTCATATATACAATATTCTTCCAAAGACTATTTTTTAAAATTATTTTATTGTTGTTTACCTACAGTTGTCTGCATTTACCCCCCACCTCCAACCCCAGGCAAACCCACTTCCCTCCCTTGCTTCCACCCTCCCCTTGGTTTTGTCCATGTGTCCTTTATAGCAGTTCCTGAATACCCTTGTCCCCATTATCCCCTTCCCCCTCCCCTCTGGTTACTGCCAGATTGTTCTAAATGTCAATGTCTCTGGTTATAATTTGTTTCTCCAGTTGTATTTTGCTTGCTTACCTCACAAGCGTCTTGGCTGTGGCTGATCTGAGTTCCCCGTTAGCTGATCTGGCCTTGGTGCCTTCTCTCATGAGTCCTTATATAAAACCCCTTAACATTTCATATAGTAAAGGCTGGGTGATGATGTACTCCTTGAACTTGACCTTATCTGAGAAGCACTTTCTCTGCCCTTCCATTCTAAATGACAGTTTTGCTGGATAGATAATTCTTGGTTGTAGGTCCTTGCTTTTCATGATTTGAAATATTTCTCTCCAGCCCCTACTTGCTTTGAAGGTCTCCTTTGAGGAATCCGCTGACAGTCTTATGGCAATCCCTTTGTAGGTAACTGTCTCCTTTTCTCTTGCTGCTTGTAAGATTCTTTCCTTATTCTTGATCTTGGGTAATGTTATTATGATGTGCCTTGGTGTGTTCCTCTTTGGGTCCCGCCCAAAGACTATTTCATGTAACCAGTAACAATAAAGGAGGCAACTCTGTACACTCTCATGCAGATTAATGCCAAGTTATTCACAAGCAAAAAAAACTTAAAGGGAAGAAAAGTATGCTCTGACCTGTTTCCCAAAAGCAGATTTTACACACATGGGAAGATACCCAAGAAACTAGCTGCAGTGATCGTCTTTGGGAAGAGAAATGCAGGAAACAGATGGGAGGGAAATTCACTTTTTTTTTTAATTCTCACCCACAGACATCTTTTTTCACTGCTTTTTAGTGAGAGAGGGAGGGAGGGAGATAAACGCTGATGTGAGAGAAACATTGATCCGTTGCCTTCTCGTATGCACCCCGACTGGGAACTGAACGCGCAACCAGGTCATGTGCCCTGACAGGGAATTGAATTGGCCACTTTTTTGATTCACAGGCTGGGACTCAATCCACTGAGACACACCAACCAGGGCTAATTTTTTTAAATAGTTTTTTTCATATATTCTAATATTTGTAGATAAATTTTTCTTGGCCATATTATTTATTGCAGTAACATATTTTGTATCATTTTAACCGTATTTAAACATACAGTTTTCTTGTGCACATTCATTCTGTTGTGTGACTACCACCACCATCCATCTCCAGAATCTACATTAAATTGCCCAAGGTGAATTCTAATCATACTTTATCAAGTTCCCAAAAAATAATGCTGTTGATATTCTGATTGTTGTTATATTCAATGTATAGATTAATTTACACAGAAATAACATTTTATAATCTTAACTCCTTCTAACCAAGCACAATAATATGGTTTTCCATCTTATTAAAACATTTATTCTTTTACTCATCACACATTTAGGATACATCTATTGAGCGACATTACAGCAGCAACTCTGCTTGAATCTGAAGATGTAAGTGTAACTAATGTATCTGATACCGTAGATTTTTATGAACTCCAGGAGATGAAATAGTGATTAATCAAACAATTGTACTATTGTACATGTGAACATAAAATTGTGAGGCTTGGTTATATTAAGGGATCTGGTATCATCTGAGTGGGTGGGTGGGTGGAGGGGTGGTGTCTGGGCAGTATCCATTGAAGAAGTGACAGCTGAGCTGACTGGAAAATTATACTCAGATCATCTTTGCTATCGTGTCCTATGGGCCCAATACATTTCTTAGCTTTGTCCCAGAGTGTGTAATCTTTTAAATAGTACATGGGATCTTTTATTCATTTTATTTTCTAACTGGGTCTTTTCTTTATGGAAAAGCTATTAATCTTTATGTGTTAAATTTGTAACCAACTGCCTTTAAGATTGTGAGGGACGTCATTCTCTTATTCTTGTACATTTTTGCCTCAGCCAATGAGGTAGCAATGTCTGCTGAGACTTCCATTCTTTAGGTAGTTTGGGGGAAGATGCTGCTGCTATCCTCCTTTCCACCTCCCAAAATGTAAGGCTGATTTATATTTCAGTGAAATGATAAGAATATGCCATCTATTGAATCACCTTTCTGTTTTGGGTAGAATTAATGCGTGAAAGGCCGTGGCTCATATGTGGTCCATCTCTTTTGGCTCTCTATAGTCAAGGAAGGCAGACCCCAGTCCACCATGCGGCAGGCTGTTGACGTAACTCCCATTATAGGAATGATACTTGAGTTATACACACATTACTTCATGTAAAATTTCAGGTTGTTTGGCCAAAAAAAAGGACAAATGTTCATTTTTACATCTTGGATTTTTGCCTATATCAGATAACAAAGTAATTGTAGCAGCTGGATAAGTTTGATTAAAGAATAACCAGTAGTCACCAATGGATTTTTGCCTATATCAGATAGCAATTAAAATGCTTAAGTGTAGCAGCTGGATGAGTTTGATTAAAGAATACCCAGTAGTCAGCAAACTTAGTTGATTGTACACTCATCATAAAATTTTTAAAAGTATTTATCACCAATCTTTAATAAGTTATATGTACTATAATATGCTTTTTATATTATAAAATACACATGGAATAGGGATTTTTAAAGTGAGAAATTTCTAAAATAATTTTTTCAAATATTTTGCTCTCACCAAAAATATTAACAATAGTGTCATTATTGTACAAAATCTTGGTTTAACATTTTGGATATAAAAGTACTTGAAAATCTAATTCTACATTCAACATTTCACTTCTTGGTTTTGATGTCTATCATAGATGAAAAACATACTTCGAAAAAAGTACTAAGAGTCAACAGGAAGTAGTACAAAATCAGGATACTCATTTTTTTCTGTTTTCATATTCTAATTATGGAAAGGTTTTTGTTGAAATTCCACTAGAACAATCCATCTTCCCTGATATCAATCAGATGTTGCGTTATTAAATCTAACAAACAGATTTTAAAAATCTGCAGTAACTCTTCATTTGGAAAATTTTCAAACAAGTTTAACAATTCTGTTTCCAAATTTCAACGTATTTGGATATTTATAGGTGAGAAACATGTCATTTTCAGCAGTAAAAATCACAGGATGGTAGACCCATTTCTAACTGCATTTTCAAATTATGTTTGCTTTGGATAAGCAGTTACTTTTCATTCATTATTAAAAGTCAATGTAACCTTGAAGGAACAGATAAAGTGTTGCTTTTTTTTGTTTCCCAAAATATCTGCCAACATTGCATTTTACAGAGCACTACTTGTCAGCACAGAAAAGGACAGGAAATTTGAAACTTGCCTTTTTGTAAAAGGAAAATGTGTAACTCATCTTCACGTTGGCAGCTTTTTAAAGTATTTTGCCACAAAATATCTCTCTGTTGTATGAAAAAAATTTATGTCCATTCTGCAGGTAATTAAAAAGTAAAGAGTCTACACTAAAATTTTTAAGTCTTGTTTTTATTAAAATAACTTAATTATATTCTGTAGAAGTCTGTACAATCTGGATCAACTTTTTCATTGTAACAATGAAGAATTCACTGATTTGATTTCATGTTATTAGCATTGTAACAGTACTGCAGAAAATTCATTTAGTCTTGTGAAATTTAGTGGCTCCAATTAAAAAAATCACTTTTGTTTTCCCATTAAAAATGGGGTATTTTTAAAAGATTATTTATTTATTTTTAGAGTGGGGAAGAGAGGGAGAAAGAGAAGGAGAGAAACATCGATTGGTTGATTGGTTGCCTCTCCTGGGACCAGACCACTGGGAACTGAACCCACAGCCCAGGCATGGGTCCTAACCAGGAATCTAACCTGTGACCTTTCGCTTTGCAGAATGACACCCAACCAACTGAGCCACGCCAGTCAGGGCTGCAAATAGTTTTTATTGAAGAAGTCATGACTCAGAATTTAACAAATATCATAAGCTGAGGCATGAGAAATACTTATACTTTCATCCAAATGAATAAGAACTCCTCACATGGCATTATTTGTTCTAATACTTATTTCTTCAACTTTCTACAATATTTTCTATGCATATTCCCTTTAGTATATGGTACCCAAATAATGTGTTTTAGCTTGTCTCTTTTGTAAATTTCTTTAAATTATTTTAGCCATTTTCACTGTGGTGGGGAAAAATATTTCCCTGATGGGATATGAGTTGGTTTCTATTGTTATTTTTGTTTTGTTTTGCCTTTCACCGTTAAGAAACCTCAGAAGTTCGAAATTCTACAATTCTTCACATTTATCACTTAATTTAGTGAAACTGTATAAAGTGTTGCATGTCACATAATTTTAAGTATCACTGAAAAGACTGTTGAGATTTAGCTTCATATCCTGGGTGCACAGATTTTAAATACCTTGCTAACAGTATTTTTTTGCCTTTACCCCGGCTAACAGTGTTTTTATGTTATCATTAACTAATATTGTAAACCACTAACATTCATTTGCTAGAAAAAGGGTCTTCTTTATAGTTTCAAATGGTCTTCTTTATAGTTTCTAATTCTTTTAGCTGATTTCTTATTATAGCTCATTAAACCATCATTTTTATCACACATTTTAGCTGAGAAGAGATTGTACTGGAAATAGGAAAAATCTAGTTCTGCCATATTGTTGTTATTGCTTTTGCTTTTATTAATGATCTTTTCAATTCTTGTCTTCTTTGCATGATTGGTTTACAATCATATGCATATTGTCTTACACCAGCATCTCTAGAAACAGCCTAAGAGGAGGATTTTTTGCCAGTGATTTTTTTGACAGAGTGATGTCAAATGAAATTTGTAAGGCAGGGAGGGAAATGGCAAAGATGGGCTTTCAGCTCAAGTTTATCATCAGGAGCTCTGGCGCATGGATGGCACCAGTGTCTCATCTGGAGGAAAGGAGGCCAGAGTTTTGTTTTGTATCCCCTTATCATTCATTCCTTGGCTACTGGCTACCTCGGATGTGGGTGTGAGGGTGGCGATAGTGTGTTACCTCCCTGATTAGGTAGTTCCCACCATTTAAGGGCAATTCTCCCAAGCAAAAGGGTACAGCTAGGAGCTGTTAGCAGGCAAGAGTCACAGCATATGGAGAATGGGTGCAATGACCAGTAAGGAGAATCTTGGCAGGGTATCAACACCCATTTTTGTGAGGTTAGTTTAGTTAACACTAGATGACTAGATAATTGGTAAATCTTTTACTTCATCAATTGTACAGTGTGTCAAAATGTACTGAAAAGGAGCAAATACATGACACCTGTGGAATTCCTGTTCTTATTCCTGGATCCACACCACCTTATGTGACCGCCTGCCTGTTGGGCTGAGTGAAGAATCTAGTAGCATTCCACATTTGAATATTAGTAAAAATTGATTTCCTGTTATTACATTAAAAAATAAATTCAAATACAAGTTCTAATATTTGCTTCATGAACCTCAGTGTACCTTCCTGAATCTTACGAACTCCATCTTGGAGGTCACTGCACCAGGAAGCACAGGCCTATCAATCATGTGCAAGAGAAAAGGCTGGTTGTAGACATCATTTCGCTGCCCATTTCAGTGTTTTCTTGTTTGTCTGTTTGCTTTTGGTTTTGTTTTTTCATTATGTGGATGCCCTGTCCATATTTGCCAGGTGTCTTCATACTGTGTATCTTCAGGTTTGCCACTGTCCCCCATTTCCAGCATTGCCTTCCTATGTAAAAAGTTTCAACAAGTCAGTAAAACCAATGATCAAATAAGGAAACAAGAAAGAAATAGCTCATTGAAATGGAAAACACTTTATAAAAATAGAAATGCAAATAAAAACTGACAAAGTTAAAATAATTTATAATACATTGTGCTGTAAAAGATTATAGGAATAGATATTTTATGGAGGTCAAGTTTGTCAGTAGCTATTAAAATATAAAATGCCCATCCCTTTGATCTGAAATGGTGTTTCTAATAATTTACGCAAAACAACACATCACAATTGATTGAATAGCAAAGGCAGCTGTAAAAATCCAGGTATCTTCTATATGTTGGACATGAAGGAGATCTGAAATGCAAAACAGAGCAACTCTTACCATTTATTTATGTTGGTTTTGAAAAATATTTCATAAAACGTATTTTTTTCTGTTACATGATAGGCTTAATAGTGTTACTTAAAATAGGTAAATGCTCACCCAAGGATATGTTTATCGACTTTAGAGAGAGAGGAACAGAGAGAGAGAGACACACACAGAGAGAGAAAACATGAGTGTGAGAGAGAGACATCAATCAAGGTGCCTCCTACACGCACCCTACCCAGGGGTCAAACCTGCAATCTAGGTATGTGTCCTGACTGGGAATCAAACACAAACTTTTGGTGTACAGAACAATGCCCCAATCAACTGAACCACCTGGCCAGGGAAAAATAGGTAAATATTTTTAAATGTTTGTTTTAATTTCAAATATGGTAAGTATCCACAGACATAATGCATATAAACAAAAGTTCTTTGGGATCCTCAACATTTTTAAGAGTGAAAAGAGGTGCTGAGACTCAAAAGTCTGAGAACCACTGTTCTAGAATGCTCTCTTTTTCATTCATCTTCTCTCTCCCAGCATTATCATGTTCCTTCTTGTACATGGATATATATGTACCGGTATTATTCCCTCTACTTAAAGAGAGGAACTCTCTATATTCATCACAGCACACCTCAGTGCTTTGCATGTAACAAAGACTCAATAATATTTTTTTATTTCAACAAGTATTTGCTGAATTAAAAAATTAATGTTGCTCTCCCTGTTTAATTCTAAATCTGCTCTCGTTTTCAAATTTATCTTAGACTCTGTTGCTCTTTATAGGTGGTCACTGAGTCTTTTTTCCTTTCATTGTTAAAACTTCTTAGACTCATACTCTTCACTTAGCTCCATCCCTAGAGTGATGACTCATCAGGTGTGTAGAGTGCCAGAAGGAAATAGGCCAGGAATTCAGTCTTGCCTCCTGCTACCTTATTTAACCTTCCTCAAGATTGACATTGTCATATTATTCTTGCTCAAGAGCCTAAACAGTCCCTGTTTACCAAGTCAGATTTAAACACCTCTGCTGGTCTTCATTCTTACAATGTTACCCCACATACTGATTTTATCTCCCGTTAACCCAGCACACGCCCTCTCTGTAGAAAGACTGATTGCTTCACTGGTTCCCACAAGATCTTTCCCAATGATACATTTTTTGTACTAGCCACTCCCATGACCTGGCTAGATGTTACCTATCCTTCAACCCAACTTCAGGTCCAATAGTCTCCATTAAGATTCCAGAGTCTTTCTCTTTCCACATCATCATAGCAAACGTACTTAGTAGGTGTCAAGCTCTGGGTTAGACATTGGTGACAAAAAGTCAAATCAAACACACTCTTCTGGCCCTGAGGAATGTATCCAATGGGGGAGACTGGCATGACCATAATAAAGACTATGGTCCAAGCATTTTATTTATTTTTTAAATATTTATTTATTTATTTATTTTTTACTATGTATTTATTTTAAGATTGTTTTTTATTGTATTTTTTCCATTAGCATGTATCCCCCTCCCCCCTTATACCCACTTCTACCTCCACCCCTCAACTCCCTGCAATCACAATATGTTGCCCGTGTCCATGAGTCCTTTTTCTTTTTTGCTTGATCCCTCAAACTCCTGACCCTGCCTGCCCCCTGCGCTGTCAGCCTGCTCTAAGAGTCTGTCTCTATTTTGCTTGTCAGTTCAGTTTGTTCATTAGATTCCACATGTGAGTGAAATCATATAGTATTTGTCTTTTTCTGACTGGCTTATTTCATTTAGCATAATGTTCTTCAGGTCCATCCATGCTCTTGCAAAGAATAAAATTTTCTTTTTTTTTATAGCTGAGTAGTGTTCCATTGTGTAAATGTCCCATAGTTGTTTTATCCATTCATCTACTGATAGACACTTGGGCTGCTTCTAAATCTTGGTTATTGTAAATAACACCACAGTGAACATAGGGGTGCTTATATTCTTTCAAATTAGAGTTTTGGGTTTCTTTGAATAAATTCCAGAAGTGGAATTAATGAGTCATAAGACAGTTCCATTTTTAATGTTTTGAAGTAGCACCTTACTGCATTCCACAGTGGGTGCACGAACCTGCATTTCCACCAACAGTGCAAAAGTGTTCCTCTTTCTCCACATCCTCACCAGCACTTGTTGTTTCTTGACTTATTAATGATAGCCATTCTGACAGCCGTGAGGTGATATCTCATTGTGGTGTTAATTTGCATTTGTCTCATGGTTAGTGACATTGAGCATCTTTTCATATGTCTATTGGCCATTTGTATGCCCTCTTTGAAGAAGTGTCTGTTGAGGTCTTTTTTTTTTTTTTAAGGTTTTATTTCTTTCTTTCTAGAGAGAGGGAAAGGGAGGGAGAAAGCAAGGGAGAGAAACATCAATGTGTGGTTCCTTCTCGCGCATCCCCAACTGGGGACTTGGCCTGCAACCCAGGCATCTGTAACCATATGATTGGGAATCAAACTGGCGACCTTATGGCTCGCAGGCTGGCACTCAATCCACTGAGCCACACCACCCAGGGTGAAGTCCTTTTAAAATTGGATTGTATGACTTTTTAGTGTTAAGTTTTATAAGTTCTTTATAAATTTTGGATATTAACCTCTTATCAGATGTATCAGCAGATATGTTCTCCCATTCAGTGGGTTGTCTTTTTATTTTGTTGATGGTTTCCTTTGCTGTTCAAAAACTTTTTAGTGTTATGAAGTCCCATTTGTTTATTTTTTTTGTTCCCTTGCCTGAGGAGATATAGCAGATAAAATATTGCTATGATCAATATCTAAAATTTTACTGCTTATGTTTTCTTCTAGGATTTTTATGTTTTTGAGTCTAACATTTAAGTCTTTAATCCATTTTTAATTTATTCTTGTGTGTGGCACAAGAAGGTGATCTAGTTTTATTGTTTGCACATATCTGTCCAACTTCCTAATATCATTTATTGAGTAAATTATCATTAGCCCATTATATGTACTTGCTTCCTTTGTTAAATATTGACTATAAAGGCATGGGTTTATTTCTGGGCTCTATATCCTGTTCCATTGATTTATGTGTCTGTTTTTATGCCAGTACCATGCTGTTTTGATTACTATGGACTTAGGGTATAATTTGATATTAGGTAGCATGATTCCTCCAACTTTGTTCTTCTTTCTCTAGATAGCTTTTGCTATTCAGGGTCTTTTGTGGTTTCATATGAATTTTTGAAATATTTCTCTGAGTTCTGTGAAATGTGTCATTGGTATCTTGATAGGAATTGTGTTGAATCTATAGATTGCTTTGGGTAGTATGGACATATTAATGACATTAATTCTTCCTATCCATGAACACGGTATATGCTTCCACATATTTGTATCTTCTTCAATGTCTTATAATTTTCTGAGTACAGGTATTTTACATCCTCGGTTAAATTTATTTCTAGCCCTGGCCAGGTGGTTCAGTTGGTTAGAGCATCGTCCTGATACACCAAGGTTGTGGGTCTGATCCCCAGTCCAGAGCATATACAAGAATCAATGAATGAATGCATAAATAAGTGGAACATATATCAAAGTTTCTCTCACTCTCTCCCCAAAATCAATCAATAAATTATAAAAAATCATTTCTAGATATTTTATTCTTTTTTAAAGATTTCATTAATTTATTTTTAGAGAGACACAGGGAGGGAGGGAGGATGAGAGGGAGAGAAATATCAGAGTGTGGTTGCCTCTCACACACCCATAGCTGGGGACCTTGCCTGCAACCCAGGCATGTGCCCTGACTGGGAATTGAACTGGCGACATTTTGGTGGCAGGCTGGCACTTCATCCACTGAGCCACACCAGCCAGGGTGGTATTTTATTCTCTTTGAAGCAATCGTGAATGGGATTGTTTTCTTTATTTATTTTAGAGAGAGGGGGAGGGAGAGAGGAAGACACCATTCAGGGCTATTCCAAATATTTTAAATGCATTTAACATAATCCTCAAACAAACCCTATTTACCAGTAATTCTACTGTCCATCTAAGAAATGGAGCAACTGGATGCTAAGCAGATATGTAGCCTGCTCTGTCACACATCTAAGAAAGGCCAGGGTCTTCTTGACTCCAGAACTGGAGTTCTTAATTATTATCTTACAATGAATGCTTTTTGACTAAAATAGAATCAGGGCATAAAATGGGCAAAGTGATTAGGGAGAAGGAAAGAAAATTCCTTTGTTTCTGGGAGGAGGCAGAAGGCAGGACTAGTGAGACAAAGTTTCATGTTGTCTGTTCTTCTGTAGATCCTCAAAAACCCTGAACACACAAACAAGCATTATCAAAGACATAGAGTTATGAATGAAAGACAAACTTGGGCAACATTCTCCTCTCTTTTATTAGGTTTCCATAGAATAGGTCATTGTTCATACTTTCATTTAGACATCAAATTCACTCAAGTATGTTAATTTTTTATGCATCTGTTTCTGCCATTACACAGTTTAAGGGAAGATGGCAAACATCTTTCTGTACTCTTTAGCTCACAGTAGGTGCAGGAAGTGTGATGCTGCGGAGAGAGGACTGATAGATAAGAAGGCAGGTGGGGCCTGATTCTAAAGAGCTTGGTGTGGAGATTTAAAGCTTATTATGTAGGCAACTGGGAGTAGGGAAGCCAGAAAGGTTTCCTGTTAATAGTACTTACTCACATGCCATCACTTCTGGAAGCATGCTCACACCTTTCCCTTCCTCCTTTTCTTCCCCCACAGGTGCGCATCTCCTAAACTCTAAGGGACCTCATGATACTTGCAACCAGGGGAGCAATGGGCAGTGCCAGTTTGTCCCAGACTAATCCCCTGAACCTGTTCCTGTGGCCTCCTTTCCTCTGACTTTCCAGTGAGCTGACAGCAGTCCCACATTGGCTCACTTCTTTCCTATAACATTTTTTAGAGATCCAAAGCAGCCCAGGCTCTCTCCTGTTGCTTCTTCTATCCTATGCCCTTCTTGTTTTGAAACTGGAAAAGTTGGTGTTTGTTTTGCCTGTCACTACCATTAAGTAGAAACAAGAACGGAATCTTTACGGCCATTTTATTCAGATTGCCAGCAATCTGAGAAGATGATGCATTATGTACCCTCAAAAAACCATATTAACATCTCATTTCAACCAATCTTTTTAGAAGAAAGTGTATGTAAGGAGTTTATAAAAAAGGTTGATTGGATAAGAGTTGCAGTCCAGCAGCAATTTTCCTGGTACTTGTTTACCTGTTGATCAACAATTCTTTATCTGAGTCACTTTCCCTCCCTGGAACACAGTGACTCAGATACCATTTCCACCACTTGCAGGCCACGTGGGGCACAAAGGTTGAATTGCTTGTAGACCTCCTGGAGTCACATGACCATACATTTCTGGAATAACAACCTTCCACATGTATTAGACTTAAGACTATCAATGAAGGCTAAAATCTTTAACTCTGGAGGTTCCCTATCAGTTTCACTGTCCCAAGCTTTAATAAATGTACTCTCAACTTTTTTTCCAAAGTAATACATATTTATAGTTTAAAAAAGACATAGTGCTAAAAGGATTACAATTAAAAACAGTACTTTCCAGCTCTACTCCCTGTGCTATTCACCAGGCCAATATCCTCAACTCTTCTGTTTACCTGAATTTACGGCCATATTTCTTTTTCTTTTTGTTCACTTAGCAACAATCCTGCCTTGGATAAACCTCATTTGTTATGATACTGCTGCTGCACAAAATTGCAGCTATATTTCTAAATAATGTTCTTATAGGTTATTTAAAAAAATATTTTTAAAACATATGTTTATTCATTTTGTTACCAGACAGCCTCTTGCTGTTCCAGAACAGTTATGGGGTTCTATGGCTTGCCACTCAGAGGCATAACTTTGGAGACAAGAGTTTGGTGAAGAAGAAAGTGGTTGTTTATTTAAAGGTTATATAATTTTGGAATGGTAGCAGGTTTCTGCCTCAGGGCCCCACTCCCTTTAAAATACCCAAAGACAAACAGCCATGCCACCCTCTGCCAGTTCTAGAATGCACCTGAAATCACCTTTTCCCATTACAAAAGTACCATCCTTTATGAAATGCAGATAACTGCAGCAGGATAATCCATGTGGCCAGGTAGTTCCCCAGTTGCAGTTCAGCTAGCTCTGACACTTCCTCTGTGGGAGGGGTACAGGTACTTGGATCCCAACCGCGTGGTCCTTGGGGAACCCACGGGTCTCAGGAACTCAGACTCCCTGCCGTCAACCAGGCTAGCCAGGGGAGGGGAAAAAGAGCACATGTCTTGGCACATTCGATTTTAAAGACTCAGCCCAGAAATCCCTGTGCAATGGAACATCCAGCTTTGGACCAGTGTGCATTAACATCTGCTATGTTTGCCTTTGTCCCTCTCCCAGCTGCCATTTTGTGCAGGGGAGCGTAAGTCTTAAACCATGCTGGTTCTGTACAAGCTCTCTCCTGCTGAGTCACAAACTAGTTGGTTGCTGGCAACTAAGAACGCAGGCGGGGCTGGGCTGGTTTTTGCAGCTGCTTTTTTTTTTTTGCAGCAATCTCCCTTCTCTGGTGACCCCTCCCTTTGCTGGGAGTGCTAGTTGCTTCTGATCTTCAATTCTGCCTTAGGGTTCTCTCTTCTCCCGGTTCTCTCTTTTCCCGCTGCCTTCTCTTGGCGATCTGGCCCAACCTCTGTTACAATTTTTGAGAGAGAGGAAGAGAGAAAGCGAGAGAGAAACATCAATGTGAGAGTGAAACATTCATTGATTGGTTGCCTCCCATTTGCACCCTGACTGGAAATCAAAAGCCCAGCCTTTTGGTGTATGGGACGACACTCCAACTGAGCCACAGCGGCCAGGCCATGGTTATTTTTAATTAATTGATTTTAGATACTGACTTCCCACTATAGTGTATGAGGACTTCATTCTGCATGGCCCACCCCCTCATTGTGAATGCTTTTTAGATCTTCTCTGTAGGCCTAGGATATTGGCATTTTCACAACAATGTACCTTACTGTGTTCTCATTTGTTGCTTAAGGAATGCAATGGAGAATCATGTCATGTTTTAGAATATTTTTGTATTGTTTCTTGTAAAATGCCTTTCCTCAATTTTTTCTTTTCTCATTCCAGACCTCCTTCATATTAATTGAACCCCCTAAAGTGATTCTTTCCTTAAATTGTTTTCTTCTATTTTCCATTTCTTTACTTTTTATTCTACTTTCTGTGATTTTTGACTGATGGGACAATGCTCCAACCAAATGAGCCACACCAGCAAGTGATTTTTCTATTTGAAAGAAAGTTTTTCTTTTAATTATTCATGCTGTTCTAAGTGTTACAGAATATCTCCATGCTGTTTCAGAACAGTCAGTGGGATTATACTGCTCATCACCTAAAGGCAAAATTCTGGAGACAGAGATCTGGGAAAAGGGAAAGAGACTGTTTATTTAAAGGCTATATACAGTTGTGGAACAATGGCAGGTTTCTGCCTCAGAGCTCTGCTCCCTTTAAAACACCCAAAGACTGATAATCCTACCACCATCTGCCAGGCCAGACAGTATAGGGAAGTGCTTGGGATCCCTTCTCCCACTCCTAAAAGTACTGTCCTTTGAGGAACACAGATGTCTGCCACATGATCATTCAGGCAGCTTTGCTGGTTCCTGCTCACAGTTCAGCTCCAGGCATCTCTCAGGAGTCTGTGTGTGTTTGCTGGAGTCCCACATATCACACCCAGTGCTGCCTCCACTTTCTGCATGAGAGGAGTGCTGGGAATGTTCCCAGACCATGTGGCCTCAAGGGTCCACCAGTCTCAGGAACTTGAACCTGGTGCAGCAGACCAGGCTAGCCAGGGGAAGGCAAAAGACCACATGTTTCCTGGCACGTTGCATTTTACAGACCTCACCCAGATCCATGCTCAACAGAGTGTCTGGCCTTTTTTGTCAATGTATGCCAATGTGTGCCAATTTTTGTCAGTTCCTTAGTGTCCTTAACCCTGTCTGATGCAATTTTGCAGAACGGGCAGAAGTTTCCCAGACACACACAGATGCACAAGTGTCTCGGCCTGAAGTGGGGCATCCAGCCCCTGTGACTCATGCAGGCCCTATATAAGCTCCCTCCAGCCAGTCACGAGCTCACCAGTTTACTTTATAACTTCCCCTGGGGCAAGGAAGCCTATTTCTCAGGCTGCAGCTTCAAACCGCCACCTCGAGGTCTCTCCCTGCCCTCTCTGGGGGGCAAGTGCTGGCTTTGGCACTGCTACTGGGGTCTCCTCCTCTTCTCCCCAGTGACCTGGCCTGGCTCACTCTATTACAAAAGTAGTTGTCAAGAACAATTTTTCAAATGTAGTTTTGTTAAAGTGGATGATTTATGGGGAAAATTATTACACACCAGAAGTTTAAGTGGGAAATGATGATCAAAAGTAGTAAATTTTATAGTACAAACCAAAGACTATTATGTATTGATTTTCAATATTGGAATATAAGAGTGAAAAATGCTAATTAATTAGATTAATGTATTCATGACTGAGACTTAATATACTTAATGTCCCTTTTATCTTCCAAATTTTCTCTTTATTAGCCTGAGAGCAATTATCTGATTAAAAAATTTATTCTAGTTGTCAACTCCCACTGAGACTATTTTATCTCTTTCATCAACATAATGTATTTTTTTTAAGATTTTATTTATTTATTTTTAGAGAGAGGAGAAGGGAAGGAGAAAGAGCAATGTATGGTTGCCTCTCACATGGCCCTCACTGGGGACCTGGCCCACAATCCAGGCATGTGCCCCGACCAGGAACTGAACCAGGACCCTCTGGTTCCCAGCCCACGCCCAATCCACTGAGCTACACCAGCCGGGCAACATAATGTATTTTTTAAAGTGAAAGAAAACATGGCTCTATTGCAATGTGATATTATTGCTCAGATGATAAGATGCTGGCAATCATGATCAGGTCCATCTTTATGCTTGGTACAACACAGGATATTGTGTATTCTGCCAAGAAAATTTATGGGGGTGGGGACAAAAGTAGGTTTTCAGTCGTGCATATGGAATATAATACAATAATTAATAAATAATGATACAAGAATAAACTGTATTTCACATACTCACTACTGTGAACCTACTTTTGCCTAACCCTGTATTTACTATAATGCTTAGAAAATTAAATCCAGCCCTGGCTGGTGTGGCTCAGTGGATTGAGTGCTGGCCTGTAAACCAAAGGGTCACCAGTTTGATTCCCAGTCAGGGTACAGGCCTGAGTTGCAGGCCAGGTCCCCAGTAGGGGACGTGCAAGAAGCAACCACACATTGATGTTTCTCTCCCTCTCTTTCTCCTTCTCTTCCTGTCTCTATAAAAATAAATAAATAACATCTTTAAAAAGAAAAAAGGAAATTAAATCCAACCTCCTACTAAATCATTTTCTAGGTAGGAGATAAGAAAGAGTCAAACAATATGTAAATTTAAAAAGCCTGGATGGTGTAGCTCAGTGGATTGAGTGCGGGCTGTGAACCAAAGGGTCACTGGTTCGATTCCCAGTCAGGGCACATGCCTGGGTTGTGGGCCAGGTCTCCAGTAGGGGCCACATGAGAGGCAACCACACATTGGTGTTTCTCTCTCTCTTTCTCCCTCTCTTCCCCTCTCTCTAAAAAAATAAATAAAATCTTTAAAAAAAAAAGCATAGATAATGAGTAGAAATACTATTGGTATTCAAGTCTGGGGGCTAAAATTTCCAGAACTCCTACAAAAGAAAACAGAAGGTTTTCATATTTCTTTTATAGCTCAGATAAATGATTTTGTATTATACTGTCACATACATCAGTTGGAGATTACATAAAAAAAGAGAAATCTTAAGAATATCAGATGAGTCAAACAATTGAATACTACATAGCAGAAAGAAAGAAGGAGCTTCTACCCTTCGTGACAACATGGATGGAACTGGAGAGCATTATGCTAAGTGAAATAAGCCAGGCAGTGAAAGACAAATACCATATGATCTCACCTATAAGTAGAACCTAATCAATAAAACAAGCAAACAAAATATAACCAGAGACATTGAAATAAAGAATAAACTGACAGTAATGTTAGGGGAGTGGGGAAGGGATAAAGGGAGAAAAAAGGGGAAGGGTCATCAAGGAACATGAACAAAGTCAAAGAGGGGTAGGATCAAGGGTGGGTGGTGAGGATGGGTGGGGCGTGGGGCAAGGCGAGTGGTAAGGGAAAATGGAGACATCTGTACTTGAACAACAGTAAAAAAAGGCCATTAAAAGAAAAGGATATCAACCAGAGACATTGAAATTAAGAACAATCTGACAATAGCCAGAGGGGAGGGGAGAGGGGATTGTGGAGAGAAGGGTTTCCAGGAACTACTTACTACAAAGGACACATGGACAAAACCAAGGGGAAGGGTGGAAGCAGGGGAGGGAGGTGGGATTGGATGGGGTGGGAAGGAGGGGAGAGGAGAAAATGCAGACAACTGTAATTAAAGAACAATAAAGTAAAAAAAAAAAAAAAAAAAAAAAAGGATATCAGATGAGCCCAACAGTCAGTGTTTAAGTTCACATCAATTCTCTTCTTAATACTGGGCTGTACTCTTCCTAACTTAATATGCTTCATTTAAACTTCCTCGATTTTATTTCCTGACTTTTGTAAATTCCTGGTGCTATCATTTAATTTTTTCCCTCTTTACAAGGATCATTTTCAACAATTAAAAGGCTAAGGAAACATCTGTTTTGTCATCCTTCCTATAATCTCTCAGAGCAAAGGGTGTTAGTAGATCAAAGGTTTGAACTTGAACTAATTTCTGAATGCCTACATGTAGCAAGCCCTGTCCTAGATGTTTTATTTACATTGGAGATATTGCTACTGGATGAGTAGTTTAGGGATTACAGAGATGAAATAATTTTCTCAAAATCACACACCTAGTTTTGAGTAATAGTCCTTATTAAAATGTCTGTCTATTGTGATTATTTTGGGGAAAAATGTTCTATCATCTAGAGATATAAAGAATAATATTTAGAATAAAAGGAAAAAAAAAGAATAATATTTACAAATATTATGCAAACCAAAAGGTTGCCGGTTTGATTCCCAGTTGGCACATGCCTGGGTTGCAGGCCAGGTACCCAGGTAAGAGTGTGTGAGAGGCAACTGATGGATGTATCTCTTGCACATTGATGTTTCTCTTTCTCCCTTCCCCTCTCCCTAAAAACAAATAAATAAAATCTTCAAAAAATAAAATAAACTATGGTTCTAATGCTTAATTAAATAGAAGACACAGAGACTAATTAATCAAATACTGGGGCCTTTTTCTCTTCTCTTCCATTTAAAGAAACTGTTAGTATTTACTATTTCTTTTTAACTTCAAAGTGGCAGGAAGAGAACATACAGCTTAAAGTAGTCAATTTGCTACTTTTGAGCAACTCTGTCAAGAGGCTTTCTGGAGGTAGTTGGTGTTTTTTATTAACATCACTAGCAGTTTCTGTACTGGTTCTGCCTCTTCGCCAACTTTCATCTGCTAAACTAAAAGGGGTACAGTAATAGTAAAGTCCATCTTAAAATGGAAGCAGTTAAAACATCACCACTATCTTAAAAAAAAAAACAGTTTGGTATGGTGACTCGTATAAACCAGCTGGCACCTGTCACAGGATGTCCTCACAACCCCACGCTTTGGCTTCAAGGGCAATATTGTTGACATTTTCAAAAGCTCCAGAGCTAATAGCTTGCCAGAAAGCACTCCTTACATGGTAGAGGTATGCATGTCTAGGTGTGGGCCTTATGTACTGGGAAACCTTCAAGGGGCTCCGGGATTCAAGAGTTGGGCAAAGAAATAAGGTGCTTAGGAATGGAGCCAGAAGCTTCAAATATAGGCTTTTAGGCTAAGGTCTTAAGGACTAGCCAGCCAAATGAAGCAGGGTGTTAGAGAGGCATGTTACATTGGAGTCTGAATATAGGACTGTTCTTTTTAGATTTATTTTACCAGAGATTGGAAAATGGGATTGATTTGTACATCTTGTATACTCATACTAACCCACTCTCACATATATAAGACAGTATCAAATATGGTTCTTTGGAATGACTTTCAAGCCTGAAACCCTACTCTTAAGTGAATAATCTGAAGTTCTTCAACTGGGTGTTATTGTGAAGGTATTTTATAGATGTGACTAACCTTCATAATCAGTAGACTTTAAATAAAGGAGATTATCCTACATAATCTGGGTGGGCCTGACTGAACTATTGAAAGGCCTTAAGAGTAGAACTGAGGTTTCCCAGAAGAAATTCTGCCATTTTCCAGAGCATTTTCTCAATCTGTTGAGATTTTGCTTCCTGGTAATTGTCATCAGTTTGGCTGAAATAAATTCTACATTTAAACATTTCTTATGTAGACACTGTGGTTGAGCCCTGATACAGTGGTTGAGCATGAGTACTTCTAAGAAATATTATGTAAAGTTTGGAATAATAACAAGTACAAATATTTGTATTTTAATAATAACAAAAGACAAATATATTTTGTATATACAGGAGTGAGTGGGAGGGGGCTACACACATATGTGTGTTCTCTTTTTCATTAGGCCTGACCTTGGGTTCCCATGTCCTTCCTTGTAGTGTCCAGTTCTAGCAAGAGTCCTGCTAAATCATTTTAATTCCCACTTTTTCTTGTATTCAATGTTGAGCCCAATTTTTCTCCCATATTACAAAACCCCACCATAGTAGTCCTCCTTGAATAAAGTCTGATTTACCATCTTAACAAGTATATATATATATATATACACACACACATATATATTTCAAAAAGTTTATACTGTATATCATGTGTTTTTAAACACAGACATGAAAAATGTTGAGATTAAAAAGTAAATAAAAAGAGAGGTTGTAATTCTCTTCTGGCATTTCAAGAGTCATCTTGCATTTCTCTCACTTTGAGGTTGCTCCTTGCCAGAAGATGGTTTACAAAGATGATTCCAGGGTTCACATCTTAAAAGGCAGTGATGGTCCCTGTTTTAATTACTATTTTAAAATTCTCAAAAATAAGTGTTTTTCTCTTTAAAATGGAACACTTTGGGAGCTTCCAAAAGACTCCAAAAGTGTGAGCACTTGGGACAGTTAATACAGATTAGCCAAATATGCTGGCAATTCAGTCTCTCAAGTTGGTTTATCACTCTGCTGAACACTGCTAACCACAGGAGCAGTCTTCATACCTGTAGTTTTTAATGGTTTTTATTCATAGTCACATGAATTTAATTTATATCTCAATAGGCCTTTGATTTAAATAGGAGGCAAAAGGAAAATACCATTAAAATGCTAGTTAGGGAAAGCATTAAAACTGATAATTTTGCATTTTTGCTTCAGGATGATTTTCATATCTATATATTTCATTTAGTTCATAAAAAATATTAAAAAGGAGAAACATAGTGGTGATTACACCCAATTTGACTCTTCATTTATTGAAAATAAAAATAAATTATATCTCCCATGCTTCATTTACAAATAAGAACCTGAAACCTTCTCTCATTATTTAGAAACAAAACATGAAAAATTCAAATTTGATTTTTTTAAACAAAAATGCAATAATTCCAAAAATCAGTCATAAAAGCAGTTTTTCTTGGCTTTAATCCTATAGTGTATTTAATTTTAATTTTTAAAAACATTTTACTTATTTATTTTTTGAGAGAGGGGAAGGGAGGGAGAAAGGGAGAGAAACACCGATGTGCCAGAGATATATAGATCGGTTGCCTCTAATACACCCCCAACTGGGGACCTGGCCTGCAGCCTAGGCATGTGCCTGACCAGGAATCAAGCTGGTTGCGTTCGGTTCACAGGCTGGAATTCAATCTACTGAGCCACACCAGCTGGGGCCTCTAAAGTGTACTTAATTTTTAATCTAGAAATGTGGAACTATTATATATCAGAAATCCTGTATTTTTCTTACAAAAAAGTTTGTATTACATGTTAAATAGGAAAAAATTTGTTGAAAGGAGTAAGTCCACTCAGGAAAAGTTTTTGGTATTTACAGGTTGATTTTTACTGTTGCAAAACACAAAAGTGATGAAATATTAAATGGACTCACAGAAGTAAAAGGAATTCATGGTTCAGTAAAGGCAGGAAACCCTGCCTTAAAACCAATGTGTTTCCATAAAGGCTGAAAATGGATTTCATAATACAATTTTGGATAATATACAATGTGTTTACATCCTGAAACTGTTCACGCTTGACATTTTAACTACAACACTATTTTCCTGTCAAGACAGCAGCCAGTTCTGCATCATATCATTTCAACACTTGATTTACCCGTGCCATTATATTATATAGAGTTGCTAAATTTAGGATACCTTTAGAGTATTCTCAAATGGACACTAATATGAAAAACCAAAGACTTTTGTCGTAACACAAAAATTTTACAAACTGAAAACATTACTATCTACTAGTAAAGTGTCAGGTATAGTAAAGTGTCTGAAACACTAATATTTCTTTTACAAACAGATACATGAAGCCTTTCCAGTTTTGCTAAGTGTCTTTTTGGCTTTAATGTTGCTGATAAGTTAAAGTATAAAAAGCACAATGCAGCAGCACATCAGAATGTCAGTGGGTGTTAATAATGAAGAATTCAGAAGCAACAACGACATTTAGCCCTGGCTGGTGTGGCTCCTTGGATTGAGTAATGGCTTGCAAACCAAAGGGTCACTGGTTCCATGCCCAGTCAGGGCACATGCATGGGTTGCAGGCCAGGTTCCCACTGCGGGGCGCACAAGAGGCAATCACATACTGATGTTTCTCTCCCTCTTTTCTCCCTCCCCTTCTCTCTAAAAATAAATAAATAAAAATTAAAAAAAAAAGCAAGAACCACACTTAAAGACACAGGACTTGCGCGTTTAGGACTACAAATCAGAGTTCCGTGGGGCGGAAAACAATGACATAGGCACGCCACAAAGGGAGTAAAAGACTGGCTCCTTTGAGTCATATTTAGAAGTTATGAGCATATGTGGGTGTTTCATGGCCCAATTCTTATTCTCTTCCCAAGACTGGATCGGTGGAAGTTCTAGCATCTAAAACGCTGAAAGGAACTCATGTTGCACAGTGTCAACGGAAGAACGCAGTCACCCGAGGAAGAGGCGGAACTCGCTTAATTCTTATCCTTTATTGGTCACGCATCCTTTATTGGGCACGCTAAAAGGGAGGCTCAACCCTTTTATCACAACCAATTAGTCTTTGAAATTTCCGTTAACGTAACGTAAGGGGCGGTGTTGTGCGGCAGTGTACGTAAACTGGCTCTACACAGGCGCAGAGAAGTCAGCTTTCCGCAATTCTTCCAGCCTCCCGCCCGCCTCTTTCGCTTCCCCTAGGCTGTAGCCCGCCTCTCTGTTGCTGACCAATCATCTTCATTTTCCTTTACACGAATACCCAATCGGAGAGGTAGAGGGGAGGAGTTCCGGTCGTCGACTCCGCGCCGAGAGTGAGCTGGTGTTCTTTCCCGCGTCAGTTGTGGGGTTATAGCAGAGGTACTTTTCGGAGGGTCGGGCTGAGCGAGGGCCTGGGCCGGCCAGGTCTCGACGGGCGGCGGCAGCACGGGTGGGGTCTGGGAAGCCAGAGTTGCCGAGTCTCTGGCCCTGAGATTAATGGGGAGGAGCCGGGAAGCGGGACCACGCGTTGTGGTTTCTGATGCCGCGGTCCTAGCCTCGGTCAAACCCACACCGTCCTACCCCGAGGGCCGCCGCAGCCTCCAGCACTTCCTTTGGGTCATTCTAAATTAAAAGTGTAGTACCCTTCGCCAGGTGTTCAAGGGAAAGTAAGCCAGGACCTTGTTTTCCCTTGCTGCTCCCTCCGTCCCCTCGCTTTCTTTCCTACCCACCCTCTGAGTTTGTTATTTCCTAGGTCAGAAAGCACGTTTTCATTGGGGAAAGGGCGTAGTACGAACTAGGAGACCAGCCTCTAACTTAAGCAGTTTACGTGTGTTATCTCATTTAATCCACCTAGCAGTCAAAGGAAGTGCTTGCTATTGTCATTTTCTCGCGAAGGAACTCGTGTTAAATAACTAGTCCGCGTGTCTCTTCAGCTAATCTTTGACAATTCAAATCGAATGTGGCGCGTTCGATTTCCACGGACATAAAATTAAGACGTGGTATTCCTTGAGAAATGTTGCTCCTGTTTCCTAACTTGAAATTATTTCAGAATACAGCATACCTGCAAATAAATTGTTACCGAGGTAAAATTATCAGTAGACATCGAAGTAGGAGCCACTTACTAAACATTGGGGGAGTCAGCATCTCTGCGTCATCTTCTTCAAGTGCTGAATTGAAATCAGTACCAACCTTGTGTATTTCCTAGAGGTATGAGGATTAAATAAGATAATGGATCTAAAATATAAATCACCGATGTTAAGTACATATGACTGTTTCTGCTTTTTAAAATCTTTCCTGTAGAGGCTAGACTATTATTTGAACATAGTACATAGAATATGTAATAGTGGTAGTAACATGCAGCCTAGTATCCCTTAAGCCTGTATGTCCCATTTATTGTATTTTGCTGTGTATAGTACGTACTTTTTTGCCCAAATTTTTGAAGGAAAAATAAGGATGTGCATTATACGTGGGTAGTGCTAATTCAGTATCTATATATGTTTTTAATTTTTTTTTGATTTTATTTATTTATTTTTAGAGAGGAGGAGGGAGGGAGAAAAAGAGGGAAAACCAGCAATGTATGGTTGCCTCTCACATGGCCCTCACTGGGGACCTGGTCTGCAACCCAGGCATGTGCCCCCACTGGGAATCCTACCAGGATCCTTTGGTTCCCAGCCAGTGCTCAATCCACTGAGCCACACCAGCCAGGGCTAATTCTTTTATGCTTATGCGTTAAAAGTCTGACTCTAGAAAGCTATAATGATATCCGTATGCAAAATAATACCCTGGAATACAGTAATCTGTTTCTAAATATGAATAAATAAATAAATTTAAAAAAATTAAAACGAAAGATTTTTCTCCTGAAAGTTGGGGCCAAAAACGTGGGTGCACAGTATACATGGAGTGCATTATACACAGCAAAATACCGTACCTACCTGCTTACTTAGGGCTCAGGACAGTACTCCTTGTACGTGCAAAAGTCTTGATTGTCTGCTTTATATTCTTACGTTAGGCAGTCATAAATAGCATAAAGCAAAAGTAGATCAGCCCACCTAGCTGCTTTTGTGAATTCTTTTCTCCCACCTCGTATTGTTATCCATTCAGTTTTTGAGTTGTATCTTATTTTTAAACTAAAATCATGACTTTTTCCCTGCAACTTCTATTGTTGATTACAAATAGGAAGATCATGCTTATTTTCCTATTCCCAATGATGCTTTAAAGCACTACTTTTTTCACATTTTCTACATATTTAAGCTATTTTCATTTACTTGATATAAAAGGTCATAATTGAAAACAAAAGAATTTCTATATTTCTGAACTGGAGTGCTTGCTATTTATATTAATGTAGTTCAGTATTTTAGGGCCAGTTGTGTGCAAATCACTGCTTAGCTGTTGAGAGCGTGTACAGTTCAAATCCACATTTAAGAACCATGAACTCAGAATATGGGAACAGTTCAAACCCATGTTTAAAAAACATGAACTCAGATAATGGGGATTTAAGGTAGCCATTTAAGCAAGTAGAGAGTCTATGTTTCATTGACCCTAAGGCTAGACTGCACTGTGCTTTATGGAGACCTGGACATTTCTTCAGATGAATATAATCATTTGTTGCTCTTGTGTCTGGCTGGAATTCATAATTCTCAGGAGACAGGATCTGATGAGTTTGTTACCATCCACTCATTGGGGTAAGATAATATATGAAATAACCCAGCTCCCAAGCATTCAGTATGTAATAACTATTCAGTAAAGATCTATGCTTTTTGCATGGAGTTGGAAAGGGAAAGGGCAAGCAGAAGCACATGTGGGACATTTCTGTGGTTCAGGCCTATGTTACTTATTCTCTTGTCACATAGTCACACCTAGTTTATTTATTTTTTAATCCTCACCCGGGGAATGTATTTGCTGATTTTAGAGAGAGGAAGGGGGAGAGAGAAACATTGACAGGTTGCCTCCCATATGTGCCCTGACTGGGAATTGATCCAGTGACCTTTTGGTTTCAGTTTGGCATTCAATCCATGGAGCCACACCAGCCAGGTCCAATGAGTTCCTTGAGCATCCTGATCAGCAGTGTTTTGAACTTTGCATCTGAGAGATTGCTTTATCTCTATTTTGTTTAGTTCTTTTTTTTGGGAGTTTTGTTCTGTCATTTGGGCCATATTTCTTTGTTTCCTTGTTTTGGCAACCCGCCTGTGCTTGTTTCTGTGTATTAGGTAGAGCTGCTGTGACTCCCTGTCATAGTAGCATGGCCTATTGTAGAAAAAGCAACTGTAAATTGTGTGGAGCAGAGCCTCAGGTAATCGTCAGGGCAGGCCAACCCGCTTCACCACTTTGTGGCTCAGTGTGGGGTAGGGGGGCTTGAAGAGGCGCATTGCCTCTGCTTGGCTTCTGGAGGTTTGCCCAGCACTCATCTTTTTTCTAGTCATTTCACTTCACTTCCTCCCATATACAACTGGTCCCTTCCAGCTGTTGCCTTGGTGCTCAATCTCAGAGGAGGTGGGTCAGTGTAAATTCTAAGTCCCTGTGGGCCTTTTAAGAGGAATCTTCTGTAAATCCGGTAGTTTCTTCCACTGCTCCAACCCCCACTGGTTTTTACAGCCCAAAGTTACAGGGATTTATCTTCCTTGCACTGGAATCCTGGACTGTGTGGTCTAGCCTGGGGCTAGGTTCCCTTGCTCCCCAGGTATCCCTCCCAATTTTTATCCACTACACGTGAATGTGGGACCGCCCATTCAGCCCACTCTCTGTGCCACACTGCATCTCTGTGCCTCCCTGATCCCCCTCCACATCTCTGCCCCTCCTACCTGTCTGAATGAATGTGGCTTCTTTAAATCCTTGGTGGTTGGACTTCCACACAGCTCAATTTTCTGATGGTTCTGGGTGATACTTGTTTTGAAGTCTAGTTGTAATTTTTCTGTAGTTGTGCAAGGAGATGAAGCATGTTTACCTATGTCTCCATCTTGACCACAGAAAAGAACTGATTTTTTTAAAGTTCTTGAAAAATAGTACTATTTTAGGACCACGTTATTTCACATTTTTAACATTTGAAATTGGATTCACTTAGCTTTAATAAGTACAGGTTTTTCTTGGGCTCCACTAATTTAACTGGGTCATTTCAGCTAAATAAATTGTACATGATACAATAATGAGATTTTTAGCAGTATTCTTAACGTTTTAAAGATCAAAAATTTCATTATGTGTTTACTTTCCAAATTTTCTGGCCTAAATATTAATTGTTATAATACAACATGAGAAGTATAAAGCATAAAATTGTTGGCAGCATATGATAGAAAGAGCACTTGGAATCAGAGGATTGCTCTATCTAGACCATGCAAAGTATTTAGCTTTCCCTAGCTTTAGTTTACTTATTTTTAAAATAAGAATAATAGTACATGCCCTCTTTAACTCTCAGAGATGTGAAAATCGGATGAAATGGCAAATACTGTAGTCCTTTGCAATATGTGATTCTTTCATAAAGTTATATTAAGTCACTATTGTACCTTAAAAGGGTTCAAATTTAGCATTAATTCTGTTGTAGTCTCCACTAGTTAATGTGATTTTTTTAAAAGCTTTACCACAGTTGTTTGCCTCTTCATAAATTGGATCAGAGTGATAAAAATCTTGTCTATCAAATATTTTTAAAATGTTTATTGATTTTAGAGAGAGAGGAAAGAGAGGAGAGAGAAAGCAAGAGAAGCATTGATATAAGAGAGAAACAGCTATTGATTGCCTCGCATATGTGCCCCAGCCAGGGATCAAACCCACAATCTAGGTATGTGCCTTGACTGGGAATTGAACCCCCAACCTTTTGGTGTATAGGATGAGACTCCATCCAAGTAAGCCACACCAGCAAGGGCTATCTGTAAAGTCTTTTTTTAAGTTAATATTAGTGTTAAGTAATATTAGTCTCCAAATTTCATTTTTGCTTTTCTAACAATGTAATTTCATATGAAAATTAAAAGAAACCTCTTCTTCCAAAGACTAATGTTCGGTGTGCTATTATAATGAAAATGATTTTCCCTGATAATTTAGCTTAGTTTGTTTATTATGACTGTTAAGATATTTCTTGTACATGTTCCTTCGTGTTAGTATGTATACTGAGATAAGTGATTATCTCCGTTCTTATTCTTATGGCCATTCATCCTGATCATTATTACTTGTTATTGGCTTTTGAAAAAAGAATTTCCTCATTGAATTGCAGCAGAGCCAGTGGTTAAGAGCAGATTCTTCAACTAAACAGCCTAAATTGAGTATTGGCTCTAATACCTAGCTTTGTGATCTTGAGCTGGTTATATTTTACCATTTCGTGCTTTAGTTTCTCATTTGTGAAATGGGATAATTATAAGTACTTCATAGGATGATAAATGAGGAAGTATTTGTGAAGTGTTAAAACAGTGGCTGACAAACACTATTAAATAAATGTTCCTCGTTGATTTTATTTAGTATCATTCATCAAGTATTAGTGCGAAATAATAGCTAGAAGAGAAAAAGATGCAGGTGATGACTTATATTTTAAATTTATATTATCTCATAGCTGATATTATTTTAAATCTTTCTCTAAGTCTGTATACACTTGGCACAGGCAAACAAAATTTGCACTGGACTTGACATCATTGGTATTGCCATCACCTTAAGAATTTTTTTCTTAGTGTTAAGACTTTCCACATGAATATGCTTTAAATATTTTAACTCTGTATTGCTTGGTTTTTTGATTAATGATGATTAATTTCAGTTAGTGGAAATAAGAATTATAACACCATTTTACATTAGAATGGTCATTTAAAAAAGCTTTGTAAAATATGTCCTTTATGTCATTTGAGAGACATCAGTGTAAGAAAGCACTTAAGAGTGTGTGCTCTTGAATCATGTTTGAGTTCCAGTTCCTACTATGCATTTGTGAGACAAACGGCCTTTGGCAAACACCTTTTCTAATTATAAAATGGGGAAAGTAAATATTCCTACTTAATAGGGCTGTCCAGAATGTTAAATGAGATATAATGCATATAAAGCATTTAGAACAGTGGCTGGCATACAGCAAAAATTCAGTATATCTTAGTTACTGTTATGTCATTGGTGCACACAAAAGAACCAATAAATAGAAAAAGTGGAATTGTGAGGAAACCAAGATTCAAATTGGATCTGTGATTTACTCTAGGTCATGTGCAAAGAAAAAAAAAGTAAGCTTCTTCACTTCTAGTGTTGATCTTTCTCTTTAGAAACACTACTTCGTTTTCTCTAGTAACACGTCTTCAGCTTACATGTATAGACTAGGTTCATCCCAGACACAGGTTCCTTCATTTCCCATTGTGTCTCCATTTCTTGGTTATCTTTGTAAGAGTACACATTTTATCCTTGGTTATGATTCTATCAAAGCCCTTCCCTTTCTTCTTGAATCCTTTAGTCCCTGTATCACTCAGCCCTAAAGTTGTTAGCATGTATCACAGGCATCTCTTTTCAAAAGGAGAATAGATATTGAAGCTAAACTTTTATAGTGATTAATTTTTTTAAGGTGTGATTTTATATATATACACACATATTTTTAAAAGATTTTATTTATTTATTTTTAGAGAGAGGGAAACATCAATTTGTGGTTGCCTCTCATGTGCCCCCTTCAGGGGACCTGGCCTGTAACCCAGGCATGTGCCCTGACCAGGAATTGAACCTGCGATGCTTTGGATCACAGGCTGGCAGTCAGTCCACTGAGCCACACTAGCCAGGGCTAAGTTGTGATTTTTAGTGGCCTGTCATTAATTGTATTTAATATAGCACTAAATTCTTTTTATGAAACTATTTTATTCTCTCCAAACTTTTCCCTTTTTTTCTGAGAATATAAAATCCAATTGAAGTTTTTCTTAGAAACTAAGAAAGGAGTTTGAGAATCACACAAATCCCCTGAGCCATTCTAAAAATAGGAAGAATACAATGTATGAATCATTGGGTTATTTTTGAAAATCTTGAATGATTAAATTGAGAATGTATCTTTTTTGGCATCAAAAATGTGGTTTATGTCATACAAGGGACATTATGCATTATTTGCAGAAAATTTTAGTGATCCTATAAAGTATTTTCTGAAGAAAGAGCATTTTGAACATATTTTTTACTTCTGGAATTTGTATATATAGGACTAGTTGTTAAATTACATTCAAACCAGCGAGTGTTTATTGAATGCTCTCTGCTGGTAGGGTGCTGTGTAATACGGTAAGGTGATGTTCCCAAATCATAACCCTTTCCTTAGCTTCCTCAGTTATGCCTTCATGGTGTAACAGAACTACTGGGTTCTACTGCCCGCTGCCAATAAGAACCATGACTCCCAAGGCCAGAGTCTTACGAAAAGGAAAGGAACTATTCAAAAGTTAGACAGGTTTAGAATAATGGCGGAATTCTGCCGTTAAATCCCACTCCCTTTACAAACCAAAGAAACACCCACAAACACACAGTACTGCCTCCCCTTGCCAAACCAGGCCAGTCAGAGGTGCCATCTCTTAGGAAAGGAAATAGAAGTCTGTAGCTTAGCTGGGCAGAATCCTATCTATTCTGGCTTCTTCCAGTCATCTGTGCTTGGCTCTGCTCTTGCTCTTAATCCAAAACTGCATCTTCATGGTGGGCCAGTGGGGATCCTTCTGCCTCCTTTCAAACCATGTGGCCAAGACCCTGCGAGGTGGGTACATCCTGCTTTTTTGCTCCTTTCTATGCTGTGTGGTCAAAAGCACATGGCTGCCCCACACTTGGTTTAGATCCCAGCACAGATCTTCCTCTGTAACCCATTTCTGACTTCTCCCACACTGGGTTACATCAGCCCTTCCCCTTTATCTCCTGCTCTTCTCAGCTACCATTGTTAGTCTGGGCATGTCTGGTCCTGTGACGTAGGAGCCAGCTCCAAGTCTCAAGCAAGTCCCTCCGGCTATATCACAAGTTAGAGTCAGGCCCATCTCCCAGGCACAGCTACTTAACATTAGTTAAACACTGGCCAAGTTCTTTAGGTATGCAAAGTAACTCACGGTGGCCCTGCTCTGCTTCCCCTTCTCCCAGCCAGGTTAGTGGGGGGACTTCCCCATTTTGGGGGACCCCGGTATTCCCTGTTACAGTGGCACTTTCTATGACTTTAGGAGGTTGGAGTGAATTAACCTCAAAGCTGTGGTTATGGATGTTTCCTCAGTGTTGGTATTAATCCACTTATTTCTTATGTAGGAGCTTTGATTTCTTCAGCAAAGGGATTGCTGCTCTAAGGCTTCGAATGTGTATGTCTTTGACATTGTTTTGTAGTATGTGCAGTTCCTTTGTATTATTTTCTTTCTGTATTTAGTTTGTTTTGTATGTGTTTGTAAGTTTACACTCCACGTGAAGTAGAATTTCATGAGGTTAGCCAGTAGTGGATTGATTTTAGAGAATAGAGAATTGGAGAACATGGCTCCTGTCCCTAAGAAGTTTATACCTGGCCCTGGTCGTGTAGCTCAGTTGTTTGGTGTCGTCCTGATAAGCCAAGGTTGCAGATTTGATCCCTGATCAGGGCACATACAAGAAAGCAACCAATGAATGCTTAAGTAAGTGGAACTATATATCAATATTTCTCTCTCTCTAAAAATCGGTAATTTAAAAAAGCACTTTATGCTCTACAGTGGGGATAAACAAATATAAGTATGTAAAATATAACTAGATATAAATAACACTTCAATATATTTAGTATATGATTATTGATGTATGAATTATAGACTTTTGGCATTCAAGGGAAGTAAAAACTAACTTTAGGCTGGGTTAAGAAAGATTGTAGTGCTAGTAGCATTTTCAGGACCTAGATAATTCAAGAAAGTTATGTAGGATTCTTGGAGAGAATATCCATCCTTTACGTAGTTCTCTTGTGGGAAAAAATACTTCACCCATTAAACTATTGAAAAGTCTGGGGTTGTTGTAAAATAGTTTGTAATTCAAATGTTCAAGTGTCTGTAGCCTATGCAGAAACAACAAAATAATGTATTTGATTCTTCATAAAAATTAAGCATTTCATTTAAGAACTATTTGTATTTGTGAAGTCATATATTGCCTTTGTTTTCCATTTAGTGTCATGCTGAATGTCAGTATTTTTTACAACATGAAAGTAGTTTCTAGGAACAAATTTACATGATATTTCTCTGATAGGTAGTAAGACTTTGTCCTATTTTTGCCATCATTGTCCAGGAATCAGTTAGATGTTAGATTAAGTGTTTCCTGTTTTGCTCTGTGTCAGGCAAGTGGAGGTTTTACAGTTGCAGATAGGAGGTAATGAGGATTGTGTGCCCTCCTTGGGGCACACCCACTCAAATCTCCTTTTCAAGTGAATTTTCTTTCTCCTAAACTCTAAGGGTCCCCATAAGACTTGCAACCAGTGGAGAAATGAGCAGCAGTAGCTGGTCCCCAGGTTACCCCATCAACATTTTTTTTTAAATATATTTTATTGATTATGCTATTACAGTTGTCCCATTTCGCCCCTTTATTCCCCTTTGGCTCCCCCTACCATTCCCTGCCCTTTAGTTTTTGTCCATGGGTCATACACAAAAGTTCTTTGGCTTCTACATTTCCTATACTATTCTTAACCTCCCTCTGTCTGTTTTATACCTACCGCTTATGCTACTTATTCTCTGTACTTTTTTCCTCCTCTTTCCTCCTCCCACTCCCCTGTTGATACCCCTCCATGCCTTATATAAATCCCTTTAACATCTCATATAATAAAGGCTGGGTGATGATGAACTCCTTGAACTTGATCTTATCTGAGAAGCACTTTATCTGCCCTTGCATTCTAAATGAAAGTTTTGTTGGATAGAGTATTCTTGGATGTAGGTTCTTGTCTTTCATGACTTGGTATACTTCTCTCCAGCCCCTTCTTGCCTGCAAGGTTTCTTTTGAGAAATCAGCTGACAGTCTTATGGGAATTCCTTTGTAGGTAACTGTCTCCTTGTCTCTTGCTGCTTCTAAGATTCTCTCCTTATTTTTAATCATGGATAGTGTAATTATAATGTGTCTTGGTGTGTTCTTCCTTGGGTCCAACTTCTTTGGGACTCTCTGAGCTTCCTGGACTTCCTGAAAGTCTATTTCCTTTGCCAGATTGGGGAAGTTCTCCTCCATTGTTTGTTCAAATAAGTTTTCAATCCCTTGGTCTTCCTCTTCTCCTTCTGGCAGCCCTATGACCCGGATGTTGGGATGTTTAAAGATGTCCTGGAGGTTCCTAAGTCTCTCCTCATGTTTTTGAATTCTTGTTTCTTCATTCTTTTCTGGTTGAATGTTTTTTTGTCTTCCTTGTGGTCCACACCATAGATTTGAGTTTCCCATCCCTACTGGTTCCCTGCACATTTCCCCTCATTTCCTTTAGTGTATCCTTTATTTGTTCATCTAATTTGTGACCAAATTCAACGAATTCTGTGAGCATCCTGATTACCAGTGTTTTGAACTGTGCATCTGATAGGTAGGCTATCTCTTCGTCACTTAGTTGTATTTTTTCTGGAGCTTTGATCTATTCTTTCATTTGGGCCATCCTTCCCTTTCTCTGCACGCCTGTTACTTTAAGGGGCGGAGCCTTGGGTGTTCACCAGGGCAGGGTAACCCAAGTAGTTGTGTTGTGACGCTGCTTGTGGGGGTGTTGCCTGAATGAATGAGGGCTCTTGCTCCACTCTCCGCACTTCCCCCGCTACCCGCAAGAAAGTTGGATCCTCCTGTGCTGGCACTGGGGCGGGTGGGCGGTCTTGCGTAGTTCCGAGTCCCTGTGGGTCTCCCCAACGAGCTCTCCTGTGAGGCTGGGAGTTCCTCCCACTGCCGCCTCAACCCCCACAGGTGTTTTCAATCGGTGGTTTGAGGCTTTATTTCCCCGCAATGGTGGGTTGCGCGGTCTGCTCTGCTCCCCAGCTTTTTCTCCCGGTTTATCTGTGTGCGAATGAGGAACCGCCTGGTCCACCAGTCTTGGCCCTGCTGGGTCCCGGTCGGCCAGCCTTGGATTTCGCCAAGTGCGCTGGCCGCGTTTTGGCCAGGTGCGCCTGCCACGGGCCTCTCCGGGAAGCTACAGCGTTGCCGGTACCGCTCCACAAACCGCTGTCTGGCCGTGCGCTCTCCGCCCCGCTTACTGGTCTGGATGAACGTGTCTTTAACTCATTGGTTGTTGGACTTCCACTCAGTTCCATTTTCTGTGGGTTCTGACTGTTTTTGTTTTTTTAAATTGTTGTTTTTCCTCTTTTGGTTGTATGAGGAGGCAATTTGTCTACCTACGCCTCCATCTTGGCCGGAAGTCTCTAATCTTTATAATAATCCTGTGAAATAGGTGTTACTATCCCCATTTTACAATGGTGAGGAAACGGAGGCACAGAAAGGTTCAGTAACTTGCCACAAATCACTTAGCTAGGAAATGGCTGAGCCAAATTTTGAACTTAGGTCACTCCAGAGTGTGTTCTCCTAATTACTGCAATATGCTTCCTCTTACTCCACCATCAACATATTTCTAAGGTCCCCTTTTCTCCGACTTTCCAGTGAGCTGTTAACAGCACCACCTTGGCTCACTTTCCCATAACATTTCTAGAAAGCCAAAGCAACCCTGCTTAAGTAGTCTCCTGTTACTTCTATGATAGGCCCCTCCTTATTTCACTGTCCCCAGCTTTAATAAACAGTCTTAAAATTAAAAAAAAAAGAAGAAGAAGAGGAAGAAAAATTGGAGGGTAATGGCAGAAGAAACGGTGAGGAAATAGATATGAAAGGTGATTTTCAAGGTGGGATTTATAAGCTTAATTGAACCTTGATCCTTGCCTCCCTTTAATCAGTAGATGACAGATTTTGAGCCTAAAAGATGAAAAGTTTGTGCAGTTAACATGTTACAGAAAGACCTGGGGCTGGGAGCGGTAAACGTTATACTATTACCGAAAGGACCCCCACTTTTGCTCCAGGGGTCCTCCCCCACCCCGTACTAGGTTTACCTTGCCCACCACCAGGGGAAGGACGTCTCTCAATGCCAGAGATCAGTGAAAAGGAAAGGAATTATTTATTTAAAAGTTATACAGACTTAGAGTAATGACTTAATGTCTTTATTAAAATACTAAAGTCCTTTAGAATACCCACAGATGCACACAGTCCTTCCTTTTCTCTCTGCCCAGTCTGGGGTACCATATCTCAGGAAAAGAAGTAGAAGTCCATGGTTCAGGTTCCCAGCACCATCAGCTGTGTTGCTGCCATGACCTCCATCTAATCCAAAACCATGTGGCACTTTCTCATGCCCCACCAGCAAGAGTCCTTTCACCCTGTTTCTTCCAGGCAAAATCTCTCCTGCTTCCTAAGCCACATGGCAAAAGGGAGCACCCCAAAGCCACATGGTCCCAACTTGGCATGGCTGCCATGCCCGGGTTTAAATTCCAGTACCAGTCTTCCTCTGCAGCCCCATTTCTGACTCCTCCCACAATCAGTTACGCCTGCCAGCATCCCCGTATTAGTCCATCTTTACTGGGCTGCCATAGTAAGTCCGGGCAGGTGTGGCCCCGTGGCCTGGGGCCAGTCATCTCCAGGCTTTCACACAGGCGCTGTAACCAGGGGGAGTTGCCTCTCACTTACATCATGGGTTGAAGTCACTCCCATCCCCCTGGCTCAAAGCATGGCCACAACTATTTAACATATCCATGAAACCAATTAAAGGTTATAGATATGTTAAATGACCATGCCAGAGGTTAGCTGCAAAGCTGTTGCTATGCAAAACAGCTCTCAGTGGCCCTGCTCCATGTGTCCCATCCCCCAGCGCAGACTTGTGGGGGTAAGGACATCATATATATATATGTGTGTGTGTATATATGTATGTATGTATATATGTATATATATATATATTTTTTCCCCTAATATTTCATGGACACCCTGAGTTCTGGACCTCATTACAAATCCCTATTTGGACCCCCTCTCCTTAGCTGCACCCTGTTACAAACAGAGATGAAGGATTCAGATATTTGAGTTATATTTGGGGTAGAGATAGGGATCTAGGGAGGCATTAGAAATATGGGATTGGAATTTGGGGAAAGGTCAGGGCTGAGGATAAAATCTGTGAGTTAATAGAGGTAATTTATGAGTTCACATAGAAGAGGAAAGGAAAAGAACAACTAAGAAAAATGCAATCCAATCTCAGTTACCATGGTTAACAGAAGAAATTTAAATAACTACTAAGTTAAAGCATCTTTCTGTTTAGAAACTTTGTAGTCCTGGATGATTTTTTGTGTTCTCTAATTTTTGGACCTGTTGCTAGGTGGCAGTAGTAATCAATGCCAAGGGGACGGCAAGCAATTTAAAGAGAGTTTGATAGTTTAAGTCTAAGCTAAGTATTTCTGTATGTTTAGTAAAGTTACAGTTGGCAGTACATTATTTCTAGTCCTTTTTAGCCTTTACATCAGGTCTATAAAGTGTGAAATTCTTCTTCTCTAAATATCGGATGTTTGCGGGATGGTTCAAGATTTAACACCTTTTGTTGGTTACTGCTTTGAGATCAGGATCTTTCACTGTGTTCAGAAGAGAGGAAATGAGTTTAGACCTGAACTAGATTCTTATCTTCCCATGCTATGGCACAAAGTGATTAAGAGAGCTGGTGAGTTCTGTTCAATCTTTACATGAATATAAAACTATAAATATTTGTGTTTAAGGGTTTTACCACTGTTTCGATTTCTGTTTCCGCAGATCCCTTTTCGATATTCACCTAATTTGGAGCATTAAATAGTAAATCTACTTCAAAATGTAAAAGTAAAGTGTATTTAGCTATCAACTTACAAATTTTTTTTTTAAGATTTTATTTTTATTTATTTTTAGAGAGAGGGGACGGGAGGGAGAAAGAGAGGGAGAGAAACAGCAATGTATCGTTGCCTCTCACATGGCCCTCACTGGGGACCTGGCCCACAACCCAGGCATGTGCCCTGACTGGGAATCGAACCGGGACCGCTTGGTTCCCAGCCCGCGCTCAATCCACTGAGCTACACCAGCCAGGGCTTCAACTTACAAATATTTATAAAATATTCCCTTATTGTATGAGAGATATGTTGACATTATAAGCTATCCAGTATCTGGAAGCTTCATTCTGCCTTTAATCTTATTTCAGTCACTGGTTATCAATGGAAATGCAATTATTAATATGTTAAAGTAACTTTCTGTTTTGTGACAATTTGGGGAAACATTTTCTCCTATGAATTCACCTTGGATTTATCTAGTCTTCCTGTCCCCAGCATAAGTTTGTTTGTATATGCGTGTATATGTATATTTTTCTGTTGTCATGGTTAGCAGCATGGGATATATATGTTAATTATAGATATATATTAGGTTTTATATCTAATAGTTTATTCTATAAGTTTATTATTTCACACTACTGTTTTTCTTTGAAATTCTCTATGCAGCACTTTTTTTTTTTTTTTATTGGTGCCAGGCATTATTCTGAGCATTTAACATGCAGTAATTAATTTATTCATCATAACAACCCTGTGAGGCTGGAACTGTTATCCCCTGCTACAAAGAATTGGAAGCTGAAACACGTAGCTTGTAAAGGCAAGATTTTAACCCTACCAGTCTGGCTATATACCCGTTTTCCTAACTACTGTTAAATACAAGTCATAGTATTCTCATCTAAGAAGCAGGAATAAAATAAAAACCCTAATTTTAGGGCTGTTTAGGGTTGAATGAAGCAGTGCATTTGAAGAGACTGATTTGGAACCTAGATATTAATAGTCAGTTACTATTAGCTCTTGTTTGGCTACATTTTGGTTTTCTTCTAGTTGGGTTTTGTTTTGTTTTGTTTTGTTTTTGGTCTCCTCTATAGTATTTTATTCTTACTGTACTCATTCTGCATACAGTGGTGTTCCTGGGTTTCATTCTTGACCTGCCGTTCTATATCATTCTGTATAATTACCCTCAGGAGGTTCACCCACTTTTCTAGTTTTTAACTACTGCCTAATTCCTATAGTCTGATGACCCAGTCCCATATTTCATCCCTCCCCACTGTGAGCTGTAGACTAATGTATCCAAGTGTGCACTGTACATCTGTCCTTGGTTCTCACTCACACATATTCCTCAGGCTTGTTATGGATAAAAATGTGAAAGAACTTTAATCTAAAATGGAACTGAAGGATAGGAAGTGGAAAATTTCATGCATGTGTCCTCATAAAAAGGAAAGATTGACCTCCCCCTGGCTGGTGTGGTTCAGTGGATTGAGCGCCAGCCTGCTAACTAAAGGGTCACCCGTTCAATTCCCAGTCAAGGTAGATGGCTGAGTTGTGGCCCAGGCCCCCCTGTAGGGGGCATGCAAGGGGCAACCACACACTGATGTTTCTCTCCCTTTCTTCCCTTCTGTCTAAAAATAAATAAAATCTCTTTTTAAAAAATGAAAGACTGAGAGATTGATTTTCTGTAAGTGTCTGATTTATAGAAGATTGAAGCTTTTCCTCTGACCAATGAGCATCTGCCAAGAATATCTCTCCATCTTTGAACTAATGAACTCACTACATGGCCTTTAACTGAACTTTCCCCTTTTTTACTTCTTGCCCATAAAAGCAACCACACATCATCAGTCTTGCTTGTAGTTCTCTGTAGTTTACTTGTCCAGAATTGTAATTTCTCTGCTTTTCCTGAATAAACTCAATTTCTGCTTATTTGAGCTTGTTTTAATTTACTACTACTTTTTTGGGGGGTCGACATTACCTTATGGCAGAAGTGGAATCTGCAGGAGCCGACCACCAAGGAATGACAATCTCTGGAATTGAGCGAGGTGCTCACACCTGAGCCCTTTGTGTTCTTTACTTCCATGAGTCACCGTAACTATTGGTTTGGTAAGTCTCTTCTCAGCCTTGAGCTTCCTCCTTTTGGTCAAAGTCTGTGACTTTATCTTGGTTCTGGATAGAGGCAAATTGTCCTTCTGGTGAGTACTCTTTGTTTCTGATAATGGGATCCCAGTCATCTGAATGTTCTAAGGTTACACCTTTTTGGGGGACTTTGGCCAGTTATGTTAAAAAATTGCACTTGTTCTTTCTCATGCTCATGTGTAACTAAATGGACCGATTTTACAAAGGGTAACTTAGAACTCTAATGGCTATATGGAGAACCTTTTTTTTTTAAATAACTTTATTTTTTATTTTTTTTTAAAAGACTTTATTTATTTTTAGAGAGAGGAGAAGGGAGGGAGAAAGAGCAATGTATGGTTGCCTCTCACATGGCCCTCACTGGGGACCTGGCCTACAACCCAGGCATGTGCCCCGACTGGGAATTGAACTGGGACCTTTTGGTTCCCAGCCTGTGCTCAATCCACTGAGCTACACCAGCCGGGCACTATATGGAGAACCTTTGATGTTCCCAAATGTGTTTTTCTTTGAACTAAGAAGACTGGCTACAAAATTAAACAATCCAAATGGGATAGTTATTTTAATTAGTATGTGGAGGCTTGTAAATGTGTTTTAGGGTTTTAAATTGCTTCCCTAGAACATATTTTTCCAGATTGACTAAACCAAATAAACAACTAAATATAGTTTTAAAGAAAAGCCACAGGCCTCTTTATTTATGCTAACCAAGGTCCCTCCTAACCGTACTATTCCACCTCCTTTATATCCCTCTTTGCCTTTCTAACCAAGGTGCCTCCTAATCCCTTCCGTCTATCTGCACTTTCTTTCCTATTACATTAATCTCATCAACCAAGCCTATTAAAACTTTCCCTTTCAAAATTAGACCTTCCGAGGATCCTACTAAACCACCCTAGATTTTCTATATCCTATAAACACAGGCTGAACTTACGGCTATAGTTAAAGATTTTCTGAAGGTAACTAAGGATCCCCATAGATTTGCTGAAAAATTCAATATTGTAACCCTAATTTACCAACTGGATCTCTAATCTGTATCAATTAGTACACAGGGGTTTAATCCAACACTGGATTAAAACTACTGGTTAGAAAAACCTTGAACAGTCTCTAGGGTTTAAACTAAAAGAACCACTATCCCTTTTTATGTGATCAAGTTTGTGGTATGGTAAAAAGGCTACATGAAGTGATTCTTAGAGCCTTTCCCAAACCTGTGGACTGGAATAAAATTCAGGCAGGTATCCAAAACCTGCGTAATCTAGCCATGACTTTTAGAGCAAATTCCAAATTGTTTTCAAAGACAATTCTGGAATCCTTGTAGATATTGAATCTACCCATGTAGGTTTTAATTCCATTTTTATAAATGGCCTAAAGGACTTACTTCTGACCTTGTCAATTTGGATAGTCAGTTAGCTTGTACCCTAAAAGATAACATTAGAAAAAAGACAACTAAAAAGGAGAGGGGCTTCTGGCAAGATGGAAGTGTAGGTAGATACTCTTCACTTCCTCACATAACCAAAAGAAGGAAAAAAACCAATTTAAAAACAAACCAGAAAAACCAGGAAATCTAACTCTATGGAAGTCTGACAGCCAACAATTTAAAAGAAGAAACATTCAGACTGGTAGGAGGGGTGGAAACAGACAGCTGGGGCGGAGAGGATGCACAGTAAGGCAGTGGCTGATGGCCGGGGTGGGGATTTGCGAGGCAGCAGTGGGTGGGCTGGGTAGGTCCCACATTCGTGTGCAGATAAACCAGGAGGAGCATACTGGGGAGCAAGACAGACCATGCAACCCAGGGTTCCAGCACAGAAAGATAAGCCCTCAGAACTCTGGCTGTAAAAACCTGTGGAGGTTGCTGTGGAAGAAACTGCCAGTTTCACAGGAAGAAGTCTGTTGGAGTGGCCCACGGGGTCCTAGAACATATACAAGCCCACCCACTCTGGAATCAACACCAGAACAGCACCTGAAAGGGCACAATTCGCATGAGGGAAGTGATTGAAAACAGGGTGAGAGCCCAGTAAGCAGCACTGTTCACCTTCTGATCACTCCCCCACATACAGTGTCACTACTTGTGAAGGGGGTTGCTTTGCCCTGGCACATATCTTAAGGCTCTATCCCTTGTGTAACAGGAACTCCAAGACAAAGAAATATGGCCCAAATGAAAGAGCAGATCAAAACTCCAGGAAAAGAACTAAGCATGAGGAGACTTCCGGCCTAGATGGAGGTGTAGGTAGATATGTTTTGCTTTCTTGAACGACTAAAAGGACAACAACAAACTTAAAAAACAGCCAGAACTGCGAGGAAACTGAACTGTATGTAAGTCTGACAATCAAGGAGTTAAAAAAGAAACATTCACCCAGACTGGTAGGAGGGGTGGAGATGGGCAGCCATGGCAGAGAGGATGGGTGGTAAGGCAGTGGCTGGTGGACCAGGTTGTCCCACATTAGAATGCAGATAAACCAGTAGGAACAACTAGGGAGAGAGACAGACCACGCAACCCAGGGTTCCAGCATGGGAAAAGAAAGCTTCAAAACCTCTGGCTGTAAAACTCTGTAGGGGTTCCAGCAGCAGGAGAAACTGCCAACCTCACAGGAGAGTTTTCTGGAGAGACCCACAGGATCCTAGAATGTACACAAACCCACCTGCCTGGGAATCAGAACCAGAAGAGCCCAATTTGCTTATGCATAGTAGGAAAAGTGACTGAGAGCGAAACGAGAGCTGAGCAAGTGGTCTTGTTTCCTCTCTGACCCCTCCCCCCACACAGCACCACAATGCAGCTAAGTGGGTTGCCCCACCCTGGCAATACCTAAGGCTCCGCCCATTACAACGTAACAGATGGGCCAAGTCCAAATATGGCCCAAATGAAAGAACAGATCAAAAGCCCAGAAAAAGAACTAAGCAATGAGGAGATAGCCAACATATCAGATGCACTGTTCAAAACACTAGTAATAAGGATGCTCACAGAAATTATTGATTATGGCTGCAAAGTAAAGAAGTGAAAGTTATACAAAGTGAAATAAAGAAAAACATACAGGGGACAAACAGTGATGGGAAGGAAACTGGGGTTCAATTCAACACTTTGGAACAAAAGAGAGAAATAACATTCACCCAGAACAGAATGAAGAAACAAGAATTTTAAAAAATGAGGAGAGGCTTAGGAACCTCTGGAACAACTATAAGCATTCCAACATCTGAATCATAGGGTACCAGAAGGAGAAGAGCAAGAAATTGAAAATTTATTTGAAAAAATAATGAAGGAGAACTTCCCCAATCTGGCAAAGGAAATAGACTTCCAGGAAACTGAGAGAGTCCCAAAGAAATTGGACCCAAGGAGGAACACACCAAGATAACATCATATTAAGTTACCCAAGATTAATGATGAGAGAATCTTAAAAGCAGTGAGAGAAAAGGAGACGGTTATTTACAAAGGAGTTCCCATAAGACTGTCAGCTCATTTCTCAAAAAAAACCTTATAGGCAAGAAGGGGCTGGAAAGAAGTATTCAAAGTCATGAAAGGCAAGGACCTACATCCATGATTACTCTATCTAGCAAAGCTATCATTTAGAATGGAAGGGTAGATAAAGTGCTTCTCAGATAAGTTCAAGTTAAAGGAGTTCATCATCACCAAGCCATTATTATATGAAATGTTAAAGGGACTTATCTAAGAAAAAGGTCAAAACTATGAACAGGAAAATGACAACAAACTCACAACTGTCCAGAACTGAACCTAAAAAAAAAAAGAAACTAAGCAAACAACTAGAATAGGAAGAGAATCACAGAAATGGAGATCACATGGAGGGTTATCAGCATGGGTGGGGAGAATGGGGGAAAAGGTACAGGGAATAAGAAGCATAATTTGTAGGTATACCATAGACGTGGGGATGTTAAGAATAGTATAGGAAATGGAGAAGCCAAAAAACTTACATGTATGATCCATTGACATGAACTAAAGGGCGGTAGTGCTGGAGGGAATGGGGGTACTGGGCAGAGAGGGATTAAGGGGAGGGAAAAAATGAGACAACTACAATAGCATAATCAGTGAAATATACTAAAAAAAAGACAACTAAGATTTCAAATTTCCACAGTAAATCTCACTCTACAGGACTATGTCATTGCAAAAAATCTGGCCATATGCTATGAATGGAAATCCAACTAGTTGCAACTGCCCAAGAACCAACAGCCAGATTCACCCCAGTATGGGACCAGAGGACACACAGGGTCTGTTCACCATTCTCTATTAGATAGACTGAAGGAAACTATTCTCTAGATTGGAGATGAATTCCTTACAGTATTAACTGACATGGGAGCTACTTTATCAGTGCTCAACCCCACTACAATTAAATAGTCCTTTAGAGTATTGCATATGTTCAAGTAGTGGAGGTCTTAAATAAACTACAACATGTTCCTATTTCTCAGCTCCTATCTTTTTGTCTGGGACCTTTGCAAGACACACCCCTTTCTCTTCAGTGATTTGGCTCCCATACATTTATTAGGAGATTTCTTGGTGAACTCTAATGCTGCTTTTTTTTTCTTTTTTTTTTTTCCTTTAAGGGGGAAATAGCCCTTGAGTTTGAATCTAACACTCAGGAAAATTCAGCCCCTTTTGCCCTAGTTGGTATTACGCAGACCAAGGAAGTTCAAACTTTGGACTCATCCCCACGGTTAAATCTGGATCCCTCTCTCTTTGGGCAAAATCCTTAGCAGATGTAGGCAGAATTCATAGTGCCCCTTACATTAAGATCCAGATTGATCCCTCAAAACCTTTCTCAAGAATAAACCAATACTCTATAAATAAAGCTTACAGGGCATACAGTCTATTTTAGAAGACCATAAGGCCCAAGGACTCATTATCCCTTGCCTTTGTCCTTGTAAAACCCCTTTTTTGCCCATAAAAAAAGTCCAGGGGCCAAGGATGGGGATTTGTCCAAGACATTGGGGCAATAAAATTGTAACTAATTGCTACATGCTATTGACATCCATCCCTAGTGAAAACACCGTTTTCACTCTGATCAGCTTATACAGTGCGTATTTTGCACTTGCTGGATAGTTTAGTTTCTTGCCCTAGCTGGTTATTGTCAAAATTGGATTCCAAATTTCTTCAATGGCTTAATGGCTTAGCCCCCATATGCCTTACTAAAGAGCACTAGACCTTACTCCATTGTTTGGGATGACCAAGATAGCTTAGCCTTTAGGACCTTGAAGGAAAACCTAATAAATCCACCTCCCCTACATTATCAGCTGTCCTTTTTCCTTTTCATACATGAGAAGGAGCCGGATGCCCTCGGAGTATTTACCTAAAATCACGGGGCCTATCACCCACCTCTAGGTTACTAAAGCAAATGGACTCAATGGCCCAAGGATATCCCCCATGCCTTAAAACTGTTCCTGTACTGCTTTTTTAGTATAGGCTACCGAAGAGATATGGGATCCTCCTTGACCATCTTGGTCGAGGCTTGCTTCAATCCGTGCCACACTCAACATTTTTTAGAAAACCAAGCTGCCTTACTGCCTATGAAATTCTCTTACTAATCCCTTATTTCATTCTTTGACCACTGTAACAATCTCATCTCTGCTACCTTTCCTTCCTCTTACACTGAAAAAATTTCTCCTGACTTTCTGACTTTGATGAATCACCTGCTGAGCTTTTTTGATGACTTACATGAAACCTTGGCAAATGCTGATCTTTTTTGGTTGACTGATGGCTCTTACCTAAAAAACGAGAATGGTAAATTTTGTCCTGGGTATACAATATAGACCACTTTTAAGGTCATTGAGGCTGCACCCTTCCTTAGGTCACTTCAGCCCAATAAACTGAACAATAAACATCTATCCTGATAGTCTTATCTGTGTGCCTTTGAAGTGGTCTCTGATTTTGGAATGTTAGAGAAACAGTAGGGTTTTCTGACTTCCACTAGAGATAACATTAAGAATGGCCCTTATATCCAAAATTTGTTGGATTGTTTAACTGCTGCCAGTAGCTTTAGCTGTCATTGAAGTCCTTGGACATTCCAAGCCTGATTCTCTGGAAGCCAAAGGAAGCCATCTTGACAATTTGTCTGCAAAAACCATCTCTCTAGTGAGCTTCATTGGCCAAACCTTTGTCATAGTCCAAAAGGCTACCTCTTCTTGGAAGGACCTAATGAAATAACCAGGGAAGTACAACTGCTGGTCTCTGAAAGAGAAAAATAAAATTGAAAATCTAAAGGCTCTTGGTGTGAAGAAAAGGGACTGTGGTCCAAACCCAATAATAAGTTTGTTTAGCCAAAAAAATCTAAAAGTTCCTTTTGTCTACTTAGAAAATAGTCACATTTATGAATCAATATTGGTTGGGCAATGTTGGCAAGGTCACAAAAAGCACATATCTTGTGTTTCGCCTGTCTTAAATTCAACCTAGGGAAGCCTATCTACTCTGCCTCAGGATACTTGATTTACCCAGTGGACAATTTGAGGTCTGCCAGAAGACTTTCATATAGTTACCATCATCTCATGGATAGAAATATGTTCTGGTAATGGTTTGAATTTTTTCCACATTGAACAGAAGCATTTCCATGTGGAAAGTCAACTGCCTATTTACTAACTACAGTCACATTGGGGTTCTCCTTCCATCGGAACTCCATAGTGACTGGGGAACCCATTATACTGGACAGGTACTTCGACTAGTCTCTGCTTTCTGGTCAGTTCTGCAACATTTCCGCTGTACTGGTTGGACATACAAATGAAATTACTAAGACCCAGTTGGCTAAAATAGTTGAAACCCTCCAAATAGGTTGGGCAAAAGTACTTCATGGGTTCTTCTAAATCTTAGATCTGCTTCATTTGGGATTCATAAGCTCTCACCTTTTGAAATAATTATAGGACAGCCAATGTATCTAGTCCCTGCTGCCTTTGACTCAAAACTAAAAAGAGAACATACTGCAGTTTTTCAAAGGTTTAATACTATTGAGAATAATTGGTAGAACAATCTGTCCATAGCATTCTTCTGGGAGATGATGTCAAACACCACACTATAGCCGGGAGACTTTGTCCATAATAGGAAAAGGCATCTCTGTAAAGACTTCCTGCAGCCTTGTTGGAAGGGCCACTAGCAGGTGTTACTGACTAACCTCTGTATTGCCAAGGTTAAACAGATTGACTCTTGGATTTGTGTGTCTGTTCAAAAAAGGCCCCAAACCTGAATGGACCTGCACCCCAACTGTGACTTAAAACTAAACATTTCTAAGGACTAAAGCAGATGACAGGAAATAGACACCTTTCCTAAGATATCTGGACCAGGCCTATATTACCTCCCACTTTGCCCCATTCTATATTACCCAATCAAGTCATGCTGCTTAAAATTCTGATAATTCTGTCCATGGCTTTCTTGCTACCCTCTAGTTAAGATATAGTTAAGATCTTGTATAAATTCTCCAATTCTACCAGCCTTACTGATAGATGGATTTTTGCCAGAGCTCTCCGGATGCACCTGAACTGGTAATCCGGACATTATCCTTAGAAAATGGTGAAATTTGTATAGCAGAGATGTAGGATTTTCTTTTGGTACCTTTGAGACCATATATATTCTTCCTTTTGGTAAAATTGCATCAGATGTTACAGCATTCCATTGGGTGCCTCCCTCCCATGAAGAAATATCCCTCATTCTAGTCTTGACTCTTATACTTTGTGACACTTTTGGTCTGGGCATTTCATGCTGACACATATTTGAGTACTGCAGTAGCCCACAGGGTAGATGGCACTCATGATGGGAGCCAGTTTGTTCTCTTTGCCTTTTTCTTTTTTCTCCTCCTTGAATTTCTTCCCAAATGATTCCTAAGCCCCATTGCTAGGCTTGGAAATAGGCCCAGCTCCCTGCAGAGTTCCCACAAAGCTGGCCACACCGTAAGTCAGGGGCAAATTGGAGCTGTGGGAAGGAGCTGCAGCTTGTACTTCCCTTCAGTTAGAACCTGAAGCTGGAGGAGCTTGTTTAGCAAGTACTGTCATCTTTTGCTTTAAGAAATTTTTCCTTAAGACAAGCAATTTTATCCAAATAGCATTTTTAAATACCATAGCTTTGGCAGCTTTACACAGCCACAGCTACTTCATGAGCTTTTTCATCCTGACCTTGTGGGACTGCAACCAGGCCAGGGGCAAGGGTGGTGGGGTGCTGGTGTTGTTGCGTCTGTCCAGAGGAACAGGTTCCTGAGGAATCAGCCTCTCTAGAATGTTCTCAAGGCATACAGCTGTGCCAGAAATTCCGCAGCTGAGTTGGAGCCTGGAGACTCCCTGTACTTTTCTGAATCTGTCACTGAAGTAACCCGCAAGGAAATTTTTTTCTAAAGATTTTATTTATTTATTTCCAAAGAGAGGGGAAGGGAGGGAGAGAGACATCAGTGTGTGGTTTTCTCTCCTGTACTCCCAACTGGGGACCTGGTCCACAACCCAGGTATGTGCCCCGACTGGGAATCAAACCAGCAACCTTTTGGTTTGCGGGCCAGCACTCAATCCACTGAGCCACTCCAGCCAGGACTTAAGGAAATTTTTAAAAGGAAGAAAGTCTTATATTTACTCTCATGTTTAACATATCCAGTGCTCTTTCCAATACTCTTCCCTACTGCCTGAATAACTATCTTTAACATTCCTTGTTTTGCAGATCTGCTGGCAGTGATTCTTATCAGCTTTTGCTTGTATGATTGTTCTTTTTTTATCCTTTTTTTGAAAGATATTTTTGCTTGGTGCAGAGCTCTGTGTTGACAGGTTTTTCTTTCCTTTCAGTGCTTTATAAATGCTACTCCTTTCATGCTAACTTGCATGGTTTTTCTTTACCTATTAGCAGTCACTCCCAGTTTACCCCTTAAATTCACCTTACTCCTTGCCTCTGGCAACCATTAATCTTTCTGTCGCTATAGATTTGCTTATTCTAGACATTTTATATAAGTAGAATCACACAATATGTAGTCTTTTGTGTGTGGCTTCTTTCACTTAGCATAATATTTTCAGGTTTCATCTACATTACAGTATGTAACAGTACTTTATCCCTTTTTTATGGCAGAATTGTATTATCTGAATATGCCAGACAGTTGGATTGCTTGGCATTGTCTGGATTTTTTATCCACTTATTAGTTAAAGAAATTTTGAGTTATTTCCATTTTTTTGCTGTTATGAATAATGCTATTCTGAATGTTAGTGTACAGAGGTTTGCATTAGCATGTTTAACTTTATGAGATTGCCAAACCGTTTTACACAGAGGATGCTTACATTTTACATTCCCACCAGCATTGTATAAGGTTCAAATTTCTTTACATTCTTAGAGCCAACACTTCTTGTTCTGTTTTGTTTTGGTTTAGTTTTTTAGTATATTTTATTGATTATGCTATTATAGTTGTCACAGTTTTTCCCCCTTTGTGCCTCTCCACCCAGTATCACCCTACCCTCCAGCAAACCACCCCTCTTAGTTCATGTCTCTGGGTCATGCATATAAGTTCTTTGGCTTCTCCATTTCATATACTGTGATTAACATCCCCCTGTCTATTTTGTACCTACCCATTTGTACTTCTTAATTCCTGCACCTTTTCTCCCATTCTTTCCCTTCCCCCTCCCAACTGATAACCTTCCAGATGATCTCTGTATCTATGATTCTGTTTCTGTTCTACTCATTTGCTTAATTTGTTTTTTAGCTTCACTTGATAGTTGTGAATTCATTGTCATTTTAATATTCATAGCTTTGATATTTTTTTCTGAAATAAGTCCCTTTAACATTTCATATAATAACATCTTGGTGATGATGAACTCCTTTAGCTTTACCTTGTCTGGGAAGTACTTCATTTGCCCTTCCATTCTCAATGATAGCTTTGTTGGATAGATTAATCTAGGTTGTAGGTCCTTGCTTTTCATCACTTTGAATACTTCTTGCCAGTCCCTTGTAGCCCACAAAGTTTCTTTTGAGAAATCCAATGACAGTCTTATGGGAACTCCTTTGTAAATAACTCTCTCCTTTTCTCTTGCTGCTATTAAGATTCTCTCTCTGTGCCCGGCTGGTGTAGCTCAGTGGATTGAGCGCAGGCTGGGAACCAGAGGGGCCCTGTTCGATTCCCAGTTGGGGCACATGCCTGGGTTACAGGCCAGGTCCCCAATGAGGACCATGTGAGAGGCAACCATACATTGCTCTTTCTCCCTCCCTTCTCCTCTCTCTGAAAATAAATAAATAAAATCTTTAAAAAAAAAAAAAGATTCTCTCTCTGTCTTTAACCCTTGGCATTTTAATTGCAATGTGTTTTGGTGTGGTCATCCTAGCATCCATCTTGTTTGGGACTCTATGCTTCCTAGACTTGTATGTCTGTTTCTTTCACCAAATTAGGGACGTTTTCCTTCATTATTTTTTTCAAATAAGTTTTCAATTTCTCACTCTTTCTCTTTTCCTTCTGACACTCCTATGATTCATTCGACTGTTGATACTTTTGAAGATGTCCCAGAGGCTCCCTAGCCTATCCTTATTTTTTCTGGATTCTTTTGTCTTCTTGCTGTTCTGATTGAATGTTTTTTTTTTCTTCCTATGTTCCAAATCATTGATTTGATTCTCGGCTTCATCCCCTCCATGTTGGTTCCCTGTAAATTTTTCTTATTTCACTGAATGAAACCTTCATTTCTCCCTTAGTCTTTTTTATGCTGATGAAGTACTCAGTGAGTTCCTTGAGCATCATAATAACCAGTGTTTTGAACTCTGCATCTGATACATTGCTTATCTATATCTTGTTTAGTTCTTTTTTTGGAGTTTTGTTCTGTTCTTTCATTTGGGCCATATTTCTTTTTCTCCTCAATTTGGCAGCCTCCCTGTGTTTCTTTCAATGTATTAGGTACAGCTGCTCTGACTCCCTGTTTTAGTAACATGGCCTATTGTAGAAAAGTGCACCAGTAAGTTGGATGGGGCAGAATCTTAGGTAATCACCAGGGTGGGGCAACCCATGTTGAAGCTCTGTGGCTCTGTGTGGGGGAAGGTTTGGAGAGGACAATGTCACTGCCTCGCCTCTGGAGTTTGTCCATGAGGAAGCTGTCTTCCAGCACTCAGCCTGATGCCAGTCACTTCAATTTCTCCCCATATGCCACTGGTGCCCTTCCAACAGTTGCCCTGGTGCTGAAGCCCAGAGGGAGTGAGTCTGCAGAAATCATAAGGCTTTTGCAGGCCTCCTGAGAATTCCACAGTTTCTTCTGCTGCCACAACCCCCACTGGTTTTTAGAACCAGAAGTTATGGGGACTTATCTTCCTGGCACTGGAATCCTGGGCTGGGTGGTCTGTTGGGGCCTGGGACTCCTCGCTCCTGAGGTATCCCTCTCGATTTTTATCCATCACACATAGGTGCCCGTTCTCTGTCTTGGTACCTCTCTGCACCTCTCTGCCTCTCTGTCCCTCCTATCCATCTGAATGGATGTGGCCTCTTTAATTCCTTGGTTGTTGGACTTCCATACAGCTCGATTTTCTAATGATTCTGGGTGATGTTTGTATTGTATTCTAGTTAAATTTTTGCTAAGGTCTCCAAGGATGTGAGCTGTGTTTACCTATACTTCCTTCTTGACCAGAAGTCTTGGTTTAGTTTTTTAAAATAGCCAATTCATAGTTGTTTTAAAGTCTGTCATCTCAGTGATCTCTAGGTCTGTTCTGCTCATTGACTCATTTATTGACAATTTGTTGTTTTTCTTGCTTGAGTATCTCTCTTTTTTTTTTTAATTGAATTCAGGCCATCATGTGTAGAATAATAGTAGAGACCATGGTAAATGGACATGGACAACTCTCTGCTTCTGGCAGACTGTTAATGTTGAATATTGAATAGTCTAATCACTAAGGGAGCTGATTTTGATTTTGTGGTTGCTATAGTTACCATCAGTACACTACAGGCTTGAAATTCCTATGCTGTGGGCTGTTAATATCCTGTGTTTAGTATTGGGCCTCGAATGCTAAAGGGTTTTTCTTATTCCTCCTCCACTGTCAACTTTTAGCAGGGCCTTGCTTCTCTGTACCAAATAGAGGATTTCTTGCCCCACTCTTCTTCCTCTTCCAACAGTAGACTGTTGATACTTTTTACTCACTGTGAGAATCATGTTAAAGACAGGGTGCTATTCTCCTCCATGATGGTTTATTGGTTTGCTTGTTTTGAAATGTATACATCTGTGCATAATCACCACCTACAGTTCTCTTTCCCAGCACATATCCCCTAAAAGATAACCAATATTCTGATTTCTATTGTGATAGATTTGTTTTGCCTATTCTTCAACTTGTATAGACGAAATTATATAGTACTCTTTTGTGTCAGACTTCTGACACTAAACAATTCTGAAATTGATCCGTATTGTTGCATATACTAGTAGTATGTGTTTTTTTATTGCTGTGTAGAAGTCCATTGTATTAATGTACCACAATTTATCAATAAAGACTATTTAAGTAATTATCTAATTAATCATCTTGTATTTATCCTAAAAGGTTGTAATTATTCTAAAGATAACATGTCAATGGCATATTTACTTTGTTGCTCAGGCCAGACACGTAGGATCATCTTTGACACCTTTTCTCATAACCTACTTACAACCTAATGAGAGTATTCTGTTTATTCGTTTTCAAAATTGTGGCCTAAATCCAGCAACTTGTTCCCACTCTCCTGTCTCTTGCCCAGAATTTTGCATAAACCCCTTCACTATTTCACTCTTGTACTAAGGTTTCTCCTGGCAGCAGCCAGGGGACTCTTTATAGAGTCTGCTCTTAACCCCCCAGTGGCTTTCTTTCTCACTGCAGAATAAAATCTGAAGTTCTTACAATGGTCTGCAGAGCTCTTATCTGCCTCCAGCTTCTCCTTTAACCTTATTTTATTTACCACTTCTCTGACTTAGCTTTAGCTTCTTGGGCCCACTTGTTGTTTTTCTGTGCCCAGGAGGCTCTTGGTCCTTGTACTCTAAAATCTTGCCCCCTCCTTTCATTCTGGTCTTAGTTCAAATGTCAGCTCAAGGGAGAGGGTTTCCTTTAATAATCAAATCTAAAAGGACTTTCTAGCTTCACTTTTCTTGCCTCACCCAATGTTATTTTTATAGCTTATTACTCACAATTTTCATTATTAAAATTCGTTATTTGTCTATATATCTTTTAGTACCCCATGAGGGCAGGCATTTTGCTTATGTTTTTTTGCTCAATCCAGTGTGTTCTAGGCCTATTATATCAGCTATTTGAGACTTGTTTTTTTGTTTGTTTGTTTTAAAGATTATATTTATCTATTTTTAGAGAGAGGGTAAAGAAAGGAGGAAGAGAAACATTGATCAAGTCACTTCCTGCACGTGTCCAGTATGGGGAACTAACCTGCAATCCAGGCATGTACCCTGACTGGGAATTGAACTGGTGACTCTCTGCTTTGTGGGATGACACCCAGTCAACTGAGCCACACAGGTCAGGGCAAGACTTGTTTTTGAATTATTGAGTAGGCTAATTCTTAAGGAATTTTGAGTAGATTTAATGTTAATACTACTTACCAATTTCTAAGTCTAATACAATATTTAAGGGACTCTTCATAATGCTGTATCATTCTGTTATAGGCCATGGTTCTTTTTATCCTCCCCTTTTCTTTTTGCAGTTATTAAAGAGAGCATTTGCTTAATTTTTAAAAGGATCTATTTAGAGTTAAGAAGAATTGTTGGTAAACATACAGTACCAGTTCAGGAACTAGTTTTTTCCACATTGTTACAAACTTTGAAATTAAGCTTCTGGTGACTGGGACAGTGTGGTTTCTCTGTGTTTGGTTAATCAGCTAGTTGCTCTGGAAAAGCAAAGGCAGATCATTGTTCTTATTGAAAGGAGCTGGGTATTCATAGACTTAACTTAAAGGCTAAGTTTTCTGTGGAAGATTTATTTAAGAAAATGGACATCTCAGGATGTTATTGAAGAAAATGTCTTTATTTTTTAAAAGATAACTCTGAATGTTATATTTGGCACCTAAAGGATAATCTCATACTGTATGAAAAGGTGTACATGTCATTCTCTCAGACACCCTCCCTTTTCCTTGGTAACAGATTCCTGCACTTTAAAAATTGTGCTTTTTGTAAGAAGCATTTTAGTGTATTTAATGCATGAAGTGCCATATGTTGCTACAGCCAGTATCTTGAACATTCATGTGAATAAAAATAGCATATTCAGACTCACTAAGCAGTTTAATTTACAAAGACATTAAGTCTCAGTCATTAATGAATATGATATTTAAAATTACTTTGAAGTTGTAGCAGATGACAGGTTAGCATACCCTCCATTAAATATTCAGCATTTTTCCCCAAATCAAAACAAATGTATTTTTTAGAATATTGTTTAAAAGCTGATTCTGTGTTAGTTTAAAACGTACACACAAATTTCCCTAAATTTTTGATATAAAACTTTTGAGAGATGTTCTGAAGTTAAATTAATATATGTTTTTAATCCTGAGGTGGTGTTTCTTCTAGGAAATACTGGTTAGTGCATCTGAGTGACTCTTGCATTTCACTCTTCTCTGAAATCTTAGTAACCAGAGTCCTAAGTTTCACCTATGCAGTTTTGCTTCAGATAAGCTGACATTAGTTATGCTTGATAAATAATAAGCTTCTTTAATATTCAGTATGGAGCTTTTGTGACTACCAGAAGATTTTTCAGGTTTTCCACTGACCTTGCCACCAGCACATGACATTAGACATTAGCAGCTTCTGCTTCCAGGTGCTCTGCTAATACATCCTACCTGCCCTCCCCTCTTTTTAAAAGTTTGACATATGCTTCTTATACAGGTAACATAGTCTACCCCTAATTTTTAAAAAGTTTATGTGCTTACTATAGAAGTAGTATAGTGTAGGAATTAATATTATGGGTTCTGAAACAAGTATGATTGAGGTCAGAAACCAACTTTACTGGATGTTGTGCTTTTTTTTAAAATCAGTTTAATGAACATAATAGTACTGATGGGGTTATTGTGAGGTTATATAATAATTATTAAATTTTTGAGCAGTGTAGGAAGGTGTTAGAAAGAGGGCAACACATTACCTACACACACACACTCTGTACTTGAAATACAAGCTCTCAACATTGTTCCAAAGACCTTTCTGTGCGTATATGGAGGGCTGTCCAGAAAGTATCCAGCCATGTACTATGAAAAATAGAGACATTTATTGAAGAAGATATGAGAAACATTGTACATAGGACAATGATACCTCAGCTCCTCCAAAGTAGGCACCTTAGGAACTCACACACTTCTCCCAATCACCATCAATTGCCCTGTTGTATTTTCCTGAATCTCATTGATGGTCTGAAATCTTTTCCCTTTCAAAGGTGATTTTAGTTTTGGGGAAAACCAGAAGTCACAGGGAGCCAAATCTGCGCTGTATATGGGCTGAGTCAACTAGGTGATTTGCTGTTTTGCCAAAAAAAACTCTGCATGAAACATGATGCATGAGTGGGCACATTGTCCTGACAAATCTGCCAATCACCAATTGCATATAGCTGTGGCCTACTGAGGGATCCAAGTAGTTTCCTCAGAGGAATGTTCAAGCTTAATGCAAAATATGATGCAGATTTATTGCTCTACTCACTCAGTCGTTTCGAATGTGACAGCCACACAGTATACATGCTCACTCAAGGGCGTCCGTCTACTGCCCCTCTGACTAGTAAGTACAGTGAAGTCGCCATTGTTCACTCCATCCACTCTCCTTGGCTGCCAGGTTCAAGACATTGATTTTGGAACCTTTTGAACTTTGAACCATGTGACTATTTTAGATATTAAAAAATATGTGTGTTTTAAAAATATAAAGAAACTTACTAGAAGGAGTTTCATATTAGGTTTTAAAATATTGGATCATTTCAGTGAGTTTTTAAATGTCTTTTTTTTTTAGATTTTATTTATTTATTTATTTATTTTTTAATATATTTTATTGATTAAACAATTATACTTGTCCTGTTATCCCCTTTTATTCCCCTCTGCCCCACATACCGCTACCCCCTACTTTTCCCCCCCTTTAGTTCTTGTCCATAGTTCTTTGGCTTCTACGTTTCCTATACTATTCTTCACCTCCCCCTGTCTCTTTTCTACCTACCATTTATGCTACTTATTCTCTGTACCTTTTCCCCCTCTCTCCCCGTCCTACTCCCCTGTTGATATCCCTCCATGCCTTACATAAATCCCTTTAACATTTCAGATAATAAAGGCTGGGTGATGATTAACTCCTTGAACCTTGACCTTATCTGAGAAGCACTTTATCTGCCCTTGCATTCTAAACGAAAGTTTTACTGGATAGAGTATTCTTGATTGTAGGTCCTTGCCTTTCATGACTTGATAAACTTTTTTCCAGCCCCTTCTTGCCTGTAAGTTCTCTTTTGAGAAATCAGCTGACAGTGTGAACTCCTTTTTTCTTGCTGCTTCTAAGATTCTCTCATTTTTAATCTTTTTTTAACTATATTTTATTGATTATGTTGTTACAGTTGTCCCACTTTCCCCCGCTTCTCGCCCCCCACCCCCTTACCCCCCCTTTCCCCTCCCTTTAGTTTTGTCCATAGGTCATACACATAAGTCCTTCTGTTCCTGCACTTCCTATACTATTCTGACCTCCCCCTATCTGTTGTCTACCTCCCATTTATGCTACTTATTCTGTGCCCCATTCCCACCCTCTCCCCCTACCACTCCCCTGTTGATATTCCTCCAAACCTCATATAACTCCCTTTAACATTTCATACAATAAAGGCTGGGTGGTGATGAATTTCTTGAACTTGACCTTATCTGCAAAGCACTTAATCTGCCCTTCCATTCTAAATGAAATCTTTGCTGGATAGAGTATTCTTGGATGTAGGTCCTTGCCTTTCATGACTTGGAACACGTCTGTCCAGCCCCTTCTTGCCTGCAAGGTCCCCTTTGAGAAATCAGCTGACAGTCTTATGGGGATTCCTTTGTAGGTCACTGTCCCCTTCTCTCTTGCTGCTTCTAAGATTCTCTCCTTATTTTTAATCTTGGGTAATGTCATTATGATGTGTCTTGGTGTATTCCTCTTTGGGTCCAACTTCTTGGGGACTCTGAGCTTCCTGGACTTCCCGAAAGTCTATTTCCTTCGCCAGCTTCGGGAAATTCTCCATCATTATGTGTTCAAATAAGTTTTCAATTCCTAAGATTTCTTCTTCTCCTTCTGGCAGCCCTATGATCCTTATGTTGGGCCGTTTACAGATGTCCTGGAGGTTTCTGAGCCCCTCCTCCGTTTTTTGAATTCTTGTTTCTTCATTCTTTTCTGGTTGGATGTTTTTTTCTTTCTGCTGGTCCACTCTGTTGATTTGAGTCCCAGTTTCATTCTTATCTCTATTGGCTCCCTGCAGATCTCTCCTCATTTGTTCCAGCAATTTCGATAATTTTTCGTCGAATTCTGAAAGCATCCTTATTACAAGGATTTTAAACTGTGCATCTGATAGGTTGGCTATCTCTTGGTCGGTTAGGTCTGGAGCTTTAATCTGTTCCTTTCTTTGGGCCATTTTTTTTTCCCTCGGTGAGCCTGTTACTGTAAGGAGGGCGGAGTCTTGGAGATCTCCTGTGCAGGGAAACTCATGGAAGTTGTGCTGCGACGTAGCCTGTGGGGGCAGGATCTGAGCGCACAATGGCGCCTTCTCTGCTCTCTGCGCCCACACCACCTCCTGCAAGCGATTTGAGCCCCTCTGCGCCAGCTCCGGGGGTCACTCCGGGTCGTTGTACGGGCTGCACAGCTCCAATCCCCCGCGGGTCTCCCCAGCGAACTCTCCTGTGAGGCCGGTAGTTCCTCCCGCCGCCTCCCACCCCCGCACAGGTGCTCTCAATCTGCGCCAATGGGTTGTGCCCTGCTTTCTCTCCCAGTCCCTCTGCAGGAGAATGCAGACCTGCCCGGTCCACCAGTCTCGGCCCGCTGGGTCCGGATGAGCCAGGTGCTGGCTGCGCTTCGGTTAGGCACCCCCGTCTCTCTCGGTGTGCTGCCACCCCGCAGGAACTGCCCCTCATTTTTAATCTTGGGTAATGTAATTATGATGTGTCTTGGTGTATTCCTCTTTGGGTCCAACTTTTTGGGGACTTTCTGAGCTTCCTGGACTTCCTGGAAGTCTATTTCCTTCACCAGCTTGGGGAAGTTCTCCTTCATTATTTGTTCAAATAAGTTTTCAATCCATTGGTCTTCCTCTTCTCCTTCTGGCACCCCTATAATTCCGATGTTGGAACGTTTAGAGATGTCCTGGAGGTTCCTAAGCCTCTCCTCATGTTTTTGAATTCTTGTTTCTTCATTCTTTTCTGGTTGAATGTTTTTTCTCTTCCTTGTGGTCTACACCGTTGATTTGAGTCCCAGTTTCCTTCCCATCCCTGTTGGTTCTCTGCATATTTCCCCTTATTTCATTTAGCATATCCTTCATTTTTTCATCTAATTTGTGACCAAATTCAACCAATTCTGTGAGCATCTTGATTACCAGTGTTTTGAACTGTGCATCTGATAGGTTGGCTATCTCTTCATGGCTTAGTTGTATTTTTTCTGGAGTTTTGATCTGCTCTTTGATTTGGGCCATTTTTTTTCTCTTGGCACACCTGTTACGTATAAGGGGGCAGAGCCTTAGGTGTTCACCGGGGCGGGGTAACCCATGTAGTTGTATTGTGACGTTGTCTGTGGGGAAGGGGTCTGAGAGGGCACAATGGCGCTTGCTCTGTTTGCTACCCACAATCAAATTGGGCCCGTCTAGTGCTGATTTCTACACGGGTGGGCTTGTTCTAGGACTCTGTGGGTCTCTCCAACAAACTCCCCTGTGAGGCTGGAAATTCCTCCCACTGCCGTCTCAAACCTCAAGGTGTTTTCAATTGATGATTTGAGGTTTTACTTCCCCTCACTGGGTCCCCGGGCTGCATGGCCTGCTCTGCTCCACAACTTTTTCTTCTGGTTTATCTGAGCGCGATTGCGGGACTAACCGCTCTACCAGCCTTGGTTCTGCTGGGTCCAGGTCCACCAGCTGCAGTCCCCCTGGCCTGTTTCAGCATTGTGTGTGCGGCTTCACAAACCACCATCTGGCCGTGCGTCCAGCTCCATCCCGCTTACCAGTCTGAATGAACGTGTCTTTAACAATTTGTTCGTCAGACTTCCATTAAGTTTGATTTTTTGTCAGTTCTGGCTGTTTTTTGTTTTTTGGGTTTTTTTTTAGATTTTATTTATTTATTTTTAGACAGAAGGGAAGGGAGGGAGAAGGAGAGGAACAGAAACATCAATGTGTGGTTGCCTCTCATGTGGCCCCTAATGGGGACCTGGCCTGCAACCCAGGCGTGTGCCCTGACTGGGAATCAAATTGGCGACCCTTTGGTTCACAGCCTGTGCTCAATCCACTGAGCTACCCCAGCTAGGGCTGTTTTTTTGTTTTTAAATTGTTGTTTTCCATCTTTTGGTTGTGCTAGGAGGCACAGCGTATCTACCTATGCCTCCATCTTGGCTGGAAGTTCTCAGATTTTATTTATTTTTTAGAGACAGGGGAAGGGAGGAAGAAAGGAAGGGACAGAAACACCAATGTTCAAGACAAACATTGATTGGTTGCTTCTCACATGCCCACAACAGGCAAATGCCCTGACTGGGAATTGAACCAGTGACCTTTTGGTTCACAGGCCTGTGCTATTTCCACTGAGCCACACCAGCCAGAGCTGATGTCTTTACAATCAGGAAATCCTACAGTTACTACTGAGCTTAGATTTGTATGGTCTTTGTGTATTCTTTTTTTGAGAATTCCTTTGTGTATTCTATATGTATATTTATTTTGGAACAAAAACAATTAAAAAAGTGGGGAGTGGGAGAGGATGTCTAAAGGGAATAAAAGATTGAAGTCCCTCTTTTTAATATGAATAAAATCTGATTTTTAAAAGTATGTTCTCTAAATTTTTCTTCATAGAAGCCTCTTATATGAAGTCAATACTTGATGATATATACCCAAGAACTTTGATGATCTCTAATTAGTTAGAGTGTTTCTGGCTGCATTAACAAAAACTCTGCTGCAAACTGACTTCAATAGTCAGAAAATGTGGAATCTCATAAACATGGAATAAAAGTTCTTTCCATCAGCTGGATTGAGTCTACTTTAGTGTTCCACATATGAACAAATTGTAGTTGGGTGGGAGAATACATGCATGAATTAGCAAAAATGTAAGTTTTCTAAACCAAATCACTGGTTAAAAGGGTAAGAATTACTGTGATTGGTTTCAGCGAATCAAGATCTGCCCTGGGAGCTGGGGTGAAGTCCTGAAATTATGTTACTGCCACATGGAGAGGGGTAAGGGGAATGCGTTGGACAGGTTCCATCACACTGTCCACTAGAGTTTCTTGGTTGCCCTTTAAAGAAATGTGATGCATAACTGAACCCACTGTCTTTTGCAGAATGTAGTTGTTCATGCTGGATGATGGGTGCATGGGGGTTTCTTTTCCTATTCTTTACTCTATGCAAGTTTCATAATAAAAAGTTTCAAAACAAGAAATGAAAGTGAGGCACAAGAAAATAAAGAGTGATGGTTGCACATAGCCTCACATTTGTTGAACTCCAATTATGATTATTTTCTTCTCCGTGAGGCTCAATTATCCTAGCCCAATTTGATAGATGTGGTAGCATTATTATAATTGAATTGTTAAGTGCGGATTGCGAAGTTACCAGAGCCAGTGTCTAAATGACTTTTCTCATTAGCTGTCTCCCTACATTTGAGACATTTGCTGGACCTCTGCATTTCACAATCATCATAGGTAGTTTCTTAAAGTTAGTGGGCAATATTCAGTTTTAGCTGCAGGGAATTAGGGTTTTTGGTCCTTGTCTAATAAATTGTCTTAAATAATATAATAGTATATGGTGCTAATGAGGTCAGATCTTTCAAGTATGTTGAACATTCATACTGAAAGATGAAATAGATCTTTTTTAAGGATACTGTTCATTTCTGATTTTGTAAAATAATATGTAGAAGACATTTGGTATTGTGCCTTTTTGTAATCAGTAGTTTCTAAATAGGTGTAAAATGTCCATTATTTTCTTTTAATATTTTATTGTCCCTTGTTTACATGGGGAATACAGCTACTTCCTCATCCCTTACGAAATAATTTAAGCTAGGGTGTCCTTCAGATTTCATATTCAAACTTAGCCAGTTCAGGAATAAGAGCAATACTTAGTTGCAGCTACATGTGTTTAGGATGTGCCTTATATGCAGAAAGAACATTTTACTGGGTTTATTTATTTATTTATTTACTTTTTAAAGATTTTATTTATTTTTAATTTTTTTTTTAGAGAGAGGGGAAGGGAGGGAGAAAGGGAAAGAAACATCAATGTGTGGTTGCCTCTCACATGGCCCTCACTGGGGACCTGGCCCACAACCCAGGCATGTGCCCTGACTGGGAATCGAACCGGGACCCTTTGGTTCCCAGCCCGCGCTCAATCCACCGAGCTAAACCAGCCAGGTTACTCGGTTTATTTTAATAGGAAATAAAATGAAATAACATTCTGATTGATAAAAATAACTTAAATCTTATTAAGGCCAAAGCCACAAGAGGAATTCATACTTATGTTTAGGGATTTGTTATTAAGTAATCAACTTTTAATTATGTAAGAACAATTGTTCAGATAAAAGATTAGTTAGCATTTCCCATCTAATATATTGCAAGATGACAGTTCACCAGGAATTGAATATTCTCACTGCCTAGTACCTTACCCTAAGGTGTTTGTTTTGGGATTTCCTTCTAAACATCTTACCACCTGCATTATGTTCAGACATGAGAATTGTGCATCCCAACAAGAACCATAGCAGCAGTAATGGCTTGGTGCCAGGGCATTGCTCAGGGATCTGCTATTTCCTGATCCATACAAGGTTGGTCAAGATGAGATATTAGTAATTTTTTTGCCTCCATTCTCAGAACAGTTAGGTACATATTTAAATTGGTTATTGTTTGCTACTTTCTCTAACTCGAAGACAATTTATTTTAAGGAAAAAAATTCTTTTTAGCCATGCAAACTATCATAGCTTTATACTTTACTAAATTTCCTTTGTCTAGACATCTTCTCATTGTCTCCTCTCAGTGCTGGGACAGTAAGAGCTGCAGTGCTTCACCCACGTATGATTAAGGAGGTAGTGGCAGTAATTCCCCTTTCTCTTATTCATTCCTTTCTCATTTCTCTTTTAGATCATCTTCATTACTCTTTTTTTCTCCTCTGTACTCTTTGCTTTAGTACTCTTTTCTGTCCATCTCTTTTTGCACCCTTTTTTTAAAAATATTTAATTTATTAATTTTTTTAGAGAGTGGGGAAGGGAGAGAGAAAGAGAGGGAGAAGAACATCAATGTGTGGTTGCCTCTCACGTGGCCCCCACTGGGGGGACCTGGCCTGCAACCCAGGCATGTGCTCTGACTGGGAATCAAACCGGTGACTCTTTGGTTCGCAGCCCGCGCTCAATCCACTGTGCTACACCAGCCACGGCTGTTTTTGCACCCTTTTTAATTTGTGTGTATGTGCATTTAATATAAGAAAGGCTTTCTCCATGTTCTCATCTTTAACTGGTCTGTTGAGATCTAGAATGCTGTTTCCTTTTATGCATCTCACAGACAAAAAGATAAAAGTTATGATTAATCTTATTTGCTCTCTTCATAAGGTTTTTTAGATTGAACCATATGAAGTCATCAATATTGTTTTGATCCACAGAAACAGATTTAACCTAATACTTCCCAAAGCAGCCTGTAGCTCAAAGGTAGGATTTGGAAATTGGTAGTAGGAGAGTTTGATATTGCTGAGAAGTTTTGGTTTAGATAACTGGATAGATCAGAGTGTCGTCGTGGTGCCAATACCTTTGACCAAAATGGAAAAAACTGAGTTTGCTTTTTTTCCCCTTTCCTTAGAGGAAGTCTTGGCAGGGAAGCATAAATAATGAGTTTTATTTTGGGGTATAGTGGGACACATTCAAGGAGAAATGGCTAGTAGACAGTTGGAAATACAGATTTGTAAATAGAGAGATGAGATCATTGGCATATAGGTGGCACTTCAGAACATGAATATGAATGGAGTTACCCCATGAGAGTGTAGTGAAAAGAAAAGGAAGCCTATGGGCTTCTCTTGAGCACTGGAAAGTGGATCATGCAAAGAAAACTCAGGTGAGGGCTATATACAGAAGTAAAAGGGATTCATTTTGGAACAATTCATTAGTATATAAAGTTAAAAATTAACTATATAGCCTTAGAAGTTATAGTTCAAATATGACACACTGACATACTAATGTATTTAAACATAAGCTAAAGGTTTTCATGTTTCCCCATAAGAGATGAAAGTATTTTACTGTTTGTATCTGTGGAAGAATGTAAGCTCTATAGCTTTAGAGTTTTAGGGGGGATATACCCACCTTACCTCTGATACCTTGTTTTCTTTCTCTCTCTCTCCTTCCCTTCCTTCCTTTGACTACTGTACTTCATTTAAACAGGATGTCACATGGACAACCATCATGATGGTTCCCATTGCTACAGTCTTGAATTGTTAGTGTGCTGTGACATTCTATCTAGGGCCCATGCTACTTGCCTTATCAATCACCAGAATCCTTTGAATTAAAGTCTTGCAGGACTGTTCCATGTGAAACACTTTCTAGGTAACAAATGGAGAGGCGTGTAATACTGCTGTCCTGCTTGGGTATAACAGTTCATAGTCTTGTAAATTATTAGCTTAAAAGCCACATTAAGCTTTCTTACTATTTAAAATTCTCATCAATCTGGGTTTTCATATGCAGAGATCAAATATGAAGCAGTAAAAAACAATTTTTTTAAAAATAATCTCAATAACACCTTGAATATTTCAAGAATGGGCAGTTATTATCTGGAATTAAAAAGGGTTTCTTTGGAGTATATAGGGAGTACACCCTTAAGTAAATGCACATTTTAAGAAAAATTGAAATAGTTTGTGGTAAAAAATATTATGTTAATGTTCCTTCTCCCCCAAAATTTTTCTCCATATTTCCTTTTTTTGTGCTTTATTTAAAGTACTTTTAAGGAATACCAGTATTTTACTAATTTCCATGAGCAGTGCTTCCCCTCCAAACACACAGACACATGCAATGTCCTTTTAGGTTTATTCTCTTTCTTCTAAAACTCTTCAGCTCTTAAATCCATGGAATTTGAATCAATTAATCATTTATTCAACAACCATTTATTGATAGCAAGTAAGCAAGAAAGAGGTAATAAATTCAGTGGTAAAATAGGGTTTTTCAAAAATATTGAATGAAAAGACATTACAAAATATATATATATAAATGTGATAACATTTTAATAAATTTTTAACCATAGGAGTAATGTCTAAAGTTTCATTTCTTAAAAAAAAACTGAAGCAAATGTGACAAAATGTTAACATCTGTTAAATCTGGGTAATATGTATGTATTTGGTTGTCTGTTATACTGTTTTCTGTGCTTTGTACATTTGAAATAATTCATAATTAAGCATTTTTATTTTTTAAATTAATAAAATAGGCATTATGATAGGGAGTGACAGGGCTACTTTATGTTGGTTAATAGGGAAGGGTGTCTCTGGAGCATGACATACTGAGACCTGAATAACAGAAAGGAGTTACTCATGAAAAAGAAAAAGTAGGGAAATAGGGAAAGTATTCTAGGCAGAGAAACAGCCATTTCTGTAGTTGTGAGGCAGAAGCAAGCATGACATGTTCAAGAACAGAAAGCCTCTCTGGTTTGAAAACCAATCAGTTATGCTGTGGAGGTAACTACCTCAGCATTACTGTTAAAAGGCCATTTAGTCTCTGAATACTTATGTTGAAGGAAGCTCACCATTTTTAAACTTATCTTATTCTTACAGTTTTTCCATGTAGGGCTTACAGATCAGGGGGATGATATCAAAAGTACAAAGAAGCTGGCTTAAAGGGTTTCTCAATGGCTAAGTGAGGGACAGTTCAAGCACCAGTAAGAACTACAAAATGATGGATTATACCAATAACTTTTAAAAATCATAGTTTCTTAGTGATATTCAAAGAGAGAGAAAGGAAAGTGCTCATTATAGAAGAATGCCAGGTAAGATAAAACGAATGATAGAATTGGAAAATGACTGTTTCTGGAAATCCCAATATAAATGTTGATTCAAGCAAGGATAATCTAGGGATGCTAAAATCTTTGGCTGAAGGGTTGTTGGAAAACAATGGGATAGTCATACAGTCTCAATGTGTGACACCATGATTACTTGCTAACTGCAAGAAAGGAATCTACATTAAAATGGAGAGATCTTATGGTCACTGCCGTAAACAAGTGATCAAACTTTGTGCCTCCTTGATGTGATGAGTAAGAAGTACCCAGTCTCATGTAAATAGTATCCCTGCCAAAAATGTTAAACTGGAATCTAATCTTAAAGAGACAATTAGAAGAATCCAGAATATGGGGCATTTTATGAGACAGCTGGCCTGGACTTTTCAAAAAATGCATTGTTGCCCTGGCTGGCGTAGCTCAGTGGATTGAGCGCAGGCTGGGAACCAAAGGGTCCTGGTTTGATTCCCAGTTAGGGCACATGCCTGGGTTGCAGGCCAGGTCCGCAGTGAGGGCCACATGAGAGGCAACCATACATTGCTGTTTCTGTCCCTCCCTTTCCCTCTCTCTAAAAATAAAAATAAAATCTTAAAAAGAAATGCATTGTTATGAAAAAAATAGATTGAGGAGGTGCACTATGCCAGAGTATTTAGGAGTGAAATGATATATTGTCTGCAATTAATATTCAAATAGTTCAAAAATAATGTGTGTGCATGTGTATTTATAGACAGAAAAGCCAATACCATATTGCTGTGTATAATGCGCACTCCTGTGTTTATATTATTGTGCACCCATAGTTTTGTGTGCATTATACATGGGATTATTATACCCTTTATTATGCCCCTAGCATGTAATCATTATACCCACATATAATGTGCATCCTTATTTTTTCCCTCAAAAATCTGGGCAAAAAAAGTGTGCATTATACATGCCAAAATATGGCAAGTTAACAATGGTGAACCTAGGAGTTGAAAGGCTGTGTGTATCCATACGACTTTTTTGGTAAATTTTAAATATTCAGAATACAAGTTAGAGAAGATGCTTATTCCTGTTTTCAACCCAAATCCAATGTTTTAATAAATCCAAATCCAGTGTTTTAATATTTTTTGCCCATTGTTCTAATTGGGTCCACTCTGATCCAAATTTTCCCTCATGTTGTATTCGTGGTATCGGTAATTGTAATACTTAATTTTTACATAACATCTGTTGAATGTGTATTATGATATGCCAGACATTATGCTGAACACATCTCAGTTAATACTTCTGACAACTCTTGAGTCAGTACTCACTTATCCTTTTTTTTTTTAAGATTTTATTTATTTATTTTTAGAGAGAGGAGAAGGGAGGGAGAAAGAGAGGGAGAAATAGCAATGTATGGTTGCCTCTCACATGGCCCTCACTGGGGACCTGGCCTGCAACCCAGGCATGTGCCCCGACTGGGAATCAAACCGGGACCCTCTGGTTCCCAGCCCGCGCTCAATCCACTGAGCTACACCAGCCAGGCTCACTTCTCCTTTTAAAGATGAAAAGACACTTAAAAATCTATCACTAAAGCAACAGAAAAATCACTTCATCTTAAGAATGAAAGTGTGACAATATAATATACAGGTTATGTATTATGGAATTATATACCTGAAACCTATATAGTTTTATTAATCAACGTTACCCCAATAAATTCAGTTTTAAAAAACAGAATGAAATAGACTAGAATACTCTTGGTTGAAAGCAAGACAGAAAAATCTGTGGTGAAGTCACTTGGCATGTATATTTTTCTGACCGTGTACTTGTTATACATACAGCCTATCATTGAGAGGCAATCTAGTGCAGTGGCTAAGAACAAAATCCCTGAAACCAGAATGCCTAAATTCAAATTCCAGCTCCATCATTTACAAGCTGCAATTGCCTAAGAACCACTTCTCCAGAATTCCATATTTGGAATCTCTATTGTATTAGTTTCCTAGTGCTGCTATAACAAATCACTACAATCTTGGTGGCTTGAAACAACACACATTTATTATCTTACAGTTCTGGAGGTCAGAAGTACAAAACATACTTGAGTGCTATCACTATGTGTGTCTGAATATGCACCAAGTGCGTCTTCAGTAGTAGAGAAATCCTGAAGGTTGCATTTCCATCTGGGAAGATGTTTCCTACCTTGCTTTTTCCTGTTCTAGAGACTACCCACTTATTGAGCTCCTTTGACTAAACCTGCACAGTATCTCCCTGTGCCTTTCTTCCAGAGGAGCATCTCCCCCTACTCTCACCTTCTATCTCCTTCTACTTTTAAGGACACTCATGATTAGATTAGGCCAATGAAGATAATCCAGAATAATCTCCTCCTTTTAAAGTCAACTGATTATCAACCTTAATTCCATCTGCAGCCTCAGTTTGTTTTTGCCATATAACCTAACATATTTATAGGTTTCAGGGACCTCTTTGTGGGATACCTTTTTTTTTCCCTACACATCTATGTTTAGATTCTCAAGTTGGAAACGGCAGCTGGGACCAGGTGCAGATGATTCCAAACTGGAAATCCTTACTAATGCTGAGGACACATGAGTAGGACCAATAATTGAGTTTGAGTTGAAAAACAATTACTCAGTATATGTATGTTTTTAAATTCTCTTACTAGCACAAAGTATATGTGGTAGATTGGGTGTTCAAGAGTGAATTATAGGGGAGGGGGATTTAAGGGGGATAAATGGTAATGGGAAAATACAATTAAAAATAAAATTCTTCTGTTGTAAGAGGAAAAAGATAGAAGGAGGTAATTTAGTTACCTCATGGTAGGAAATGATTACAGTATTAAACTAAATTTTTATCTTGTTTTATGTCAGTTCTCAGAAGGAAATGTCCTTGATTTAATTACAATTTTAGAGAAGCTGTGGATTTAATTTTAACTTTTGTATTTTTATTACAGATTTTTACTGCCCTTGAGTGCCACTTCTGATATGGAGAAGATTGAGGAACAGTTTGCTAATCTGAACATTGTTAAACGTTCCTCAGGAACTGAAGAGCCTACTTACCTGCTTGGCATAGACACATCAAAGACTGTACAAGCAGAAAAAGGAAGTTTGGTTGCTGTTTTATGTTCTAGTGGATTAATCAGAATATATGATAAAGAAAGGTTAAATATACTACGAGAATTTAGTGGAAATCCTGGACTTAATGGAGTCAGATTTGCAAATTCTTATGACATTGTGTATTCGTCATGTACAGATAGCACTGTAAAATGTTGGGATGCTCGATTGGCCAGTGAAAAGCCTGTCCAGTTGTTCAAGGGTTACCCTTCCAATATTTTTATCAGTTTCGATATTAACTGTAATGATCATGTCATCTGTGCTGGTACAGAAAAAGTTGACGATGATGCATTGTTGGTATTCTGGGATGCAAGAATGAATTCTCAAGATTTGTCTACTACTAAAGACCCACTTGGAGCATACTCAGAAACACATAGTGATGATATCACTCAAGTATGTTTCCATCCCAGCAAGCCCAACATGGTAGTCTCAGGTTCAACTGATGGCCTGGTAAATGTGTTTGATATTAGTGCTGATAATGAAGAAGATGCACTGGTTACAACTTGTAACTCAGTTTCATCAGTAAGCTATATTGGTTGGTCTGGGAAAGATTATAAACAGATATACTGCATGACACATGATGAAGGATTTTGTTGGTGGGATCTTAATCATCTGGATACTGATGAACCAGTTACACGTTTGAACATCCCAGATGTTAGAGAAGTAATTCATGTGAAAGGAGGTATTTTGGACTACTTGATTGGTGGCCTATATCATGAAAAGATGGACAAATTATTTGTTGTTGGAGGAACAAACACAGGAATTATTCACTTAATGAGTTGTACTACTTCAGGATTGATGCACGTGACCAGCCTTAAGGGGGGGCATGCTGCTACAGTCCGTTCTTTCTGTTGGAATATGCAGGATGATTCTTTGCTGACAGGAGGAGAAGATGCACAGTTGTTACTTTGGAAACCTGGAGCAATAGAGAAGACATTTACAAAGAAAGACAGCATGAAAATATCATCCTCTGTGTACCAGCGAGTTAGAACTCATAGTAATGATTCTTATAAGAGAAGGAAAAAGCAGTGATACTGCGTTAGAAGTTTACTTCATAGATTTTATAGTTGCAAATAATTATTTTTGTGTCCTGCCTATGAAAGACATGTTTAAAGCTCATTGTAAAAACAAGCCAGTTAGCAAACAGTCCTAGAAAAATGTTGAAAATGGTTTAATTCAGTCTTTATGTATTTTTTAAAAGGCACCAGTTGAGTATATAATCAGTGACTTGAAAGTAAAATTACTTTCTTCATTTTTAAAACCCATCTGTTGAGTTAGTAAAGTAAATGTTGGGTTTTAAAAAAATAACTTTGATAAAGACTTTTTAGAAGTAGATGGCTAAAAAAACAGGTGGTTTGGGCTGTTTTTTTTTTTTTTTAAGCTCAATGTTTTACATTTTAAATCATCTTTATTATTTAAAAAACCAAATGAGACTCTTCTTCACTTGAGGAGCTCCTACTTGCTTAATACACATAGATAACATTGGGGTATTTAAATATAAATATACTAATGAGTCTAAATAGAATTAAACTCTTAGAAATAAAAGGATTTGGATCTATTTAATAAAAATGTTTAGTAAATATTTGCATCTATACTTTAATGTAGGTTAAACAGTAAACAGATATTTTACTTATGAAAAAAACTATCTTGCAGAATTCATTTTGAGACTCAAAGTGACTATACAAAAATAAAAAGATAACAGCAGAATGGCTGTTTTTATTTCAAAAAACCTTAATATTTTGTGATAAAATTTTCTTTCATAGTGTTTCACTCATAATTTTGAACCTAAAATTTTATTTACTGCTGATTTTTCATCTTTTTAAATATTTCTCCAAAGAATCTTATTCATGAAGTTAATTTCTCTAAAGGTTTGCTGTCTTTTCTTATCATAATTAAAAATAAAAATATCTATAGATTAAATTATTTGTAAAAATATTTGTAAATATTTTATCTTTTGCATTAGAAATATTGTCATGGAAAACACAAATGTTACTTTAGAACCTTTTACATTTCTCTTTAAATGTTAATAATGACTTCTTTCTGAGATTATGATATTGGGGGAAATGTTTTTCTATAGAGGAATGCAGCTTACATTTTGGCTATGATCTAGCTTAACTCTCTTGAGATTGAACAATAAATAAGTCACTGTTGAACATACTCAAAATTTATCTTTTTTTTTTTTTTTTGAGAAATGTAGTTATTTTTTCTGTTTCCAAACCATAACCCTGAGGGTAATTCTGTATTTTTCCCTTTTCTTCTAACCAGTCTTTTACCAAGTCCTGTGCCATCCCACCTCCTAAAATCCGTCAGCTCTCATTGTGTCTTTACCCTACCACTAGTGCCTGAGATAAGTCTTCCATCATTTCTCACTGAGATTACTGACTCTTCTTCCTGCTGCTTCCTAGGCCAAACATAAGAAACACAGATTTCATAATGCCTCATGCTGCTTAAAATATTTGCTCTTTTGATGGAGTACTATGTAACAATGAGAAACCATGTTTTCAAGATATTTAGGATCGAGACAATGCCAACTATGTTGTAAGTGGGAAAAGCTGGTTAAAAAAAAGTTTGGAAATACTGCCTTTATAAAACAACAGTGGTATAAGAATAGTGCTTTTAAAAGTACTTAAAATTCTAAAGTAGTTGGAAGATGCAGATGAAATATCTCTGAAAAAACTCGGAAAAGATTAAAACCACAGAAAACTAAGTTTTACAAAATTAAAAAGTTTTTTTTAAAGGGGGGAAGGGATTATTAAAATGAAATAATGTAAGAGGCTATTCCAGAATTTCAGTTTTCAAACTGAAAGGCCCAACAGTGTCAAGTGTAATAAATAAAAAAAACCACACTAAGTCCTAGTACTGTGAAGTTTCAGAACTGCAAAAATAAGAGAAAATTTTAAAAGTTTCCCAAGAGATGGGGATAAGCAGTCACTTAGAAGCAAAAATAACATGCGTGTTAGACACCTCATTAGAAAATCTGGATGACGAATAATGGTGAATCCATGCCTTTGAAGTTCTGAGGACAAAAGCTATCTGAACTTACGCTATGCAAAACCATCAAGCAAGTAGATTATAATAAATTTTGAAACCTCCTTCACTAAGTGAACATTTCCTACTTCCTCTGAAACTCAGAACCAAATTTATTTGGACTAAATTTATCATAGGATATTCATGAGTAATCAAACTGGCTGTTTGAACTGGAGATTTAGATTTCAGGAGATACATGCTTTACAATCAGTAATTCTGTGGCTGGTCAATCTGCCCTCGAGTGTAAAGTTAACATTTTCAGACATACAAAATTTCAGACTTTAGTTTGTAGGTTTTTAAAGGCTGCTGAAGGATATACTCCACAAAAAAATAAGGGAGAAAATCAAGGAAGACAAGATCCCCAAAAGCTACCAACCTAGCGTAATGGAGGATAACAACTTTGTAGCAGGAACACAGTATTCGGTCCAGATTGGAACAAGAGGAGGAAAACATCAGGATGGAGATGTTCGGGGCCGGGGGGGGGGGGGGGGGGGGGGGGGGGGAGTGGCGGGAATGAACTGACTACCCAGTGTGTTCAGCCACGTGGAAATGGCATACGTGGATTAAACTCACCAATTAAAAGAGACCCTTAACCCAGCTGGTATAGCTCAGTGGATTGAGCGCGGGCTGGGAACCAGAGGGTCCCGGTTGGATTCCCAGTTGGGGCACATGCCTGGGTTGTGGGCCAGGTCCCCAATGAGGACCATATGAGAGGCAACCATACATTGCTCTTTCTCCCTCCCTTCTCCTCTCTCTGAAAATAAATAAATAAAATCTTAAAAAAAAGAGACCCTTACATTGAAAATAATTTTAAAATAAGTTTTTTAAAACAAAAAAATGTTCAGCGTCATTAGTCATCAAGGAAATTCAAATCAAAACCATAATGAGATACAACTTCACACCCACTAGAATGGTTATAATCAAAGTGTTGGTGAGGATATGGAGAAATTGAAAGCTACACTGCCAATTGGAATATAAAATGGCAATTCCTAAAGTGACTCAACAAAGTTGCCATTTTACCCAGCATTTCCATCCCTAGGTAACACATGCCTCACAAAAACTTGTGCGTGACTGTTTCTAACTATTCCTAATAGCCAAAATGTGGAAACAACCCAAATGGTCATCAGTTGACAAATGGGTAGGATATGTTATGTCTATACAGTATGGAATATTCAGTCATTAAAAGGAACAAAGTACAAATACATACTATGACTGGGATGAATCTTGGAAACATGATAAGTAAAAATAGCTAAATGCAAAAGGACAACTACTGTATGATTCCATTTACATCAAATGTCCTGAGTAGTCAGATCTATAAAAAAAGAACATATATTAGTGGTTGCCTAGAGCTAGGAGGCTGGGGTAGGAGCGAGGGCAGAAATGGGACGTTGGTGGGAATATTGGAAAAGGGTTTCTTTTAGGGGTGATGAAAATAGTCTAAAATTATATTTATGGGTGCACAGTTCTGAATAAAAGAACCATTGAATTGTATACTTTAAATGGATTGTATGATATGCTAATTATCTGAATAGAACTATTGCCTACATACACATACATATATGTGTGTTTATGTATATACACACACACCAATTATGAACCAAAAAGCCAGGGTGGTAATCTTCATTGTTGACAAAATGGAATTTAAGGCTAATGTGATGTTGACTCCAAAACCAGACAAAAATTTAAAAAGTTAGATTCATTTTGTTTATGAATATATATTCACAGTTGAAAATATCAGCTAACCAAATCAATGGTATATTTTTTAAAATGACCAAGTGAGTTTTATCTCAGGAATATTTGATGGCTCCACATCAGAAAACCTACCACAGTAATGGACAATAGAGAAAATAGTTATGACTGTCTTGATTGATACAGGAAAATGTGGTAAAGTTTTATCTATTTATGAAAAATACAAGCATTGAGCTATCAATAGATTTTTAAAAAATTGTTAAGATTTACATGCCAAAAATATACAGTAAACATTATTAGTGAAGAAATGTAAATACATTCCTTTTAATACCAAGACTCAGTGAGGAAGCCTATCACAGTAGAATGGATTCCGGCTCATACTGTAAGGAAAGAACTATAATGTGTCAGGATTGGAAGAGAAAAGGAAAAAGATTCTTTGTGAATGATACATACCTAGAAAATCCAACAATCAAACTATTTGAACTATTAAGAGACTCAGCAAAGCTGCCAGAATAGAGTCAGCCTATGGAAGTCCAAAGAATGTCATTTCACCGTAGCAGCAAAAGTTAAAAAATATAAAGGAATTAACCAAGGATATACAAGATCTACTTGGAAGAAACTTCAAAATTCTAACAAAAGACAGAAAATGATCCAGTAAACATTGCATGCTTCCAGTGGGATGACAATATTATAAAAGTGAATATTCTAAATTTAATCTGAAAATCAATGTAATTCCAACCAAATTCCAGTTGGAGTTTTTGAGGAACCTAAACTTTAAAATTTGTATGGAAGGATAAGGTCCATAAATAACTTAGAAAAGGGATTTTACCTACCAGGTATTAAGACATTTTACAAAGTCATAGTAAAAACTGATATGGCCTTGAAACAAAGCAAGTGAATAAAGCTCAGTGACAGAACATGGATATATGGCAATTTAATATGTTATAAGGTGGCATGGGACTTCCGCCAAGATGGTGGCATAGGTGGATGTGCTTTGCCGCCGAGCACAACCAGAGAGTTTAAACAAAGAACGCAATAGCGAAAAACAACCAGAACGGACAGAAACTAACTGAAGGGAAGTCCGACACCCAGGAAGTGGGAGAGGAAGTACGTCCAGGCTGGTAAGCGGGGCAGAACCAAGTGGAGGAGTGGAGTGAGAGGCAGTTTGCCTGGAGGGACTCATGCCGCGAGTGCCTAAATAAAACATGACCTCGAACAATGGGTGAACCCCACAGGCCGGCAGCGTAACCGGAGAGGCCAGTGGGAACCAGCAGGGCCGAGTCTGGCGGAGGAGGCAGTGGGGAACTAGGGAGCAGTGGGTAATAGGGAGCCGGCGGTGATCGGCAGTCACCATTGCTCCCTCCCAGGCCCTGCCCCCAGAGGAAACGTCATAAAAAAACGGCCCAGGTTACCGGGCACCCATGAACACCTAAGAATCCGACAAGTGCCCCGAGATAAAAAGAATGAAAATGGCCAAAATGAAAGATCAGAACAAATTACAACTAACGGATGACGACATAGTCAACCTATCATATGATCAGTTTAAAACGCTGGTAATCAAAGTGCTAACAAAACTGGAAGAAAGGTGGACGCAAATAAATGAACAAATGAAGAACCCGATAAAGATAATGAGGGATGATCTACAGGGAACCAATAGGGGGAAAAAGAAAGCTGGGACTCAAACCAATAATGTAGACCAGAAGGAAGAAACAAGAATTCAAAAAAATGAGGAGGGACTCAGAAACCTCAGAGACATTTGTAAACGACCCAACATCCAGATCATAGGGCTGTCAGAAGGACAAGAGGAAGACCAAGAAATTGGACATATTTTTGAACAGATAATGAAGGAGAACTTCCCAGATCTGGCAAAGGAAATAGGCTTCCTGGAAATCCAAGAAGTTCAGAGAACCCCAAAGAAGCGGGACCCAAAGAGGAACACACCAAGGCACATCATAATTACATTACCCAAGATTAAGAATAAGGAGAAAATCCTGCAAGCAGCAAGAGAAAAGGAGACAGTTACCTACAAAGGAATTCCCATAAGACTGTCAGCGGATTTCTCAAAGGAGACCTTCCAAGCAAGAAGGGGCTGGAGAGAAATATTTCAAATCATGAAAAGCAAGGACCAACAACCAAGAATAATCTATCCAGCAAAATTTTCATTTAGAATGGAAGGGCAGATAAAGTGCTTCTCAGATAAGGTCAAGTTCAAGGAGTGCATCATCATGCAGCCTCTACTATATGAAACGTTAAAAGGTTTTATATAAGGACTCAGGAGCGAAGGCACCGAGGCCAGATCAGCTACCGGGGAATTCAGATCAGTCACAGCCAAGACGCTTGTGAGGTAAGCAAGCAAAATACAACCAGAGAAACAAAATAGAACCAGAGACATTGAAGTTTAGAACATTCTGGCAGTAACCAGAGGGGAGGGGGAAGGAGAGAATGGGGACAAGGGTATTCAGAAACTGCTATAAAGGACACATGGACAAAACCAAGGGGGAGGGTGGAAGCAAGGGAGGGAGGTGGGTTTGCCTGGGGTGGGGGGGAGGGTAAATGCAGACAACTGTAATTGAACAACAATAAAATAATTTAAAAAATATATAAGATGGCATGATAGAAACAGGAGAGTTTTATATTAGAGGGTATTGATGAAGATTTAGAACTAAATTTAGCCCTGGCTAGTGTGGCTCTGGATTGAGTGTCGGCCTGTGAAACAAAGGGTCTCTGGTTTGATTTCCAGTCAGGGCATATGCCTGGGTTGCAGGCCAGGTCCCCAGCAGGGGGCGCTTCAGAGGCAACCACACGTTGATGTTTCCCCCTTTCTCTAAATATAAATAATCTTAAAAAAAAATTTAATACAAGAAAGTGTGGGTGAATATATCTGTGACCTATAGCTGGGAAATAACGTATTAAAAGTATGACACGAAGCAAAAACAGGAAATTTGATTATATTAAATATTTATAGTAACCAAAGATCTGTAGATGGATGACAGAATGGGAGGGAGAAAAGATTTGAAATCAGCAAGTGATTAAATGTAGACTATAGAAGGAACTGCAAATCAATGGAAAACGCCAATGAGAAAATGAGCAAAGGATGTGAAAAGGCAAATTTCAGAAGAAACACAATGGATTGTCAAACTCCTTAGTAATTAGAAAAAAAAAGTAAATTTAAAATGACCACTTTATACCTTTTAGAATTAGGAAAATTAGAAAATTAAATACCAAATGGTGGGGGTGGGCATATAGGAATCTTGGTGCGGTTCTGATGGGAGTGTAGACACACAGATGCAGCTAATGTAGAGAACAAAACATGCATGCTCATGTGCCCTAATAGCCCCAAGATACTTTTATACAGTTCCATATGAGCATTGTCATGTTGTGGAGTTGGAGTAAACCTGGATATCCATGCATGGGTGATAGGATAGGTAAAAATGAAGTACACAATTAAATATTCTGCAGTAACAAACCACAGATGTACACTTTAGCCAAATGGCTTGATCATGAACCCAATGAAAATAGTAAGAAATAGAATGCATGTGCGGGAAAGCCATCTGTATAAATTTAAAATATACAAAAGTACGTTTTGCAAGAATGTACAATTATACATATTAATCATCATAGAGTTGGTTGGTATGGAGGGAGAAGGGAATGAAAGTGGGTTTGGAAATAAAAGAGGAAGAGAGGATGAAAGAGGGAGGAGGGAAAGAAGATCAGACCAAAAATTTTAATAAGGCAAAATTCACTTCAATAGTACATTGCAACTCTGTTCGAGAGTTTGTGAACTAATAATAGGCACATGGAAAACCGTGCAAAGAAAAGGGGGTGGGGAATAATTTTTAACTCCAAGGGGTAAAGAATTGTTTATAAGAAAAGAAATTTAAGCACTATTTAATCAAAAGTTGTAAAACTATATTGTGAGCAGGGAAGAGAGGGGCATGCAAATGATTGGTTTTTCTCTTCCATAGTAGAAAATCAGCATTCTTTCTATGAATAAATCAAGAAAATAGCAATATACACATATTATTTAGAAGCATATAAACAAATCTCCTAGCAAAACGGCTAAGTTTAAAGTGGTTTCCTCTGGAGAAGAGAGAAAGGCAGAAGAGGAGTGAATAGGGGATTGCTCTTTTTTTGTCGGCTTTTTTTTTTTTTTTTTGACCTTGTGGTAGAATATCAGGATACTTTGGCTGCAAATAACAGCTCAATTCAAATTAACCAAATAAGGAACATATTACCTCACATTTCAGAAGTTTTCCAGGGTTTGGTTAACAAGAATGTAAATTCTTTCCAGTTTTCTGCTCTGCCAATCTTCATCTTGTCGGCTTCAAGTCCACAAGATGACTACAGTCAGCCAATGATCAACGTCCAGTGGTAAACGGACTGTTTCTTGGCCTAAAATAGTCACAACCGAAAAGAATGTGATTTCCACCAATCGCCCCAGTCATGATTCACTGCCTGTAGGGATGGAGTTGACACAGTCTCCTCCCGAGCATATGGGTTCAGAGAAGAGTATGAAAAGTAGTAGGTTGAGTGGAACAGTTGCTTGACAAGTGCTACTTGATTTCAATTATGTATACATGTTACTTAAAAATATTTTTCATTTTGCCCGGCTGGTGTAGCTCAGTGGATTGAGCGCGGGCTGGGAACCAGAGGGTCCTGGTTCGATTCCCAGTTGGGGCACATGCCTGGGTTGTGGGCCAGGTTCCCAGCGAGAGCCATGTGAGAGGCAACCATACATTGTTCTTTCTCCCTCCCTTCTCTTCTATCTGAAAATAAATAAATAAAATCTTTAAAAAAAATATTTTTCATTTTAACATTGAATCAAATCCATGTAAGATATTTGTGAGGTAATAAATGCATCATTTTACTTTAATAAGAATGCATTAAATGCAAATGATTCTACCATTTATTGAACTATTGTTTAGAGAGATACACATTGAAAAAAAAGGAAGAAACTGAAAAATGTGTCAGATAATTTGTATTGTCCTTTTAGCTAATTTTATGTAATCTGCCACTGCAATCAGCAATGTCATATTGAATCAATTTACTCTTCAATTACTGACCATTAGTAAATCCATCTCTCAGATCTGCAAACCAGCTCTCACTTACCTAGCTTTGAGATTACTTACACATTATATCTAATGCATTTTAGTGCTGCCTGGGTTTTGTGCATTTCACTGCCCATTAGCTTTTTGATGATGTAGTCAGAATTAAAATCATACCATTTTATAGCCCATTAACCTGCATTCTTCCCACTCTACATCTAACTCATAAGCCAGAAGAAACTACTTGAAATCCCTGAATGTACCATGAAAAGAATGCAGCCACTCTGCATCGGTTTCATTATCTGAGATAAGGATGTGACAGAAACTGCAAATTATTTCCCATTCTCCTTTTTCATAGTTATGGAACTCCTCAAATTTTGGTTGGGGAAGTGATGCCCAGAATAAAGAATGCATTTCCTAGAGTATTTTACAACTACTTGTTGTTATAAGACTATGTTGGGGGTAATGAGATATATGTGGAAACTTGTAAGAACCTCCATAAGATGACAGTCATTGAGTTCCCTATGTCCCCTTGCCTGTTGTCTGGAACATGGATGTGATGGCTGGAGCTCTAGCCAACATCCTGAACCATGAAGCCACAACTAGCTTCTAGAGTAGTTTGCTAAAAAGAATCTGAGACCCTGAGGTTTTGTGGAGAAAGAAAGAAACTGCTGTATTTAAGCCACTATTTTTTTTTAAGATTTTATTTATTTATTTTCAGAGAGAGGAGAAGGGAGGGAGAAAGAGCAAAGTATGGTTGCCTCTCACATAGCCCTCACTGGGGACCTGGCCCGCAACCCAGGCATGTGCCCCAACTGGGAATCGAACCAGGACCCGCTGGTTCCCAGCCCATGCTCAATCCCCTCAGCCGGGCTAAGCCACTATTCTTTTAGGTCTCTTACAAATAGTGGTACTTAACTGATAACATTGTATAAACTTTTAAAGATTGTTGGCAATATCAGATGAGCTAATGCATGTAAAAATTCTTAGAATAGTGTCGAAGAGTAGAGTAAGTGCAGAGTAATATTTACAATGTTATACAATTTCCATGGTTTGGTAAGGTTGTTCCCTCTGCCTGGTTGGGTAAACTCCTCTTTGTTTGTAAAATCCAATCAATCATTTCCTCCTCTGCGTACCGTATTTCTCAGACCATAAGACACACCTAGGTTTTAGAGGAGGAAAATAGGAAAAAAATATTTTGAAGCAAAAAATGTGGTAAAATATTTAATAACATAAATAACATTCAGACTATAATTCAGCTACATTTGGACTGTAAAATGCACCCCCATTTTCCTCCCAAATTTGGGGGGAAAGCTGTGTCTTATAATCTGAAAAATACGGTAGTTTTTCCGGTACCCACCTGGGGAATTAATCCTCCCTTTGGTTCAAACTACTTCTTAATCTTGTGTATACTTTTATAGCAATTTGCACATTTTTGTTTACACATTTGTTTCCTTACTAGACCACTCTTCCTCATTAAAACAAAGAAACAAAACAAAACTGGGATTCTTTTTAATAAACATAGAAATCTCATGGCTCACGTAGATTCTCGTGGCCCTAAATCTATCATAACATTCAATATGCCAGTCACGCAGACCACAACTCTCCCACCCACAGATTCCGATACTCAACTCCTAAAAGAGACAGAGCCCTCCTCCCCTCTCCTGGCCCACTCAGTTGAGCATTTGAGATAAATGTCTAGAGGGCTGAGCACTGTAGTAGATGATACTGGAGATAATGTGCACAGAGCACAAAGGCAGTAGGGATGAGAAAATGATTCATTCTGTTTTCAGGCACAGGTTGAGAAAAGATGATGCCTGTGTATTGAAAGAAAAATTGTTTCTTCGATAGACCGGAGAAAGGGAAAAAAAGAGCAACAGAAGATGAAGTAGGCAGAAGGAACAATGTGAAAAGGTGCAGAGGCATAAAATACGGGGTTAATCTGAGTTGTGAGTGTCAGGCTCAGGTCTTCCTAAATTTTTCTGCAAACACTTTCATAAAACATTTCTTAGGGTGTGTTTCCTCTGCAGAGGGCTGATCACATCTATTATGTTTTGATTTTTTTTTTTTTTTTTTTTTGATTCTGAGGACACTTTCCCCAAGTCTGTTTTCCCGACTCACTACCACTAGGTAATAACTGAGTGTTAATGTTACTATTCTGGAGAAATGTTCCCCTGTGCCGTTTCAAGGCCCTGCCCATGACTCATCCTGGCGTTGTGTGTATTCAGGCTCATCCTCTTCTCTGGCATTCAGAGCATTTGTAAGATTGCCTTGCAAAACCTTGCTGGTTCGTGTTTAGCTTTTGGTTCTAGGTAACAATAAGTTTGTCTGTTTTCCACCTCCTGTGTTTAGTCCCCAGTTTAGGGGCAATGCTAGATTGCTTTAGCTTGAGTCTTGTTCGTTCGTTTGTTTGGTTTTGGTTCCAGTTGCCTCCTCGTTGATTAAACTAGTCTATATGTATGAAGTTGCTGCCTGTGCCTTCATTTCTCTTCTCTAGGACAGAACAAAGGCCCTGTATTTTCTTAGGGGCTTTGCAAATAATATAGCTTGGCCCAGGAGTTGAATGCAATCTAATAGGTTTAACCGAGTACTCTTTCCCCGGAGATCTCAGCGGCTATGAGTCCCACAGAGCCCTGAGCCTGGCGTTATGTTCCTGTTGCTTAGCTGGACAGAGCTGCAACACTGGAAACGCCTTTTAAAGCTGGATTGCGCGGCTGTTCCAGATGCAAGCACCATCTGTGAGGACCTGCCCGTGTGGTTTTCTCTCTGCTTCCATTGTACTTTACTCACATGCCTTGCTGTTACACGTGCGACACGTAAGTAGGTTTTTGTTTCCATTCGGACTGTTCTGTCAGGTGTGTATAACCATCAACCACTGCTATCATTCGTACTGGCCAACACACAAAAAAATGGAATAAATAAGAAGTGAGAATCCCAGCTTGTGAATGCTCATTCTCTTCACAGAGCCTGAACTAGTTGCGTGGCCATGGAGTCTATGATGGGTTCTCGCCATCAATCTAGTCATACAAATGTACGCATTAATAGATGCTTAACTCCTCCTGGATTAGGAGTACCTGTAATCTACAGCGGTGCAGTCCTCTTGCGTCTCTCTACTGCTGCATCTGTTGCAAGGCAGCCACTCCCCGCCTGGACCCTAGGTTTCATCCCCTGCCTCACACTGCTACTGGAGGCGGTGCTCCAGGCAATCCTCACAAACAACTTCAGTTGAGATGGGAACCATGAATGTCCCCACTTTACATGTGAGGGAACAGAAGATTACAGAGGTAATCCAGTTACTTAGGACTCCAAAACTGGAGCAAAAAGCAATGTGAGAGTGGGAAGTATCTGGGTTCCTGTTATGACCAGGGTGCATCCTCAGGGCTCTCAATAGGAGACAGTGATGTGATGTGGTTAAGAGTGTGGACTCAATCCCGGAGCAGCTGGCGTTAAATCCTGACTGTGTTACTTATGACCTCTGTGGTTTTGGCGGGCAGTGGCGCGGTGTGGGGGGAGGCAAGTTATATAATCTCTCTGTGCCTTGGCTTCCTCAGCTGATTAAAAAAAATGGAGAAATTAATAGCTTTTACCTTTTAGGTTGTTATGAGAATTAAATGAGTTAATATAGGTGAAACAATTAGCATAGTGCTTGGGACACAAAAAATACTCAAAAAGTATTAGCCATCATCATCATCATCATTGGAACCTAGTTTGCCAGGTAGCAGGAATCAGATAAAATGAGGTCCTGGGGTGGTAGTCACTGATAGCACAAATGTGTACTTACATAGTGCTTTCCGGTGTTCGAAGAGCCTTCTTTCTGCAGCCAGTGATGCCATCTCTGTTTTAGAGATTCACTTATTCCACACTACTTATTGAGGCCTCTTATGTGCCAGGCACCGCTATGTTCTGAAAACCCCCAACAATCAGAGAAAGGACTTACGGTTCCTGCTCTTATGTTAACAAGGGCTGTCTCTGGGAGTGGGGTTTGAAGGACCATTTAACATTCTACCCTTTGAATTTACATGATAGAAATATATAACTTTTATGGTCAGAGAAGAAAAAGATGCCGTGGGGGAGGAGTCTAATGGGGAGGCAGGCATGCAAATGACTAATGACAGTACCACTGGGACTGTGAACGTACAGACGAGGCTGAGTCAGTGAACACAGGGGAGTACAAGGAGGAAAGTCAGAGTAGTGGCATTTACGTTAAGACAGGAATGTTGGGTAGAAGTTTGCCAAGTAAATGTAGAGGGAAAGGTGTTCAAGAGGAGAAAGCATGAATGACTGTTACATACGGTCAAACCTCAGTTCTTGAACGTCTTCCATCCCGAACAATTCGGTTCTCGACCAAGTTGTTCACAGAAAAAAAAAAAAAAGCCTCGGTTGTTGAACAAAAGTTCAGTTTTTGACCTAACAACCTTTTCATGCAGATACCTGTATGATCAGTCACATGTCTCTCAGGTGACCAAGTAGAGAATGTGTGGGTATGAGTATGATTCTGTTTTCAAATAAATCACTTTTCAAACAGCCTTCTCATATGAATGAAGTTTGAGAACCGAGGTTCCTCTGTTATCAAGGAAGCTACATATTGTTCAGTGTTGCTTGACATAAAAGGAAGGGCAAATGGTATAAATTAAGGCTGGTTAGGTAAGTAGAGACCAGATAGTGGAGGGTTATACTAGCCAGAGGTGTTCAAAATGTGCCCTGTAGGTATTGGGTGCCCATGAAGAATGTTACGTTGGCAGTTAACATAATCAGGATGTACCAGTATAATTCTCTAAAAGGGTAGAGTGGTCAAAGCAATGTTAATACCAGAATGAAAATCTTTTGACCCAAGTGTAGCAGATTTTCCATTAATCCATGCTGACTCCTCTATAGAGCAGAATATAAAAGGTCCCACTATTTGCTATATTAGTCTGCTAGTATGAATTTAAATTCTTAACTAAGGAATGGGAAAAGATTTCACACAATCAGTAAGCAACTAGCCTTGTCTTTTATCTTTTTTGGGAGACATGCCTACTAGAAGATAATTTTCTCTTGAATTCCATCTCTTTGAATGGAAGAGCATTTCCAGTTCATTCATTCTTTAGATATATGCAGAGCATAATTTCCACTGAACAATTTGTTCTAGGGACCATATCCTTTAAAAATCCATGCAATTTTTGTGAAGTATAAATTTAACTTTTATTGATACAGTGTAATCCCATTTCCTCCAGTTCCTTTCATAAGATTATACGTCAAGTCCAAAGATGGATGGACAGCAGTCATCAGCAGGAGAGCTTGCTTTCTCTATGAGATAATGACTACCCTCCGTGTGTTTATTCCTCTCTTTACTTCCACACCCCTGTCCCCATTTAGAAGGCTTCAGCTTGCTGTGCAGCTGGCCAGCACAGAATCTTTCACTTGACTGTGACAATGCTTTTGCTTCCAACGTCTTCTACCAAGGGTTCACAGGTTCTGGCAGAAGAGAAGGGAAATGGCCCTGGCTGGTGTAGCTCAGTGGACTGAGCGCAGGCTGCGAACCAAAGGTTCACTGGTTTGATTCCCAGTCAGGGCACGTGCCTGGGTTGCAGGCCAGGTCCCTGGTGGGGGCAATGTGAGAGGCAACCACACATTGATGTTTCTCTCCCTCTCTTTCTCTCTCCCTTCCCTGTTCTCTAAAAATAAATAAATAAAATATTTTTTAAAAAAAGAAAAAAGAGAAGGGAAATGCAGTCTTGCACTATTCATGCCCTTCCTTGGCTTTTCCTATCGAGACCACTGTCCCATTAACCTGGTAGGGCTTTATAATTCCAAGTGTTCCCCAAGCTCCCCAATTCTCATGATTGGTATGATCCTGTATTGCTATCAGAGCTTTAGTTTGAATTTATCTTAGGGATGGTATCATTATTCTGGCAAAATTCATGTCGTTGAATATCTCTTTGCCACCTGTGTTCTCTTTCCTGTTTGCTGGAATAAGAAGTGCTAAACTGTTCTCTCTCATCAATGACAATACCCAAAGTTCAAGCTTTGAAAACCGTACCCAGAAACATGATTTTTTATTCATGCATGTTTTTATTCATTTATCCATTTTTGAATGCTTTTTACTCATGTATCCATTTTTGAGTGCATATTACATGCCAGGCACTGTGCTAGTTACTTGAGGCACAGTACTGAACGGAACAGACAGGTCCTTCCATCTTGATCTTCTGATCTAATGATCCTGCTATTGGGGTGGAGAGGTGCTAAAAGTGATGAACAGATTGTTAACTGAGACTGGGAGGAGATGGAAGCGTTTACAGTTGCCAACGTTGTAATTAATGCACGTTAAGTAAGGAGTTTAAGCATATTTTACTGGTTATATATGAGCAGGATTGCTATCTTCACTTAATTAGAGGGAAGGCAGATATGCCTCCTCCTCACATATTGCAATAGAGTTCGTGAGAATGGGGCTATTTGTTTAAAGGTTAACATGGTTCCTAAAAAACCCCTAAATAATAGAAGTACCATAAGGGCCATCAATCCCACTTCTGAATATGTATACCAGAGTTGAAAGCAGGATCTCAAAGAGATATTTGTACATCCATGTTCAGTGCAGCATTACACAATTGTCAAGAGGTGGAAGCAGCCCAAATGTCTGTGGACAGATGAATGGATAAAGAAAATGTGATATATATGTATAATATATGCAGCCTTAAAAAAGAAGGAAATCCTGTCATATGCTACCATATGCTACATGGATGAAGCTTGAGGATATTATGCTGAGTGAAATGAGCCAGTCACAAAAAGATGAATACTGCATGATTCCACTTATATGAAATATCTAGAGTAGTCAAAATCATAGCAATAGAAAGGAGAATGGTGGTTGCCAGGGGTTGGGGGGGTGGGAGGCAAAAATGGGCTGTACAGTTTTGGTTTTGCAAGATGAAAACATTCTAGAGATCTGTTACGGAAGTATGTGAATATAGTTAACTATTTTTTTTTTAATTTTTAAGAAGGTTTCATTTATCTATTTTTAGAGAGAGGGGAAGGGAAGGAGAAAGAGAGGGAGAGAAACATCAATGTGTAGTTGCCTCTCACACGCCCCCTACTGGGGACTTGGCCTGCAACCCAGGCATGCGCCCTGACTGGGGAATGAACTGGCGAGCCTTTGGTTCTCAGACCCGTGCTCAATCCACTGAGCTACATCAGCCAGATGAATATAGTTAACTATTGAACTGTACGTGAAAAGTTTTAAGTTTGAGAGAGAAAATTTAGTATTGTGCGGTTTTTTGTCATAATTTAAAAAATTTGAAAGTTAACACAGTTACCATGGAAACAATTATGCTCATGATAGAATGGATGGTGAATTAGGGTCAGTTAGGAGACTGGGGTTGCAGACTGGGCACTGCCAATTCCTAGCTGTGTGACCGCGGGCTTGCGTTTAACCTCTACACCTCAGCATCCTCACTGGTAAAATGGAGATCATGTCACCGACTTCAAATTTTGCAAGGGTTAAGTGAGGTGATGTTAGTGCAGGTTGTCAGAACCTAAACCACTATTCAAATGTAAAGCATTTTGATAGTGATGATGATAGATTTCTCTGTCCGTCTTCACCACTGTTGTGTCTGGCACATCTGGCATGGGGCATGTTGAGGCACCAGCTCCAGGTTTTCTCTGCTATTTCTCCTGCTATTTCCCACACTTCAAGATTACAGATGTTAAAAGTGGAATGCCTAACCTGGGTGTTGATCCTCCTACCAGCAACTATTCTTACTGACTTCTCTCCAGGCAAGTTCCACTTATCTCAATTTTCTTATTTTAGTTAACTCAATCACAGAATTGGAGAGATTCAGTACAGACATTTGAGAAAATTGAATAGCAATGCAAGTCAGTGTGCTGAATCCTGACAAGGATAGGAACCTTAGATTAGCTAGGACCACAGCCAGCTCTGGAAGGAAGGAAGAGGTTCGAATAAACAAAACAAAGGGAATGGAAGGAAGGGTTGGCATTCCTGGTGGGAGGGAACCGCATGGACAAAGATTGTAGGAAGAAATAAATAAGGAAAACTTAGAGGACAAGGAGGACACTGGCTTGCTTGAAACGATGAGTCTGAAAGGTGAGAGAGGGGACAGATAACGGCAGGGGGCGACTACAATAGCAGGCTGGGGGTATTGGATTTTATACAGTGACGACTTTAATCATTTCGATTTAAGAGTGCAGGAATGAGCTGTTGAATGTGGGTTTTAGAGCAAAATAATTCATGGACTTAATGCAATTACAATGAAATCTCAATGGGTTGTTTAGGAGACCTCTACAAAGTGATACTGAAATTCAACCAGACAAATCATCAGTAACAATAAGTAAGAAAAGGATTTAAAAACATAATTAAAAAGGACTCACCTTACCAATAAATGGTGGTTTGAAAATGGGTTATTTATCAAAAACACAAGTTAAGGTTCCCATTTCACGCCCCATACCAAAATTAATGAAAGCTCGATTAAAGAGTATAGTAAGAGCAAAATAAAACAAAAATCAGAAGATAGATAAATGTTTGCTTTCTGGATGGGTAAGGAATTTGGAGAGCAGCAGAATCTCCTGTATGCTGCTGGTGGGATTGTTAATGGGCGCGATCATTTAGGACAGCGATTTGCCCCATCTCGTGAAGTTGAAGAGGCGCCACGCTACGACTTGATTCCACTTCTAGATACACACACGAACTCACAAAAACAAAGTGCGTAAGGAGGTGTGCCCGGGAACATTCACAGCACACTGTTCAAAACAGTGCCATGCTGGAAATAATCCAAAAGCACCAAACAAGAGAATGAATGAACTGCAGAACATTTTTTTGATCTTTAAATTTTTTTTTCAATTACAGTTTACATTCAATATTGTTTTGTATTAGTTTCAGGTGTCAGCATAGTGGTTAGACAACCATATATTTTACAAAGTTTCCCCTGATATTTCCAGGACCCAGCTGGCACCATGCATAGTTATTACAATGTTATTGACTATTTCCTATGCTGTACTTACAGCCCATGACTATTTTGTAACTTCCAATCAGTACTTCTCAATCCCTTCACCTTTTTCATCCAGTCCCTGAACCCCCATCCCCTCTGGCAACCAGCAGTCTGTTCTCTGTATCTATGAGTCCAATTCTGTTTTGTTTAGAACATTTACAATGGAATGTTATATAGCAGTGAAAGAAAATGATCTAAGTATCTATATCAACATGTTTAAATTAAAAGCACATCATGTTCAGTGAAAAGTTAAGTTACAGAGGACACATATCGTATAATACCAATTTTAAGCAATCCTAAGATATGAAGAAAGTACCACATGCTGCTTAGGAAGATGAACATATTTAGTAAAGGTGTGATGTCATGGGAATGAGAAGCACCGGACTCGGGCACGTAGTAACCTCTGAGGAAGAAGGGATGCGATGGGAGAAGGTCACACAAGAGACTTTGGCTGTCCTGGTACTCCGGAACTGTGTGGTAGGTGTGTGGGTATTTGTTAGTGTTCATTTGTGGCGCTTTATAAGTCAATGTTTTGTGAAATAAAATGTAAAGGTAATGCATATTCTTTATAATAAATGAAAACAAGTACTGGGTTGGCCAAAAAGTCTGTTTAGTTTTTTATGTAAAATAAAACACACAGTTTTAAATGTTCACCAGTAACTTTCTTGATTTGGATATTTTGAGTAATATAACATTGATTGTTCTAGATTAATGTCTTCCTTTGACCGCTATCAGCTTTGACTGGTCTACCCGACCATGGAGCATTGTCCAGCAAGAAATCTCCAGCACGAAACTTCACAAACCTCTTTTGACACATTGGATCTATCACAGCACCTTCTCTATACACTGAGCAAGTCTTTCTTTGTGTTTCAGTTGCATTTTTACCTTTCTTGAAATAATAAAGTATAATGTGCTGAAAATGTGTGTTTTCTTCCATCTTCAATACTAAAATAGCTACACAAAAATTAATCAATTTTGATAATTTTTTAAAAAATGCCACTGACATGACAACTGTCACAGTAGAATCTAACAAAATTGTTTTGAATGAAGTTAAAGACAGCTAAGCACTACTAGAGCCATCTTATGGAAAAAAACCAAACAAACTTTTTGGCCAACCCAGTATATAATTTAATCTTTACTACCTACCTCTGACCCATGACCAAACCCTTCACTGTCAACAGTTTCAAGTAGATTCTCTCAGAACTTTTCAAGACCTTTACCTTCCTAGATATTTGTATATTCAATACTTTGGGTTTTCCTAATATAAATACGGTGCTACTTTACCTTTAATTCTGTAATTCTTGCTTTTTTCCACTTAATATCATAGACGCCTTGCCATATGAGTACATGTATATCTCTCTTATATTTAATGGCTGCATATTACTACATATGTGAACTTGCCATAATTTATTTAACTATCCCTCAACATATTTAGGTTATTTCTATTTTTTTTCATTATTTTTTTAAAAATATTTTATTTATTTATTTTTAGAGAGAAGGGAAGGGAGGGAGAAAGAGGGAGAGAAACATCAATGTGCGGTTGCCTCCCATGTGTCTCCCACTGGGAACCCGGCCCGCAACCCAGGCATGTGCCCCAACTGGGAATCAAACCAGGACCCTCTGGTTCCCAGCCCGCACTCAATCCACTGAGTCACACCAGCCAGGGCTTTTTTTTTTCATTATTAAAATTCTGCAATGACTATCCTGGGTGAAAGTTAGGAGTATTTTTTTTTTTTTTTTGTAAGATTTTCAGGGGGAGGAATTTTTAAGAGAAAGACTTTCTAAGAATTTATGCTTGGTGATGAAAGAAACCCCAAAGAAAAATGGTATACTCCTCTACATAAAGTCATTACATAAAAACTTTATATAAGTCAATCACAGAAGCACTAAAATTATGATAGAAAAATAAGGAAAGTACACCAATAGACAACTTGTAGAAAGAAAGAAATCTAAAAAAAAAAAGAAAAGAAATCTACATGACTACTGAATATATGGAAAGTATTTTAACTACTCTCACTTTGTGATCAGAGAGATGAAAGTTACAATTACTTTCCAAGTTTTGGCCTGTAACCGTAGACAAGATGAGAAAGGGAGCCATAGTGTTGGCAATGTGGCCGAACTTAATCGAGAACTTAAACTATGTCCATATCCTTAGACTATAAATTCAGTTATTGTAAATTTAACTTGAGGAAATAATCAAAGATGTAATTAGAGAATTATTACATGTATTTTGGGGCAACTGCCCCTCTTCTTTTTCTTCCCCAACGTGCACGGGAACAGCAGGGAGCCCCCAGCGTTCATTTTGTGCAAGACTCCGATCCCCGACCACAGCTGATTGGACGGGTTGTGTACCTGATCCAAGCAGGGTCAGGGCCGCTTCTCCGGAGTTCTAGCCTCGCCTCTGGCTACTCTCGTCAATGGAGACAATGGAAATGTGAGAGCTTGGTCTGCCAGAAACCACCACGCAGCCTGACCTCTCAGTGAAAGCCCTTCTTTAGCGTGAGAAAAAAATGGAGCACAATCACAGAAAGGGACTGAGAGAATTAAAAAAAAAAGACCCGAGGTCTTTCCTTTCCTGCTGCTACTCTCTGCTTGCTGAGTCTAAGTGCCTCCCTGCCCAGAATTCTAATAACAGTTTCCCCCTTTGCTTACACTGGCTCCTGTAAATCCCTGGTAAGCTCCTGCTGCTCTGACTGGAGCGAGAGCCCCGATTCTGCCCTTTACCTCAATTCCCCAGCACTCCTGGGGGGAGTGTCCTAATTCCCAACTCTGAGGGTAGGGTCTACCAAGGAGGACAAGAAGGAATAGAAGGAAGAATTTTATAGTGATTGAGCACTTACAAGTAAAATGAAAATAATCTATGTGGCTTAATTGGGACAGTTCCTGGCCCATAGTAAACATACCTTAAACAAGCAAACAGGGTGCCAAGCCTTGAGTGAATGAGAGTGCTGAGTGTGACGAGGTTCAGCTTCAATGTCACCTCCTCTTTCTCCATGTTTTTTACCCTTCTAGTCACAAGGTATTTAACTGCGCTATAGGCTCCCCTAATAATTAGCTCTTGATCATAACATCTTGTAATACACTAGAGTGATAGTACTTATTATGTCTTATACAGATTTGCATTTCCCCAGAGCACAGAGTAGGAACTTAAATGTTTGGAATGAATACATTATTTTCAAAATAATGAAAATTTGATTAGGAAAGTTCTCCTAGTAAGTGCTTGAAAGGCTTACTGAAATGTGCTGACCATATGATAGTGATGATTTCCTTTTTAAATAAAAAAATATTTTATTTTTGAGGTATAAATTGGTAAATAACTATATTACTTTCAAGTGTATGAAATAATGATAGAACAAGTCTAGTTGGCATTCATCAGGTGATTTCTTTTTAATTAGTTAATTAATTAATTAATTTTTAGAGAAAGAGAGGAAGGGAAACATCGATTTGTTGATTCATTTATTTATGCATTTGTTCATTGATTCTTGTGTGTGCCCGGATCAAACCTTCAAACGCGCTGTATCAGAAGGACACTCTAAACAACGGAGCTACGCAGCCAGGGCCATTGTGTGATGATTTCTCTTAAAGTTGAGCACTTGCCACAGTTAGCCTGTGAAGCTAGTGACTTTTGGTTAATTATAACTTTTTTTCCTCTAAAGGATCAAGACAGCTAAACTTTTTTTACTTTGAATGGGTCTCTTAGGCACTTCTGTTTCAAAAATATTTTTTTCATAAATACTTTGTTCCAATTGACAACTGGTTTGTTAACTGGGTCACTAACCTTCCTAATCTGAGAATATAAGCTTTCTTGACTTAGGAAAAAGTTCAATCAAAATGTTTTCAAATACTGCAGGTGACTACTGCTTTTATTCAAAGCTCTTTGAACATAAACCCCGCCGACACACACACACACACACACACATCTCTTCATAAAGAAATTTCATTTGGATCCGCACTGCAACCTAACTCTTGCAGCAAAGGGTATTTCTCATTAAACATAGAATGGAGGTTCTTTGTTATTTTGGAAAGAGCCTTAAGTATAAAAGGAAATGAACTGGGAAGGATTTGTGTTTTATATTTTCTATACAGCTCTACATACAAACCAGACTGTATAGAGGATTTCCAGGGGGGGCAGTCAGTTTAGAGTTTCGGTGCGTCTCTTCTAGTCTTAACTTCTGCCCAAGTTCTGCCATTCCCTCGATGTATGACCTTGGAAAAGAACCTAAACCTTTCTGTAAATTAGTTTCTGCATCTGTAAATTGGGATACAAGTACTGACATCGGTGGGTTATTCTGAAGATTAAACGAGACAATACGTGCAAAATGGCTGCCACAGCTCTCGGTTCACAGTATTCAAGGAACCAGGAGTTCATGCTGGTGTGGACACTTGGCCTGTTCTTTCTTTTCTTTATGATGTGGTGGAAGATACTTAACTTTTGTATCCTAATTAGCCTTTTCTTCTGTAAGATGGAGAAAATAGTACCTTTTTATTCAATTACTTATCATTAACAATGATTTGCAAACAGGTAATTTGGTACAGAGACCCTTGGAAAAATTAGGTTCAAATCATGGTTCTACTGGTTTGTAGCTGTGAACGCTGGACAGCTTCCATGACCCTCATTTTTCTTTCTTTTTTTTTAAAAGATTTTATTTATTTATTTTTAGACAGAGGGGATGGGAGGGAGAGAGAGGGAGAGAAACATCAATATGAGGTGCCTCCTGCATGCCCACACGCAGGCATGTGCCCTAGGCTGGGAATCGAACCAGCGACCCTTTGGTTCACAGGCCAGTGCTCAATCCACTGAGCCCCACCAGCCAGGGCTCATTTTTTCTTATTTAGAAAATGGAAATAATGCGTATCTACAGAGTTAAGGTTCAAACTAAATAGTGCATATGAAAGTAATCTAAATCGCTACATTCATGTTTGCAGTAACTATTACCAGTACCACACAAGATTGAGTGCATAGTCCTTATTGGATTATTTTAATAGCCATGTGCTCAGATTTATATTTTCACCCTACTTTTGTTGTCTTGCTCCTTTAGAACATTTTAGCAGTAATTTACCCTATGTTTATAGATTTTACCCATTTTTACTGATATGTTAAAAAGTGTTCTCTCTCTATGATAGTTAAGAACCTAGATGCAACATTCAACCGTAGGCTGCATTTTCTAAAATATGGCCTTGGTATTTTAGGGGTCACAGTAAAAATAAGCTATTGAGAAGCTGCAGTTTGCTAAGAATAAAGCTTATTTTCACATTTGGTAGTTACTCCACTGTCTTTCCTCATGTACGTGTGTTTAGGGGGACTTAACTCTTCAAATGTAATTCTTACAAAGAGCTGCTTTAAGTCTTTAAAAAACAACAACAAAAAATAAATTATACTTGATGAATCACATTAAGAAAGAACTTCCAGCATGGCCACTTTGAATGCTTTCTTTCATGCTTAAGATTAAATTTCAGCTAAAGATTTCATTTAGTTCAACCTTTAGGGAATCCCAGATTCAGGGACTAAGAGTAAGCTGAGGCTTGGAGACGTTAAGTGACTAGCCTGTGTAGTACTAGTCAGGATTCTTTTGGATGTAAGTTATAAGAATTCAACTCCAAGGTAGCTTAAACAAAAAGGGAATTTACCAGCTCATGTAACTGAAACTAGCTTCGGACATAACTGAATCCAGCAGCTCCAATCGTGTTGCTAGAACTTGTTCCTTCCACAGTATTGGCTTTCTCCAGGATGGAGGAGAGGACGGGAGATGATCATAAAAAACTTACAGAATCTCTATGGTTTATGATCCAAAAGGAAGAGAGGCATCTCACTCCCAGCATTCCCAGAGCTAATCTTGGGGAAGATCCAATTGATCCCCTTGTGTCATGCCCCATTTTTCTGGGTGACAGAAGAGGGAAGCAGCATGGTTAATAGTCCCGTCAGGATCACATGAAGTGAGGGGTGTGGTCCTCAAAGAGAAAGGGGGGATGGATGCGCAAAGCAGGTATCTACCAGGGGTGTCCAACCTTTTGGCGTCTCTGGGCCACACTGGAAGAAGAAGAGTTGTCTTGGGCCACAAATTAAATACACAAACACTAACGAAAACCGATGAGCGAAAAAAAGGTTTTAAGTAAGTTTGCAATTCTGTGTTAGGCCACATTCAAAGCCATCCTGGGCCCTACGTGGCCTGCAGGCTGTGGGTTGGACACCCCTGCAAGGCTGGGCCTAGGACTACAAACCAGGCCCTCAATCCTACTGCAGTTCTGGAAGGTTACAGGGAGGAAGTAGGTAAGCTTAGAGCAAAAATAGTTTCAGCTTCTGTTAAAGGAGTATTAAGTAGAAATTAAGATAAAGTTCTGTAATGATGTTAAGTCAGTTATTATTGTTTAACTTTTAGAAGTATATGGATATTGTAAAATGCATGTCTTTATAATTGCTAATGAATGGTCCCCACAGTTCTATAATTTAGTGTGGAAGTGGATTGAAAGGCATTCTTCCTTGCTCCTTGTTTTCTTTCTGTCACAGTGGGGTGTGCCAGAATAAAAAAAAAGCTGGGGAGAAAACTTCTTACAGAAAAGCTTCTAGATGATAAGAAGTATTAGAATATGAAGGAAGTGGATGATTAGGATAAAAACTAGCACTTATTGAGTAGTTAACATGTGCCAGGCACTGCAGTAAATGCATCACCTCATTTAAATGGATGTCTATCCTGTGAGTTAGGAGGTGTTAAGTCTGCTAATTTGTAGGCCAGGGAACCAAAGCTGTGAGGGCTGAGTAATCTGCCCCAGCTCCTGGCTGGCAGAGCTGGGACTCCAGGTTGGATGTATCTGAGTCCAGAGTCTGTGTTCTCATCCTTATGCTTATAGTTAGTTACAGCTTTAGTTCATTTAATGGTATAATTTGACTATTTAAAAGCAAAATTGTTATTCATAGTACATTATTTTGTGTTCTATCCTGTATAAAATAAAGTGTACTTGATGCTGGCTTTCTCTTTCTTGTTTTTTTTAATCCTCACCCGAAGATATGTCTTTTTATTGATTTTAGAGAGGAAGGGAAGGAGGGGAAAGAGTGAGACAGACAGAGAGAGAGAGAGAGGTTAACATCAATGTGAGAGAAACATTAAGTTCTCTCCCGTACATGCCCCAACCGGGGATCAAACCCACAATCTATCTATGTGCCCTAATCGGGGATCGAACCACCAACACTTTGGTGCACAGGATGACATGCCAACCGAACCACCTATCCAGGGCCCATTTTTTCGTTTGTTTTTCAATTTTTCTTCCCCATCGGTGACACAGGGCTCCTCTTTCTGTCATGGTCCATCAGTAACACCTAGAGCCTCTCACTGCTCTTTTGGGAACTAGAGTACCAAAATATTTTAACTCGTGGTTAATCATGTGGAAAACCACGAGTAACCTTCAACCCTTGAGGCACATCTGAAAATGTAATTGCCTTATTTAAATTATGACTCAAAAATATGTCACTGCTGAGGGTATTTCCTGTGTAGATAAATATGGCTCAGAGTAATCCCTTGTCTACACTAGCTGTTGTGCATACTCCTTTTATTGTTTTACCTAAAAGAGCACCTCTTGTCTCAGGTTTTTTCACTGCTCTTCCCTTTCAGCCCAAACCTAGCTTCATGCACCCTCCTTTCCCACACACTAATTGGGCTAGTCTACCTCCTCTGATGATGTTTTACCAGCATAGGTCTCTTCCTGCTCTACTGGTTGGTAATTGGTTTGATGATGCTTCTGCTTATTATCTTAGCCCTTCTTTAGTTCACCAGTCAGCCACCGTTTGATCGTCAATGTTCTCTAGTCGCATCACCTGGCTAGCCTGACAGGAGATTAATGATAAAGTCAGCCTCAATATCTGGAAAGTAAATGATTTCATCAGATAGCAACGGGCAGTGTTTTGTCATTTGATAATGGCTTCCCAGATGGCTATAATGTATTTTATTTTGTACTGTCTACAATGGCAGTCTCCATTTACTTTTTTGATCATTCATTCCCGTCAGTATAGTCTTGGGGAGCAATTCTTAACCAAATACAAGTACACTCTATGTGTATATATTTATAAAGCATATACATGTATTACCATCATTAGCTTATAATTGAAATACAATATAAGCTTAGGGTGAAGTTCATTGTTAATGACAGAGGGTATAAACCTAATTTCAAATAATCTTCATGAATTCAATATTTTTAAGCCAAAATTTGTTTGATTCAATTCTTGTAACTTTGAAATGTGGCTGCCGAAGATCTGATACTGGAAGTGTCAGTTCTGTCATTCGCTTGTTTTCCCGTGGTTTCCTTGTAGAAGACTCTGGTAAAGTCTGTTTTCTGTGGGTTAGTTTAATGAAACCTAGATAAAATAATCAGTAAATCCACTTAACTGAACCTAGCAGACTTCAATATGTCACTACTTGTTGGCAGAGACTGATTGGGTGGGACCACCAGAGCCAACCCCTGGGGATGGGTGACTCCCATTTTTCCCTGAGGACATCTCCTATACTATTTTAGGCCAAGAGACCACTCCATGGATGAAGTGCAGGGTTACATATTTATTCTGTACATTAGTTGAGCTTAATGCTTTTCTTTTTCTATTTGAATTAAGCAAAAATAGATGTCCTCATATTTTCTCATCCTGCATCCCAAATGGATTGCCTTGCACTATTCCTGGAGTACATCCCTGGGATGCATGAGCATCCTTTAGAAACTGTTGGTTCAAGGAAGTTTCTCACATTGGCAAGGATGTTTCGATTTAAAAAGACCTGCTCATTTCATTCACTCCGCCATTTTATAGAAAGTGAAACAGTTTTGAAATGAATTGTCTTTACAGAGATCCATAATTTGCAAGCAAAATCTCCGCTCTACAAAATGTGAAATGTTCTAAGCAACAGCTGTGAGCATTTCAAACGTGCACTACTGCTCTTCAACAGTTCAACTGTTGCCAAGGGAAATTGAGCTGGCTTTAAAATCTTCCTTGGTTTCATTCTGCATTTACACACAATCAGACTGAGCAAACAAGTTCTTCGTGGTTGAGACTGATAAAGGAAATTGAGATGTGGAAATGTAAGTTTCTTGCAGGTAGGAGACTAGTATTCTTCACAGTTTTATAGGGTCTCATGGTGATGAATTTTATCAGAGCAAAAATGGACACCATTAAAAGTGGCCAATCATCTGGAGTCATGCGAGGGCGCGGGTGGGGGAGGGGGGCTGCTTTCATCTATGAGAGGCATCTTTTCCTATTTCCCATTTCAGTTCAAAAAAGGAATATGTATTTTTTTTAAAGATTTTATTTATTTATTTTTAGAGAGAGGAGAAGGGAGGGAGACAGAGAGGGAGAGAAACAGCAATGTATGGTTGCCTCTCACATGGCCCTCACTGGGGACCTGGCCTGCAACCCAGGCATGTGCCCTGACTGGGAATCTAACTGGGACCGCTTGGTTCCCAGCCTGCGCTCAATCCACTGAGCTACACCAGCCAGGGCAGGCAATACGTATTTTTTATCTTTCATGGCACACACACAACATTCTTTTTCCACTCAGGAGCCATTTCTGGGAATGAGCATAGAAATTTGCAACACTTGGTGGTTAACACAAGAGAAATGCAATGCATTTTTTGGTCATCACTTGCACATCTGGTATATACAGTTTTATTTATATATAGTTCTAGTTCCTAACTGTTTGGAAAACATGACATAATGCTGGGGGGAAAAACTAGGCTACAAAACGACACACATAATATTAAAAGATAAAAATACCGGAGGGGAGTACACCAAATGCTAACAGTGGGTGAACAACTGTGAATGTTGATTTTCTTTTTTTTTTCCATTGACGAAGTTTTGAACAGTCGGTACCCTGACATTTGTAGATAGCATTAAGAATTTCTTTCTTTTTCTTGCTCCCTGCAAAGGAGGTATTTAGCGTACATTCAAATAGAGTGAACGTCCAAGAATATTTTCTGGAAATGCACCATTTGGTCTAGGGCTCACCAAGGATGCAAACGCTTATCTAAATATTTTACCACTTGTTCTAGCTAAAGTTAAGTCAAGGCTTCTTCATAAACTCTTTCTGATCCACCCGGCCAATTAAAAGCTCCCAAGCTCCTACAGTTTGGAGCGGGGATTTCTCTGAGCTCCGTGCAGCTGGAGGGACGGTGCGGTGGGTGTCAGTAAGTGACTGCAGAGTAGAGACAGCATTCCCACTTGTATAAGCTACACTGAGTCTCCCTCAACCAAGCCTTGCAGCCTCGTCAGGGAGCCGATATTCAAAAGAGAGGTTAAGGGAAAAGGGATACGAGGTGAGAGAGAACTGGATGCGACACCCAACCCTTGGCCAGGCCCCAGGGTTTCAGATTTCGGTGCCAGGTCTCCCTCAAGGTTCAGCGGAGAGCGACTGCCGGGGGTTTCGCAGCGGGCTGCAAGGTGCCCATTTACACAGGCGCGGATGGGGGATCTTATTTCTGTCTACGCAGCGCTGGTTCCCGTCCTGAGTGGGGCTCCTCGAGCCCAGAAGGGCCACCCTAGCCCCTGAAGAGGGCGGAATCTAGGCCCCGGGGATTCCCCACTCTTAGCCGATCAAGGCCCTTGGAATCTTCTCACTGAAGACGACCGCCGCCCAGAGGTTCCGCATTGCGCGGAAACCCATTCCACTGATCTGTCTGTTGCACACCTCCCAGGTTTAAAGAGCTCCTCTCAGCCCTAGCGGCTGCGGTGACTACCGCCTTCCGCCAGGCGGAAGCGGCAGCTGCGCGGCAGGAGAGCGGGGCTGCATCCGGGTCCCTCGCTCCGCAGCCCAATCCTCGGTCTTCGCTCTTCCTACCCTCCTGTTTCTCCGCCCCCCTGCCGCCAATCCCTGATCGGCTCTCAGCCGAACATGCTGGCATGGGAGTGAAGGCGCAAACCGACCAATGAGGCCTTGCTTCCCGTTTGAAGCCTCCAGTGAGTGGGCTCCGGGGGCGGGCGCTGTTGGCCATAAGGTTCGGTTGCGCGTGTGCCATGGACTTAGCCGCCCGGTGATATTGACAATAGGAGAGAGAAAGGGGCATTGACGGGGACCCACCGCGCTCACGGAACGGCGACTCTGGCAGCGGCGGCTCCAGCTCCAGCGGCTCCACCTCCTCTTCCTTCCTTCTGCTGCCGCTGCGGATCCAGTCTTCCTCCCTCCCTTCCCCCCCTCCCCACGTCGTCGCCACCGCCGCCAGGTCCGGGGCAGAGAGCAGAGGCGCCGCCCGCCGGGAATGTGAGCGCGGAACCACCGGCGGAGCCGCAACGGGGTCGGTGCCGATTTGATGGGACGGGCCCACGGGGGAGGATCGTGAGGCCGCCGTTGCCGCCGCCGGAACGCTGAGATTCAGGTCCGGCTGTGAGGCCTAGAGGCACCGCCGCCGCGGAACCGGAGGGACCCCGCGCGGGACAGTCGTCTCACTGGGTTCCCTGCTCCTGTCCGGACCTCCCACCTCAAGTCCAGGTCCCGCCACACGCCCCCGCTGCGGCCCTCTCGCCAGTCTCCCACCCCTCAAAACCACAGATCATCTTCGAATTCTTCCCCAGAAGCTTCAAGGTAACTTCGTCCCTCCAGCTCCGCGGCTCGCCCGCTTCCCTGCTTTCTCCCGGTCTTCCAGGGAAATCTGCAGGGCACCGGCCTCTGGAAGGCCTGGCCCGGGCAGGCAAGGAGTGCGATGGGGTGGGGTGGGGTGCGGGAGAGAGGGAGGGCCCGTCCCACTTGCTGATTTACCTGCAAATGCTTCTGACGATGCCTCTCATTCACTCTGTCCCCCTCCCCCCTTTTCTCCTTCCGGCATTAGAGGCATTTTCTTGTACCCCTTATCCGCTGATGGGGCAGGGAGAAAAAGGGGATTGGTGTTGTGAGGAGGATTCTATAGCGGCTTCTTAAGGGCTTGGGGTGGGGGTGGGTAGGAGCACAGGGAGTATGTAAGCCATCCCTACAGACGAACCTCTACCCGATCTTCCCCTCCATCCCAGTACCCCGTTTGGATTATCCTCAGCCTTAGAAATGTCCGGTGCCCGCTGCTTTAGAGGATGATAAAGCTTTGGGCGCCTTGGTCCAGGGCGAAACCTGTTTCCCCGGGTTTTGCACCGACCCGCTGCTGCTACTGCACGTTCAGTTCTGCGGCGCTTTGGGTTGAGATCTTTGACGTTTATTTTTGGCCGCGGGCATACGAAGCACATGATTTTTTAAAAAATTGCTGTCAATAAACCACCTTTAAAAATGGGAGATGAGGATAGAGAAGAGACAAAAAGAGTGATGGAGGAACAGGATTTACTGAAATCCTGGGTTATTACGGTTACATGAAATCTAAATAAGTCAAATACCAGATTGGGAAAGCGGCCCCTATATTTACAACGTACAAACGGAGCTTTTCGCCGATGCATTTTTTTGTGAAAAATTTTAAGTGATCTGCCTCCTGTAGTCATTCATAGTTTGCAATTCCACTTTGAATCTGTCACATTTTATTTGTGACTAAATTAGGTAGATTTCTAAAAACTTTTATTATGTATTTTTTATCCTCATCTGAAAACATGTTTTAATTGCTTTGAGAGAGAGAGAGAAAAAAAAAGAAAAAAAGAAAGAAAGAGAAAGAGAGGAAGAGAAAGAGGGAAACATGGATTGATTATCCTGGTACCCTCCCGACCTGGGATCAAACCCGAAACGTGGGTATGAGTGCAGACCGGAAATCAAACCCACAACCTTTTGGTGTAGGGCACGACCCTCCAACCAACTGAGCCACATTGGCTAGGGCTAAAAACTCTTTTTGTCTTTAAAAGAGAACCAAACAAGAGGTCAGAATTCCAACCCTCAACATCATGATTTTTTGTTTTTGTTATTTCTACTTTGTCAGATACAGGTAGTTGAGGTAACTTTATTCTTACAAGTTTAGGAAGAAACTCCCTTATACTTTTATTTAGAGATTAAAAAACACTTGTTTTACGTTTGGAATGACAGGTGAGTAATTGCGTTTCAGCATTTCCCCCAAATGCATTATTTCTATTCGAATTTGCCATTAATCTTGCATGGAGGCTCAGTGCCATGCAAATGGTGGAATCTGCTAAAAGTAAATGCAATTGATCTTAACACTTGTTACTTTTAGGAAATACCCTTCATTTTAATAACTTGACAGGATTGGAAAATCCAAAAGAATGCTCAGTTTCATCAGTTTGATGGAATGAAAATTAATATTTGATGGTGAACTTAAAGAGAACTCAACTTGGTTGTCTAAGTAGGCTGTGAATTTGCTTTCATTTCAACTTTGATGCACAATTACATTGCAGTTTGGTTTATTAAGCCATGATAATTTAAGATGATTTCATTCAAAAAGAAGACATCTTTGAAATGAATTTTTAAAAAGATTTTATTTATTTTTAGAGAGAGGGGAAGGAAGGGAGAAGGAGAGGGAGAGAAACATCTATTGGGTCCCTCTCCCACGCCCCCAAATGGAGACTTGGTCTGTGTCACAGGCGTGTGCCCTGACTGGGAATCAGACCAGCAACTTTTCAGTTCACAGGCCAGCATTCAATCCACTGAGCCACATCAGCCAGGGCTGAAGTGATTTTAATTATGACTTTTATATGTTCTATTTAAAGTAATCTAGCCTGTTCTCATTTCCAGTGTGGTATAGTTTATCATAGCTAACAGCATTAAAAGTCATGCCTAGATAGTTGCAGTAACTGTAAATTTTACTTGCTGTGATACATTGGTGTAGATTCTTGAAGTGCAATAAGGGTTTCAACTGCAGAGCCCATTCATAATATTAAGTATCTTGGGAAAATGTATCAGTGGAAGTTTTCCAGCTGCAGAATAGCTCCAACATTACTTCAGGAATCTCAAGAAGAGAAGAGCTTCAGAGTTAGAAAATGAGTGCATAGCATAGAGTTTTTCAAGTCTAAATAAGCATCTTTAATGCTTATCGTAGTAATAGCATAGTTATATTACTTCTATTTTTCACCAAATTTTAATATTTTCTCATTGAATGTGACTTTTCTTAATGGATTTTATTTGCTTTTCTTTATTACATATCCCCATTTTCATGAATATTGTGTATGGGAGTTTTAGAATTTTTATATCTCACATGTATTAGAGAGGACCCTCCCCCAAAACCCTGGAATTTATTTATAAAAGTTTATGTATTCTTACATGTTTAAACCTCAGTCACCTTCAACGAACTCTCCATTTGATTTAATGAAACATACTTAGATTTTTTCCACTGCTCAAAACAGTTTTTTGAACTTGTCAATTTTGATGCCTTTTAGTTCTTCTGCTGTTTTTTGTTTCACATCTTCCACATGGGCAAAAAGTTTCCTTTTGAGGACTTTTTTCATCTGGGGAAATTAAAAAAAAAAGTCACTTGCGGCGAGATCGGGTGAATAGGGAGGGTGTGTCACAGGGGTCATGCCATTTTCAGTCAAAACTGCTGAACACTTAGTGCAGTGTGGGCAGGTGTGCCTGTAAATCATCATGAAATGGGCAAATGCGTTGAGAGAATCTTAAAAAAAATCACACTGAAGCTGAATTCAGCCTCTCACAACAATACCAGCTGGTATACTGATAGACACGGATTCCTAGAACACTCACCTAGCAGGAAGGGCCTGTACTACAAGGGGCTTGCCCTCCAGAAGATAGTTCCATGTTTTTTGGGGGGCTCCCTCTCGTGTGCTTCTGCCTTGGGAATATGTTTATGATACCTCTTTTTCTTCAGTAGGGATATGTCCTCAGCACCAACTACTCCTCCATCAGTGGATAAAGTAGACGGATTTTCTCGGAAGTCCGTCAGAAAAGCCAGACAGAAGAGGTCACAAAGTTCCTCACAGTTTAGGTCCCAAGGCAAGCCTATTGAGTTAACACCTCTGCCCCTGCTGAAAGGTAAGGTTCATGACCAGGTGATGGAGTCCTTTTCAACTGATCTTTTTATGTCTGTATATAATATTTTTTTTGTAGAATTCCATATTTGTTAATATTTTGTGTTACAAATTATGGGATGGGAGATTTCATACTTACAGAAGTTACTGGTGTGTGACCAGATAATACCCTTTTTTCTTTTTAATATAAATAGCTGTGGATAAATGAAAAGAAACTTATTATCAGGAGGACCTCTTACACTGATAAGTAGGAAAACTGAATGTCAGAGAAAACTTTAAGATGTCTGGGTCTATATTTTTTATTTTTTCTTCTGTTGGCATTTAGATGTATCTGATGTATATAAGGACAATTACAAATTGTACAGTCTTAGTTTTAGGAAGTAGACCTAGTAGAAGAGATGGTACCATTAACTTACCATCTAAAAATGATGTTTGAAAGAAACAATAGTAATTTATTACATGCATTTTTGTTTTCAGATAGTACACATAGAAAAGGTATATGATGGTCATACTTGTTTAACACTACTTTTCTCTTTCCATCAGAATGAATTAAGGACTAGTTTTTAATATCAATCTATTTTCTCTAAATTAGACCTTTCAGCTTTTGTTTAGATATGTGTATACTTTGTGCTCCTTTACATTTTCATCTATTTGCTTTATGTTTATGAACAGGCATGGTTTGAAATGAATTAGAACATACCATTTATAGCATGGAAACTATCAGAATCTACCTTTGAAGGCAGATTTTTGTCTGTTTAACACTTAAGAGTGGAGGGAAAGGGGCATGAAAACACAATGCACTATTGTGGCTTAGAGGAAATCAAACCCTGGTTTGCTAGTTCATTCACAAACATTTATTTCTGTGACATTTTGTGAAATCAGAAGTTCTTATAAGAAACACTGGAGATTGACTAGAGGATCCTTAAAATTGAGTCTACGATATTTCAAACTTGCATTTTACTTATGTGAGCAATTTTTTAAAGGAGCGAGATTCATAAGTGAGTTTCCAGTATTTATACTGGAAATCAGTGGGAACTAAATGAATGCTGATTACTGTAAAGATGGTATGTCTACCAGTTAGTAATGATGAGCTCTTATTAGTTCGGGGGAAGGGGCATTCTGGCTGAAGATTTTGTTGGTGAAAATGAAAATAGTCTTTATGAAGCTTTGGAAGAAAAATGAAGGAAAAACGTTCTAGGCATTAAACTAACCATGCTTAAAATACAAAGTTTATAGGCATATTGGTTTCTGTAGTAATTTATTTAATCTGATCTAGACATATAACAGCTATTAGCATCTATATCTGGCAAAGATTTTATTCTGAGGAAACAAATAACACTCTTTTCAGGATTAGAAAAAATTTTAAACTTTGTTATATTATTTTCTTGGGGCACATGGTAAAACTTTACATTAGAACTTAACTAACCACTCATAGCCAGGGTATTGGTGTGGTGGGTAGTGAAATAGGCATGTGAGAAGAATTTGGCACGTTTTAATATTTTGTTGTCTTTTATCTCTTTTATTGTAAGCTATATATAACATAAAATGGACCGTTTTAACCATTTTTAAACGGGCATTAAGTGCAGCAGTAGGTACATTCACGTTGTTGTGCGTCCAGAACATTGCCCTCTTCCCCGCCGAAACTCGGTGTCCATTAAACACGAACTCCCCGTTCTCCCCGACCCCTGGCCCCTTCGCAGCCACCATTTTACTTTTCATCTCTATGAATTTGACTCCTTTAGGGACCTCATATCAGTGAACTCATACAACATTTGTCTTTTTGTGACTGTCATTTCACGTAGCATAATGTGTCAGAATTTTCCTCTTTCTTTTTTAAGATTTCATTTATTTTTAGAGAGGGGGAAGGGAGGGGGAAAGGGAGAGAAACATCAATGTGTGGTTGTGTCTTGCGCGCCACCCCCCCCCCCCAACTGGGGACCTGTCCCACAACCCAGGCATGTGCCCTGACTGGGAATTGAACGGGCGACCCTTTGGTTCACAGGCTGGCACTTAATCCACTGAGCCATACCAGCCAGGGCAGAATTTTCCTCCTTTTTAAGGCTGAATATATTCCATTGTATGTACATACCACATACTGTTTATCTACCTGTCAGTGGACACTTGGGTTGCTTCTAACTTTTGGTTATTGTGAATAATACTGCTCTGAACATGGATATACAAATATCTGTTTGAGGCCCTGCTTTCACTTTTTTTGGATATAGACCAAGAAGTGGGATTGCTGGGTCAAATGTTTTAATGATTTTTGAATACTCGCCATACTGGTTTTCACAGCAGCTGCATCATTTTATTCCCACGCAATCCAATTTCTCCATATCCTCACCAACACTTGTTTTTTTTTTTTTTTTAATAGACATCACAATGTGTTTGAAGTGGTAATTCGTTGTGGTTTTGATTTTCATTTCCCTAATGTTAGTGATAAGCATCTTTTCATGTGCTAATTGCCATTTGTATACCTTTTTCTCATTTTTTAAGTGAAGTCTGGTAGTGTGGAAAAATTTCCAAGAACTTTGCTTTCCAAGAATGTGATTTTTGTAAACTTGTATATTTTGCCAACATGGGAGAATTAGAGAGCAACAGGATCATATAATACTAGATAAATCCATAAGCTTAATTCCAGATAGACTAAAAGTGATTCTGCTGTCGTAAGCCCATTCTGGGAAAATGCTCTGGAAAGGATTCCATAAATTAGATTCCCATCTGTATAGAATAACAAAGATGTACTGTCAGGTAGAGACATCAGAAATATGTATTTGCTGTTGATTATCGTGAATGTAAAGAGTTTGTTAAATTACATTTTTTTTAAATTGACCTTTTGTATGTTACCTTTTCACTAACTTTAGGAAGTAATTTATAGAATATAAGGAAACTATAGAGGAATTTCTTTTTTTCTTCTATTTCTTTAGGAGAAACTAGAATAAATTATATATGCATGCCAAAGGATAGTTATTGATTTAATTTTCTGTACTATTGCTTTAAGTAAATTGGTAGGTTTGAGTTAATTTTATTTGGGGATACAATTTAAATAGCAGTTGAATTTTGTGGGTTCTTTAAAGAATGAAGTGAAAGATTTCCTTGAGGTCTTTAATTTTAGGGGAGTTTGAAAATGGAAATTGTGTAAACATAGTTATTATGTAACTCATCTTTTTAATATGTAAATTTTGAGAGCTCAAAAATTAGATATTCATTAACAACCATGTATTTTGTGCGGGTACATTACCAGAATGTTTATTTTATGCATATAATACTTGACTCTTATAAGTAATACTGCCATTAATTCTTACCATCTTAAAACTCTTTAATGGCAGATCCGTAATAAAGTGGGTTTCATCTATTTTGCCCTTTTGCTAATAGGTGGGATTTTAAAATTTGTGTCAATGTTGTCATTTTCTATAGGAAGCAATGCTAGCATGTGGTTTTCTGTAGAATATATGGTGAGTGACCTGGCTTTTCCTCAGTATGTATAATGAAATTGCAGGATAAACCTTGAAATACAGACATTTGAAGTTTCTCCATCTTCATATACTTCTGAAAATGTTTTCAGGGAGTCCTAAAGTTTTATTTTTACAATTTTTTTTAAAAGACTTTATTTATTTTTAGACAGAAGGGAAGGGAGGGAGAAGGAGAGGGAGAGAAACATCAATGTGTGGTTGCCTCTCACATGGCCCCCACTGGGGACCTGGCCTGCAACCCAGGCATGTGCCCTGACTGGGAATCGAACTGGCGACCCTTTGGTTCGCAGCCCGCGCTCAATCCAGTGAGCTATACCAGCCAGGGTGGAGTCCTAAAGTTTTTGAGCTTGAAGGACTCTTACTCATTTTACTGATGAAGGACATCCAGTAGAGGTTTAGTGCCATACATGCTTGATAAGAAAGTAAAGACTTGGTTGTTTTCTTTGCGCCTGCACGGCAGGACACGAAGCAAGCTGTGGCAGTTATTTAGGTAAGTCATTGAATAAGGGCAGTCAAACTAAGCACTTAGGCAAATAGACACACACACACACACACATTTATATTAAGTAGTAGTAGTAATAGAACTAGTAGTAACAGTATCTGGTTAGTGATTTATGTTCTCTACCCACTCCATTCTCCCATACCTTATTTCCATTTTTCTTTGACTTCAGAAGATTATGTAAGTTTAGATTTGAGTGAATGCTTTTGAAAACTACCATCTCTTTAAAGATGGGATTATAATGAAAGTGGTAGCATTATGTCTAGCTTTATAATTCATTACATGCTTCTGAGGCATTTTGCTGACAGTTTGGACGCTCATTATTAAACATTCCCAAAACTATGATGAGTGGAGGTGTCATTCAGCAGAGAGAGACTCTGCCTCTTGGTTTTGATGGTAACACTTTTCTATAGCACATCTTCTCTAATGAAAACATTTTTTAAAAGAGATTGTATTTATTTTATTTTTAGAGAAAGGGAGGGTGAAAGAGAGGGAGAGAAACAGCGATGTGTGCTCTCTCATGCGTACCCTACCAGGGACCTGGCCTGCAACCCAGGCGTGTACCCTGACTGGGAATCTAACCGGTGACCCTTTGTTTTACAGGCTGGCACTCAGTCCGCTGAGCCACACCAGGCAGTTGAAAACATTGTTTTGAAACTCTAGGCTTATGATTCAGCTTACTACATTTTATTTTTTAGGGTGATAGTTTGAGAGGACTTTAAAAATTCCAGTTTATTTTTTGTGCTTTTCTACTACTGGATGAAATAATTCTTCTCTTTCATCTGTATCTGCTTTGTGTAGTGTAAAGAAGGAATATGCAGATATAATTCCCAATTTTTATAATGGGCTACTACTCAAAAGTGTACTCGTAATGAGAATTGTCTCTTGCGGAAGAATATCCTCTAGTTTAGTGTTTACCATCCTCCATATAGGTTATGATGCGGCGTTGCATGGGGGACAGTACAGCATTCTTTTGCTCACAAGAGACCTGGCTTACTTACTAGCTGCATTGCCTGGGGCACGTGACGTAAGGCATGATGTCTGTCAAATGCCAATGATGATGATAATCAGTAGATGTGGCAGTGCCACATTCAGTAAATACTAGCTATTATTCTCCAAATGGGATTTCGGAAGCTAGACTGAATAATGTGGAATTATTATTTAACTATCTATATTTTCCTAGCAAAAAGCTGAAATTGGAAACTTCTCTGAAAATTATGAAATGAGCATAGTGTTACAGTCAGGAACCTTTTTCAACCCCAAAATTCAGGGAAACTGTTTACAAAGTATTGAATTTAGTAGACTAGTTATTTTTTAAGGATCTTTATTTGGAGATTTTCACCAACTGCATTGGTATCCTGCCACATATTTTTAGTGTAAATTCTATTTTTAATTTATTCATTCTTTGAATTGTTAATACAGTTGCATGTTTAAAATTTCAAAAGGTACAAAAGGATCTTCCAACTCGGTTCTCCTAGTTCCCCTTCCCAGAAGCAATCAGTCATAATATTCGTATATAGGTGGTATAGGCATTCTTTTTTTTTTTTAAAGAATTATTATTTATTTTTTTGTGTGAGGGGAGGGGAAAGAGAGGGAGAGAAACACTGATAGGTTGCCTCTCGTATGCCCCCAACTGGGGACCTAGCTCGCAGCCCTGGACAGGAATTGAACCAGAGACCTTTAGGTTTACAGGACTATCCCCATATCACTGAGCCATACCAGTCAGGGAGGTATAGACATTCTTAAACCCTTGATTGAATTTGAAATGCATTGAACAGCCTGGAATTATATGCACACTTTGTATGTGTATGTCCATGTTTAAATGGGAGAATTCCATAGCATTCTTCAGATTCTCAAAGAGTATCTGAATCAAAAAGGTTAAGAACCATCAATCTAGTTTGTACCTTCGATTGATGAAGTATGTTGTTTAGACAACTAAATTGTGGTGAGAGGGAAAGAGAGGGAGAGTCTCGTGTGTGTGTGAGGGGAGTGGGGGTGGCTTTAAAAATTAATCATAGGCTTTACTTTTGAACCACAAGAATATCTGTAAGTTAATAGGTGTTAACATCAGCTTTGCAGGTTTTGAAACACTGTGGTAATATTTTTCTTTTGGGGAATAAATGATAAGATTTTGCAAAACACATAAGTGTCAGATTACACCATTTTCATGAGTGAAAGATTAAACTTATTTTTAGTGAAGAGGCATTTCATTTACTTTTAGGTGGGAATATTTTTTCTTTATACATTCTAATAGTTTGTGTAGAATGGAAAAAGTTCCCATACAGAAGCTTAAGTGAGCCAAAAGAAATCAAGAGTAAGTCTCTTCGATAGCTCAGCTGGTAGAGCAGAGGACTGTATAAATCAAGAGTAAGTGTTCCTGATTTATTAATCATTTAATAGTAGGGTAGCAGCTTACATTCATATGCCATCCTATCTGAGTGTAATAATTACTGCTTAGTTCTTAAACTAGGGTCCATGGATTTCTGTTTGGGCATAGGGTGGGTGCATTGTGGCTGGGCTTCAAGATTCTAAAAGGTTGCTAGTAGTTACATGTAAGGTTTCTGTGTGTGTGTAGGTTTTTCTGAGGACAGTTTATTGCTTTCATGAGATTTTCAAAGATTTAACCCTATCATTCCTGTTCTTTCCCTGTAGTTAAGAGCTTTTGGCTTAGAGTAGAAGATTGAGACTTATTGTTGTTTTCTGAGTGTCACGTTACCTGTGGGTATGCCCACGTGCACTGGACACTTAAACAGCACATACTGTGAGCTGTAGACCACAGAATTCATCATCACGTGGGTCTCTCCGGGATAGAGCGCAGCCAGGGTATACAAGTACCGAGGTGCCAAATGAACCCTTGTATAATGTGAGGTGGTCTTGTTCTACCTAGAACTTTCTTCCTCTATGTATCATTCTTCAAGTTTCAGCTAAATGGGACTTTCTCAGGGACTGTCTCCCATGGCTTTTAAAAGTAGTTATCTTTGAAGTTGCCATCACTCGATACTGTTTCTTGCATCTTATTTATAATCTACAATTATTTCATGTCTGCTTATTTACTTGTATGTTATCTGTTTCTCCTCCCCCTTTCGAATATTATCTTCTTTGGTTTAGGGACCTTGTTTCTGTCATGTCTGGGTCCTAGATCAGTGCCTAGCACATAGGTGGTGTTCAGTAAGTATTTATTAGAAAATGAGTGAACATTTGTTAGTTGACATCTAGGTTTTTAGTAGCATAGACATTTATTTTTCCTTCCTAAATATTTTTTAAAAATTTCCTCCAAATCCAGGCCATACAAATTTTATTTTAACTTGTAATTTACACACAATTATGAACTGGTATAATGAAGACTTTTTATTTATTTATAAAGGGATCAAATTGCTGAGTGTTCACTTAAAATCCTGAGAGTGATTTTTTGCTCCGGTAATTCTGCATGTTTCAAGTTGAAAATGGAAGTGGTGTCTTGTGGAGAGAATGGGGTGGATTTTATATAAGACATACTAAGTGATTCCTTTTACTTAGGGGATTTATCATTTTCATTTTATAGAAGTTAAGATGTTAAGTACAGTGAAATCCCTTTATCGTGCTGGCGTGTCGGGACTGAATTATGGGGTGATCATATCACCAGACTTTGTTCATGTATATAGTTTGAGAGAATAGCATATCTGAAATTTATAAGGGACTTGTAGAACAGGGTTTTATAATCAAATTTTCTTTTGTCAAATCTTTTATTTTATAATAATGTTAGCTTTTAATATCAATTCGATTTTGCAGTGCTTGAAAAAGAACAGTAAAGTTTCTGGATATTTCAAAAAGGCTAACTAAGGCCCTGGCTGGCGTAGCTCAGTGGACTGAGCGCGGGCTGTGAACCAAAGGGTCGCCGGTTCGATTCCCAGTCAGGGCACATGCCTGGGTTGCAGGCCAGGTCCCCAGTGACGGCCATGTGAGAGGCAACCATACATTGCTGTTTCTCTATCTCTCTGTCTCCCTCCCTTCCCCTCTCTAAAAATAAAAATAAAATCTTAAAAAAAAAAAAAGGCTAACTAAGGTAGTTCTGTGGTTTGTTTGCCAGTGATGACACCTTCTTTAAAACTGTTTTTCTACCCTTTGTATTTGAAGATTTTATAAAAATAAATGGGTATCTTAATTTTAGGTTACAGTAGAATTAAGCATAGGAACATATTAATTGAATAATATATTATTATATTGTTACCTAATATATAATAATATACATCTAATACATATAACATATATTAACTAAGGGAGGCAGGTGGCCTTCCTGAGTTAAGAATGGGGGCCCTGGGGTCACACACAGATTCTGGGTCCACTCACAGCTGTGTGTGACTTCTAAGCATTGTTTATTTTTTTTTATTTTTTTATTTTTTTTGTAAATTTTATTTATTTATTTTTAGAGAGAAGAGAAGGGAGGGTGAAAGAGAGGGAGAGAAACAGCAATGTATGGTTGCCTCTCACATGGCCCTCACTGGGGACCCGGCCCGCAACCCAGGCATATGCCCTGACTGGGAATCGAACCGGGATCATCTGGTTCCCAGCCCGCGCTCAATCCACTGAGCTACACCAGCTAGGGCTAAGCATTGTTTATTTTTTATCTCCCAAATTAAGAGTATTAGAATCTACCTAATAGAGTCAGATTAGGTGCTTTCAAAGAGGTAGAAGTTTTAGCTCAGTGCTTTGTACACTGTAGGAGTTGAAGAATATTAATTATTATTAAGGATAAAAAGACCTGTGTAATGGAGTATGCTTATCAGTGTTTTTCAGTTGATTTTTATTTCCTAATACGTTACATGGATTATTTCCACTTAAGGAAGAAAAATATGGAGTAGTATAGCTGTGAGAATTGGACTTTTAAAGCAAAAAGGGGAACTAGTTCTTATGGAATAGTCTCAACCTGACCGTTTGGTCAACCTCAGTTTCACACTGACAGTTCTGAGTTCAGGAATAAGAACTTAAGGTGGAGAATGTAATTATTTTCAAGGGAGATTCCATTTGTGGAGAGTTACCAGGTAAAATTTTTGTTAAATAACTGAATTGGAAGTTGTTTGCTAGGGCAGGATCTCCAAAATTTTTTGTGATTGTTTACTCCTGTCAGTAAAAATGACATATATATATATCTATGCATTGTATACATGTGCTGTTAATACAGATATGTATTAAGAACATACACCAACATAGGAAGTTAAAACGATGATATGAAAAATAAAATGTATAGAGTTCTAATACTGAATTTTTGTGCCTCCTTGTCTCTTGCCCATCCCCTAGCATGTGCTAGGCCCCGAGCACATCTTTGTTTTGTGGTTTTGCTTCTAAGAGTGAACCTCCTTTTTAGGTTTTGACCTTGTTAATTTTTTTTTTTTTTAATTTTATTATTTTCAGAGAGAGGAGAAGGGAGGGAGAAAGAGCATTGTATGGTTGCCTCTCACATGGCCCTCACCAGGGATCTGGCCTGCAACCCAGGCATGTGCCCCGACCGGGAATCAAACCGGGACCCTTTGGTTCCCAGCCCACGCTCAGTCCACTGAGCCATACCAGCTGGGCAGCCTTGTTAGTTTTGTAGCATTATGTGAAGAGTTGAATGAGAAAACTTCCCTCTTTACCTTCTTGAAGTTTTTATCCAGGCTTTTGAATTTATTGCACTTAAAGAAACAGAATCTGAATTGAGGATTTTGCCAGTTTAAGGAGTATCATAGATGGTTCTTTGTTGAGGGCTCTTATCTTGCTATCAGTGGGTGGGTTTCAGAGGGCCCTTGACTCTCTTGAAATTCCAGGCAGTATTTTGTGTCTCTGTGTAGTGTGGCATTTTTTCTGGGCAAAGGCTTTCAAAAGATTCTCAGAGGAGTTTCCCCAAAGGTTAGGAACCGCTGCTTTGGGTGGTAGGCGTCAGTTCCCTCACTTACAGCAAAGAGAGAGAATTTGTCCCATAATTCTTTTCTGTGGAAAGGAGATCACATGAAAATGGGTTTCTTCTGCAAGTCTCTCCTGATTTTTAATTTTTTTTTTTTGATATCAAACAATTTTAAAAGATGTTTGAAGGTAAAAGTGACTATATGACTACAGGGTGGGTGTTTGGAAAATTTAGCTAGGTGAGTAGGACTACTAATGGTGAAACTGGTGCGCCTGTAAAAAAGCATTTTTCCTGGAATATAGCTAGGGACCTGGAAGAAGTTAGGAGGAGAAACTCAAGTTATCTTTGCTGGTGAATAAATAGTTTTTTATTTATTTTAAAAAGATTTTAGATTTTATTTATTTTTAGAGAGGGAAATGGGGAGAGAAACTTTGATGTGAGAGAGAAACATCAATTGGTTGCCTCTGGTATGTGCCCCTACTGGGGACCAAATCCACAACCCAGACATGTGCCCTGGCTGGGCACCTAACCGGAGGCCTTCTGCTTTGCAGAATGATGCCCAACCAACTGAGCCACACTGATCAGGGTAGTGAATAAATAGTTTGGAAGGAGAAGAGAAGCATTGTCTTTTGGTTCTGCTGTGTGCCTGGTGATATAATACATGGTGTCACATTGAAGTTTCCAACACCACCAAGAGCAACGATGTTTTCTGTTAATTGGGTCAAGTAACGTGCCCAATCCTACAGAGAGAACCGTGGTCGGGACCCCAGGCCTATCCGGTTCCAAAGCTAGTGCCTTCTCTATTATGTGCGTTAGCAGTAGATGAACACAGGTGAGCTCTGGAGCTAATTGCCATCTTGCTCATGCTGTGCTGGGGTGATTTAATAAGCAAATCATCTTACTATCTTTTGAAGGAACCTGGAAACTGTGAGGTGAGGATACTGGAGTGATGAGAGAGAGAAGAGGAGAAAAAAATGGGGAGGGCAGCCAGGTGGGCAGCAACACTGGGAATTGGCACCTAGGTGGTGCTGGGGAAGATTCATGGTAGAGCAGTGGGCCTTGGTCCTCAGAAGGGCCAGGCAGTGCAGCCGAGAGGCAGGAGGAAGGGCAGCTGGCACCTCCCTGTGGTAGGAAGGGGGAAGATGCTGCTTGGGACTCTTGTAGGACTCAAATACTGTCACAGTAAAGGCTTGTCAGCCACAGGGTCGCTAGGGTTTGGTAAACTGGTAACTGATATTAGGCGGCATTGTCCTTTACCATTCATCTTTCTGTCTTTGGGAATTAGCCTGTTCCAGGAAAGGGCATGGGTTCAAGTGCAGGTGATGATCCTAGCTTTGTGAACTGAACTTTGTGAACCTCTTTGGAGATTCCGTTTCCACTTTTGGAAAATGGGACCGATACTTCCTAAGGTGGTTGTGAGCGTGAGATCGGGTGGGTAACTGCCTGATGTATGGTCTGTTGCTTAATAAATATTCCTTTCCTTGTCATTGATTTTTCTTTGAGTCACTCCTCTGGACCTGGATCTTGTTTCAGAATACGTTGTGTTGTAAGGGAAGAGATCTGGCAAAAGTTCATCCATTTATGTAGAGACCATGAAAGACTTTCATGTTAGGGTGATGTTACATTTTAGTTTAATTTGTAGTTGCTTGTGCCTGGAACACTGTTCAAAGTAAGATGGTAAAACATTTAAAAGAACATGGAGAAGAACATCAGGACTTGGCATCATTTCAGGAAAAGTATTGTCTTATAATAAGGAAGATACAGACTTCAGAATGATCCTTTACCAAAGCACCCCTGGAAGACAGTATCTGGAAACAGAAGGGGATACTCCTCTGCCACATCTTATAAGGAAACACAGGGAGACTTCAGAGTGGGTTCAGGCTCCTGAGGAGCTTCCTCATACTAGCAGTTTGGAAGTCACAGATACCCTGTGACTTGCACATTGTAGGCATATAACACCTTCTTTTTGAATGGATATTTTGGAATCAAGGACATTTGTAGCAAAAATGAGTTTCTTTTGAGGGTCAGAGGCTACTTCATCCTTTGTCTCATCAAGTTAATTTTCCAGAAAGATGGTGAGTGATGCATCAGAAGAACTGGTGTTTTCCCCCAATTTGTGAGCAAAAGTCAGAATGACTTGAAAGCAGATTGATAACAAGGGACTTTTTAAAAGTAAAAGGACGTTTCAGGGCTCTCTGCTCTGCTTTGTCCTTCCATGCTTCCATTTATACTTGATCTTGATCAACGACTGATACAACGAACTGGTGTTTTTAACAGTAACCAGAGGTCTAGAAATAATATTCCTGTCATGTTAAGAAAGCTTAAAGATGTTTTAATCAGACCTGGCTGGTGTGGTTCAGTGGATTGAACACGGGCTGGGAACCAAATGGTCCCGGTTCGATTCCCAGTCAGGGCTCATGCCTGGGTTGCAGGCCAGGTCCCCAGTGAGGGCCATGTGAGAGGCAACCATACATTGCTGTTTCTCTCCCTCTCTGTCTCCCTCCCTTCCCCTCTCTCTAAAAAGATGTTTTAATCAAAAACAGTTAAGTTGAAGTTCTAAAACTTAACTTGGATGTGGCTGGATAACAGGGGGAGCTCTGTCTGTAAGGTTTCAGGTATGAGGAACTTTGACATAATCTTTGGCTGCTGAGAATGTATTTTACTACCTAGATTTAGTTATTCCTTAAAGATTCTGGGTAGAGCTATGTTTTGTATTTAGATTTATATCTTAACATTGTAAAAGGCATTTTAACTAATGGTGGAATTTATTTAGGCTTTTCTGGTTTAGTGAGATGTTCTAGAAATGGTGTATGCTTTAGGTGCCCTTGAACCTAGGAGTGGTAGATCCTGTACTCACACTCTGGAATTACGGTGTGGCTTGAATGAAATAAATCATGTGCAAATGCTTTTCAAAGTGTGTAATGAAATAAACAGCTTTGAAAGGGATCTACATATGGCCTGGCTAACTAGTCTCCTCCAAGGACCTTAAATTCTCATTTTTGTAATTGTTCTATGGGCTGTGTAACTCAATCTATTCATTCATCAAATTTCTGAGCAGTATGATGCGTCGGGCCCTGCCCTGGGAACACTGATGAGCAAAACAAGAAGGTTGACGAGGTTCTTCTTCTCAAAAGGCCATTGTAGCTGGAGGTCAGAGACTGATGGGGGATATTTAGGTTGTCAGGACCAAATCATTCAGACTGGTTACAATTTGTCCTTGATCCTGTCCTTGTATATATCCTTAAATATACATCCATAGAATATATAAATCACCCATAAAATCCTTACCCAGTCATGAGGTATATTTTCTCCTCATGTTTGTATATTCTTGTACTATACTTAAATAATTTTCTTGTTCTACGTGATGATTAATAGCATTGTAATAATTACTGTGAGATTGTCTTTATTGTTGGAGTTGGAATTAGAAAAAGTTCTTTTGTCATGTAAATATCGTGCTCATCATTATATGATACTTAGATTTCTTTGAGGATAACTGGAAGATTACTTTAAGATAGTCTTATTGTTGGAATTTAGAAAGTTCTTTCTTGTCACAATAACATCGTGCTTGTCCTTTGATGATACTGAGGTTTCTTTGAAAACAAATCACTTAATCATTGCTTACTTTTAAGAAAAAAATGTTACCAATTTACTTTCAGATTATAAACATAAAAAGTACAAAATGTCCTTTTAAAACTAAGTAAAATCCACCTGCATGTCCAGCTATATGCTCTATAGGTGTTTCTATGTTACTGAAGTTCATGATTTAAGTTTTCATGTATTTGAATTCATTTTTTTATGAACTGACGCTTGGAATAGTGGGGGACGTAATACAATAGATTTCATTCATTAAAAGAATAAAGGTTTAGAAGATTAGAGCTAAGAATGGCTGTCAGCACCAATTGAAGTTCATTAAGTAAGGACGCAAATAACAGTACAACTACAGTTAGGCAAAGCAATTAACATTGGTGGTATTATGGTTATAGTGAAGATTGGAAAAATAAATAATTGAAAGTATTTTAAATTTGACAAATTGAATGAAGTTAAAAATTGAATCCACCTCCTTGTCACTTGCTAATTTTCAATCTTCTCGAGCTATTATGATTTAAATTATTTTGTGTTATCTGTGCTGCATTCTGTGGGTGGCGAAAAGTGAGTGGAGTGAGTGCTTTTCAGTACCAGTGCTTGAAACAGCTGGATGTGAGATGGTTTGCTTAAGAGGGAAAGCATCATCTATGATTATCTCAGTCTCTGGCCTGTGGGAGAGTCCACCAAAATAAATAAATAAATAAATAAATAAATAAATAAATAAATAAATAAAAAAGACTGTAGAGTTTGGAGTTTTGAAAGTCAGTGTTTAAGTGACCACTCTTGCACCTCAGTGATTAATGAATTTCACAATAACTTTAGTCAAATAATGATTAGTCAAATAATGTGGAATCAGTCCTTTGAGTGCAAATCTATATTTAATATTGACATATTGGTGAAATTATATATATTTTTATGGTTTTACTTAATGGATATTATTTTTCCTTTGCTTGATAATGTAAGTAGGACAGTACATCTACATTTTTTGGCTAGAAACATTCCCCCCCACCCCCTTTTTTTGAGCAAGGCTATTTATAATTCTATACTGTCCCTTTTGTGTGTTTTTTTTTTTTTTAAGATTTTATTTATTTATTTTTAGAGAATGGAAGGGAGGGAGAAAGAGATGGGGAGAAACATCAATGTACGGTTGCCTCTCACATGCCCCCAAATGGGGGACCTGGCCTGCAGCCCAGGCATGGGCCCCGACTGGGAATCAAACCAGTAACCCTTTGATTCACAGGCCAACACTCAATCCACTGAGCCATACCAGCCTGGGGCTACACTGTCTCTTAAGAGAATAATTTCTTCACATTAAAGTATCGTAGTTAATGATTGATGCTCATTTCTCTCCATAAATGCAGGGATAATTGAGCAGTTATTTGCCTCCTTCTTGGTGAGACAGTCAAGAAGTTTTGCTTGACTCATTTGAAAAATATGAGAGATCAAAAACTTCTCCATAGGGTGATTTTGAGGGTTGATTAAGTTAATATAGCTAATGCTAAGAGTAGGTTCCAGATCATGGTGTTATACAAATGTTAGCTGTCTTCGCTGTTGTTGTTATTATTTATTTATGAATACTTATAAATCTGCATTTTAAGAGTTGGGTTTCAAGTGGATCTTTTAAAGATGATTTATTTCTGTAATTTATGTTTAGGGAAGTAGCTGTATGTTTTTTAAAATCCATTAAGCCTATCCATAGACTAAATTGTTTAAGTAAAACAATATATCACTGTATAGTGCATTTGCTAATGAACTTTAAAAAGTATTTAAAAGCATTTTTGAGTGAAATAACATTTGGAAGCTGTCAATGGCAGTATATTACTGGATCCAAGGACTAGTCTAGCCAAGTGTGAGCTGCTTTGCTTTATGAGAGATGTTAAAGCATTATGTTCACCTGTCCTCCCCAGCTGGTGGGTGTCATGTGTTGGGGGGGGATTGGGGCGTTGGATGTGGGTGATGACACTGAATGTTGTCACTGTGACACATCGTTGTCACTGTGACACATTGGGAGGAGCTGTTGGTTGTTGCTAAGGGGTTGGTGAATGTTACCTGGACAGATGGGAAATGGCTGTTAACCTCACATCTTTCATTAAGTGGGAGCATTGAAAAATTAAAAAAAAAAAAAAATCTAAAGATGTTGTTAGGAGTTTTACAAAAGTATCTTTGGAGCAGGTGGCTTTCAGTATGAATTTTATGTGTGTTAGAAATTTTTTCTTCATCTGTAAGTTTTTACCTGAAACTGTTTTTATGAACTGAAAGTATGGATTTGTTGAGCACCTATAATTTTGATTAGCAGTGAAACCTGTACTTAGTCTTTATTCAGACCTAGAAAGTTTTTCCCTTTTTCTCGCTCATGGGAAGTTACGGTTATTACAGTGTCCAAACCACTCATTTCTTACGCGTGTCTCAAGGAGTGTCATCATTGACATGTCTTCAGTTTCTGCTGAGACAAGGGAATGTATTCAACCCAGTGGCTCTTCTTTGCTTTCATAAATGAATTCAAATAAAGTAAGTGTGAATGAAAATATTCACAACATCAACATGTATATATAATTTGAAGTGGGGGTAGAATGAGGGAAACCAAGGTTCCAAGAAATAACTGGTAGTTCACGTGTGGGTGAATTGGAATGCCAATCAGAAGTCTCCCTTCCAAGTTACCTTTCTGAGCTGGTAGATGCTGATGTTTCTGTTCTACCCTGAATTCTTACATTTTATTCTAAAGATTTTAAATAAAGACTCCCAGACTTAACAATGAAAGCCTCAGTTCAAGCAGGATGCTGTCGGTGTCTGTGTTGTACTTCAGCTTTGTTGAAGCACGAGACAGTCCCCTATAGCTGTTCTTTATTTCCCCTTCATATCTGTTTAAAATTTTTTTTTTTAAAGAAATTTTTTTTAAAGATTTTATTTATTTTTAGAGGGAGGGGAAGGAAGGGAGAGAGGGAGAGAAACAGCAATGTATCGTTGCCTCTCACATGGCCCTCATTGGGGACCTGGCCTGCAACCCAGGCATGTGCCCTGACTGGGAATTGAACCGGGACCCTTTGGTTCCCAGCCCGCGCTCAATCCACTGAGCTACACCAGCCAGGGCAAGAATTTTTTACATTTAGTTTTTTTCTTCTCTGTATTTTTCCTTCCTCAGTTGTTTGGCAAATGGGTTTCCGTAGGGCATACGGAGCTATGGCCAGGTCAGAAGTACAGAGGTAGCATGGGAGGCTAGGTAGACTGATGACGAAGACATAAAGATGCTGCATGTCCAGCGGGGTAGGTTTGTGAGCCAGCCAGCCAGCATTAGAATTCCAGCCAGTTTTCCTTGCATGTCGGGTAACGTTGGACAAATGACCTTCTGCCTCACTTTGCTCAGCTGTAAAGTGATAATATCATCTGCCTTGCAAGATTAGTTTGAGTGGTGATGTATGTCAAATGCCGAGACCAGTGCTGACACTTGGCAGGCACTTGGTCATTGACAGTTGTTACAATATTTCCAATCTTGAGGTCAGGGAACCTGTCCATTCATGACTGAATCCCCACTGTCTAGGGTACTGCCCCCGTCACATCTTCACCACTCCATGAGTACCTGCTGAATAAAACTGTCCTTTCAGCTGGGAAGGGGATTTTCGTATATATAAAATGGTACTGACTCACAAAATCACTTCTTACTCATTCCTTTTTCTTTTCTAGTTTGTTTCTTAAATATTCTTTTAAAGAACTTTAAAAAAAAGTTTTATTTATTTTTAGAGAGAGGGGAAGGGAGGGAGAAGGGAGGGAGAGAAACATCAATGTGTGGGTTGCCTCTCACGCACCTCCAACTAGGGACCTGGACTGCAACCCAGGCATGTGCTCTGACTGGGAATCGAACCAGTGACCCTTTGGTTCTCAGGCCAGCATTCAATCCACTGAGCCACACCAGCCAGGGCTAAAGAACTTTTTTAAAATGCAGAGTGTTTTTGTGCAATGTCGTTTTGTAGTAAACTGAGCATAGCTTTAAAGACAAAGGTTTATGATTATGGCCCCCAGTGGTTAGGGGAAAAGGTGCTGCTTTGGATGAATACAGTCTCTCACTATGAAAAGTTTAAGATTATCAGGGGTTGCCAAGTGCTTTGACAGGCTCTGAGTATAAGTTTCCTTTTCTGGTTTTATCCTCAGCCATTTCAGCTCTGAGTGAGAGCTGGCAGTGTCTATGTGTAAGATACAGAATGAGTGTTTACCGAATGTATGAATGAATATGGTGATTCTTATATCAAAATTTAGTGAGATCTATATTAGTTAGTATTTATTTGATCAGTTTTGGAGAGCAGAAGTAGTATGTAGACATTAAATGAATTTCAGTGTAGCAGCCTTAACAATAAAAACAACTCAGTTTCCTGTCACATCTCAGATTTATACCAGACAGATTTGGTGATTCACAACAATTGTTGCTGATACTAACGTGCCGCTTTGCAGCTCTCTTTGGAATACACCATAGAAAACTTTTCACTGGACTGGAATGCAGGACCTGAAAAATATTACCTTTGTATTGTCTCCTCTGGATAGATTTGTGGGGGAGGTGTGAGTGGAAGAGCGAGCTGTGGGAGATTGTAATATTCTAGTTCTTTCTTTCCCTCTCGCCTTATAGGGGTTTATGTCAGCTCAGAGGCACTGGTTCTGGCTGATCATGATTAATGAAAGATGAGTGCTATAAAAGTTACTGCTCCGGTCCTCTGTGTAGTTTCTTTTTCCTCTTAGATGGACTTTTCTCTTCACCCAGCCTGTCTTTACTTTTATTTGATGTGTGTTTAGGACATTGAAAAAGCTCACTGTAATTCTGGCCTTAGGCAATCATAAGTAAAAAGGAAAAGTTTCTGTTTGCTGTTGCAAGAAGCCTCCTCCTTCCACCCCTTGCTTCCTACCCCCTACAATTGTACATTTTTTAATACTCAAGAAGAAGAGAATTTTAGATTATTCTTGTTTCTATCCCTTCATTAGTGAGTATAATTAAGAGGTGCAAAGATTTGATGTGGTTTGCTAAATTTCTGAATTACAGGAGAAACATAATGGTCCATAGTTTTGAAAATCTGTGTACAGTATTTGGGAAGATTTTCTTTTACTAAAAACCTCATTTCCAGGGGTCTTCATGTTGCTATACATAATTTGATAAGACAGCCTGTCCTTGTCCTTTGTACTTGAAGGAGACACAGTGTATATTCTCAGTAGACCCGTGTGTGACCCCTGAGAGGTCTTTCTTTGATGAGTGTACCTTCAGAAACAGGGGTGGATCAGGATCTGTCTCTGGGAATTTTTTTTGTTCTCGAAAACCCATTTCCACATGTCAAATGTAAACTAGGCCCATAAACTGTAGCACGTACTTTCTTTTAACCATCTAAACATTTTCTGTTTTAGTTCCAAATAAGGTAATTTTCCCCCCACCCATTAGATATTTAAGTTTCCCTTTTTTTGAGGGTGAGTGGGGTCATTCATTGCTGTTTAGTTCTTTTTGTGATAATAGATGAGCTGTTTGAGAAATCCAGCCAGTCAGCTTATAATAAATATTAATGTTAGATTTTTATAGAGTTTGGAAAGCTCTGTTAGCAGAACACATATATAGGGAGGATTCTATTTAATTTATAGGGTACCTTGAAGGAATTGTAAATGTTTTAGTTTTTAAAATTGTAGTGTCAGACATAACTTTTAAGAGAGAACGAGTCTAGAAGGAGATACCAAGAAACTGTAAATAGTTGTTATCTTTGGGGAGTAGGAGTGGAGGGTTTCACTCTCTACCTTGACATTGAAAAATAAGTCCTTTTATCCAGCCATCATCATCTACCCATCAGTCTGTATCAGCCAAGGGGGAGAAGTCCAGCTTGTGATCTATTTAGTATAATTGGTTTCTTCTCTGTAAGCAAAGAGCATTAATTGCTTAACTATCTAGATCACCTTGAAAAAGCATTAGTTTTGATGTTCAGCAGGAGGGTAAAGTACTTAGTAATTTTAAGAAATGGTGCATGGGGCATTGAAAAGAAGTTCTATTGATGTGAAACCTTCTATTCTCCCTGTCTTCCGAGATTCTTAATCGTGGTATTTCACTGCATAAAGCATTGAGCTCCTTGGCTTAGTGAACGACACTGTGATTTGTGTCTTGTGCTCTCTCCTTTTCATCAACTCAGTACCATCATGCCCATTCTCTATCAGTTTACTTTAGAATTGAAATTTTGTTTTTGTGTAATGCCACTGGAGAAACCAAGAGAGCTTAGTAGCTTGCATTCAGTTCGGGGGATAAGAAGATATTAAATCAGCTTTTGCTGCTTAAGAAACCACTCCAAAACTTGGTGGCTTAAAAACCGCCATTTATTTAGTTTACCATTCTGTGGTTGCACAGTTTGGGCTGATTTCAACTGTGTGATGGTCCGGGTCTCCTCTGGGCTCACTCTTGCACCTGCAGTCAGCTGACAGCTGATGGTCACTCTCACTGTGTCAGTCTTATCATCTAGCAGGTTGGTCTGGGTTGTGGGGTTCTCTAGAGTGCTAAGAGAAGGCAAGTGCAAATGCTGAAGTACTTTTGAAATCTCTGCGTACATTATGTTTGCTATTATCCCGTTGGTCAGAGCAAGTTTCAAGGCCAGCTGAAATTCCAATGGGGAGAAAGATTCCACCTCTTTGTTGGAGGAGGTCTAAAATTATACTGCAGTGGCATGAATACAAGGAGGGAAAGAATTTGTGGCCATTTTTGCAATCTGCCATAGATATTCTGAGGACTCCAAATCTTGGTTCAATGGATATTGTCTCTATTTTGAAATATATCTTGAATCCAACCATTTCTCACTACCTCATACTCTTCCACCTCCTAGTCCAAACCACTATTATTTTTGCCCCTAACAGGTTCCCTGCTTCCACCCTTGCCCCCTGTGCAATATACAGCAACTAGAACAGACTTTTAAAAATGGTCTCTCATTCTGATCTCATTCAGATTAAAATTTAAATTCCCACCTGAGGCTACAAGATTTTACATACGGTCCTTTTCTGACCTCCTATCTCCTCCTCCTCACACATCCTATTCCAGCTACTCTTCCCTTCTTGCTGTTTCTCAAATACACTAAACATCATCCTGCCCCAGGATTTGCATTTGCTGTTTTCTTGCCAGATATTCAGCATGGCCTCCTCCATTTCTTTAAGTCTCTCTTTATATGTCACGTTCTCAGCCCTTCACTGGTATACCTACATAAAATAATGTTCATTCCTACCAATTTCTGGCTTGCTTTATTTTACTTCATAGCACTTACCACCACCTGACACTTGTTTATGTTCTGTCTCCTCCAGTTAGACACTGTAAACTCCATGAGGACAGTGACTTTGAGTGTTTATCCCCAGTTCCTAGAACAGTGCCTGGCGCAGGGTGCAATGCTCCCTGAGTCTCGGTGGAGTAACTGTTAAGTGAAACTCATCACCTAGTTTTAGTGGCGGCTCTTTCCCAGAGCTGGAAAGGCCCCTGTATCCTCATTACTAGATGAGAGGCAGCCCATCTCCTCCCCTTGCCTAAGCTCAGCTGGACTAGTGTAGTGATATTTAATGAAGGGTTCATCCTATTCTGCTTAAAAAAATGTAAGCAATTTTAAGTTGATGGTATTTGGATCATTTTTCTTTATAAATACCTATCTTCATGGATTTAGAAGTACAATCATTCCATTTTGTGCTGACAATTTATGAAAATGCATAAATATACATATGTTTTTTTGTGGAGAGTAGCACATGGAGCAAGCACTGTGGTTTAGATATGGAGGCTCAGGTAGTTGTTGGGGCGTTACTTCCTTCTCCTTGTATTCTTGAAATTCCCCAAGCCTCCTTTTTTATTTTTAAGATCTGTGTCCCAAATTTCTCAGGCCCCCTTGGGTCAGGCTTTCTTTGAGCTGTAGCTAACCTGGGCTTAGAGTTGCTGTCCTACAAGTCTAATTTGTCTCTCAAGTGGCTTTCTTATAGCTGCTTCTGAGGCTTTGAATCTGAATTCTGTTAGTCCACGGGAGTTAACCGTTGCAGGTATGTGTTTGTAACATACAGTCAAACCTCTAATTTGGAATAATGAGATGGAATGAGTAGGAGGAAGGGCAGTCTGGCTTAGTGAAACCTCTGAATGACAGAATGTTTAAAAATAAGGGCAATTGTATGATTTTTAAATTATAGTGCATAGGACAAAGATATAACTGGGATATAATGAGCCATGTGGAAATATTTACAGTTTACAACAGGCCTGCAGAACAAGCTAAGAGTTTTAAGCAGCAGAGTCTTGTGGGAGTTATTTGACCCAGGATTTGAAGGCAAATTCAAAGAACTTGAGAGATCATTCATTTTTTTAAAAAGATTATATATTTATTTTTAGAGAGAAGGGGAGGGAGTAAGAAAGTGAGGGAGAGAAACATTAATGTGAGAGAGAAACATCAGTTGGTTGCCTCACGTATGTGCCCCAACCAGGGACTGAACCAGCAACCTAAGTATGTGCATTAACTGGAAATTGAACTGGCAACCTTTTGCTTTGCGGAACAACGCCCAACCAACTGAGCCACCTCAGTCAAGGCTGTGACTGAGTTCTTTCACTTAGCATAATGTTTTCAAGGTTCATCAGTGTTGTGGCATTTATCAGTACTTTATTTTTTTTCATGGTTGAATAATATTCCACTGCAACACATTTATTTATCTGTTCATCAGTTGGTGAACATTTGGGTTGTTTCCACATTTTCACCGTTATGAATAACGCTACTTTGTTTTTGTATGGGCTTATGAGAGCATTCTAAACTCGCTTGGTTAAATATCTTAGGAGTGGAATTGCTGGGTCATGGTAACTCTATATTTCAAGTTTTTGAGGAGTTGCCAAAATGGTTTCCAAAGCAGCCACACCATTTTGCTTTCCCACTAGTGATATATAAAAGATCCAGTTTCTCTACATCCTTGTCAACACTTGCTATTTTTTTATCTTTTCAATCATAGCCGTCCTATTGGGTATGATTTGTGGCATTGCCTTGATGGCTCATGATGTTGAACATCTTTGCATGTGCTTATTGGCCATTGGTATATCTTCTTTGGAGAAATGTCTCTTCAAATCAGTTTTCCATTTTTGGTTTGTCATTGTTTTTTTGAATTGCAAGAGTTCCTTTTGTATTCTGAGTACAAGTCTTTATCAGATATATGATTTGTAAATATTTTCTCTTGTTCAGTGGGTTGTCTTTTTACTTTCTTGAGAATGTCCTTTGAAGCAGAAGTTTTTATCTTGATGAGGTGTCCCCATTTACCATATTTTTCTGTGTATATGTGTACTTTTTTACCCAAATTTTTGAGGGAAAAATAAAGATGCGCATTTTACATGGATAGTACTAACTCCATATCTGTACAAATGTTTTTAATGATTTTTATTCATGCTTACATGTTAAAAGTATAACTCTAGATAGCAGTAGTAATATCTGTATGCAAAATAATACCCTGGAATATGGCAATCAGTTTTGTTTTTAAATATAAATAAGTAAAAAATTGAATTAAAAAAGTAAAATGAAAGATTTTTTTCCCCTGAAAGTTTGAGCCAAAAACATGAGTGCGCATTATACATGGCAAAATATGTTATCTGTTTTTCTCTTATTGCCTGTATGTTTCTTACTGCTTTTTATTTATTTTACAGATTTTGTTTATTTATTTTGAGGGAGAGAAGGGAAGGAGAAAGAGTGAGAGAGAAACACTGATTGATTGGTTGCTCCTCATGTGCATCCTGTCTGGGGACAGAACCCACAGCCCACGCATGTGCCCTGACCAGAAATATAACCTGCAATCTTTTGCTTTGTGGGACAAAGCCCAACCAGCTGAGCCACACCAGTCAGAGCTCTTACTGCTTTTTAATCCCTAGCTATTCTGCAGAATTTTGTGCTAGGAACAAGAAAGCCAGGGTTTTAGTTGATTCTGTCACTGATAAACTGGTTGACAGTCGGCAAGTCACTGTCGTTTGTCCTGCCAGTACCTGTCTGTCTTCTACAAAAATGTTTTCCTAAAAATCCAAGCTGACCTTGTCATTTCCCTCTTCACAGATGTTCACTGGTTTTCCTTTATCCCCAAAGGATAAACCCTAAACACTTAAGTTTGGCATTTAAAGTTCTCCCAACAGCTGGCCTGCTCTATTTCTTTGGACCATCTTCCCTAGCGATGTCGACTATCTCACCAGTGTCTAAACCTAGTGGAATATCTTATCCACGTCTCAGTCTGTCATGCCTTTCTCCTGCTTCATTACTCTGCGTGTTGTTTTTTTCTTAACTAAGTGCCTCGCTCATACCATATTCCTCTTTATGTAGTGAGAACTCTCTACATGTCCTTTTACAATCTAGGGCAAATGTTGATTGTTGTGTCTGGGCAGTGCCTGGCACATAGTACATGATTGAAAGAAACACTACGTTTTCTTGAAAGTCGTGCCAAGCTTTTTATACCAAGTTGTTATTTACTCTCTTGGATTCCTAGAGTGTATTTTTAAAAAAATCCTCACTCCAAGGACATGTTTATTAATTTTAGAGACAGGGGAAGGGGGAGAGAGAGAGAGAGAGGGAGAGAAACATCGATTGGTTGCTTCTTACACACATCATGACCAGGGACTGTTAGCCTATGCACCATTCCCTGACCAGGGACCAAACCTGGAACCCAGGCATGTGCCATGACTAAGAACTGAACCTTTTGTTTCAAGGGATGATGTTCCAACCAACTAAGCCACTCTGGCCAGGGCCCTAGAGTGTGTACTTTTTAATGTCTGTTATAATAGGCCACACTGTTTTGTAATTTATTTGTATTATCTTCCTCTCTTACCCAGTGATACCCAGGGAGGCAGGTGCTGTGTCCACTATGTTCCCAGCTGAGTTTCTGGCATGTGTAATAGAGTGGATGGCTATGAATGGATGAATTTCTCTGGAGAACTCTGTTGAGTGAAAGAGAGGATGCGTCTGGTCTAGATTGTGGTTCTCAGCTTTCATGAATTATGAATTAGTTTAGATGTCAGATTATAAGAGTATGTGCAGAGCAGATGAGGAGTTAAAGAATTAGAAAAAGGTACTCTCCACGTTGCAGTCCAAACTTGGACAGCAACTGGAGACAGACTGGCTCTGAGAACACAACCTCCCTTTTCTGGTCTTTTGAGTGTAGGGAAGAAGTAGGGAGAACAGAATGAATGGCAGAGTTGAGCACATGAGCAGGTTGTTATTACTATTCTATAATATCCACTGTTTATGTAGATCTCCTCAATTTTAAAGTAGCTACTATCAAGTTTAATTATCTTTTTAACCTTACAGGTATAAAACTGCCTTTGGTATCTTTGGAAGCTTCTTTGGGAATTACCAGATTATAAAATCCTACTAATTTTGTAAGATTCCTTCCAGCTCTAAGATTTTAAGGTTCAAGACTTTGTCTTTGCATGAATTGTTTTTTGATTACTTTATTCCTCAGTGATCTCTATCTTTTTAACCTAAGTCATTCAAGCCATATTTATGTGTACTGCATCATAACATTAATTCATTCAGCAAACATTGTACTAGGAATTTTCTAGGTGCTGGAGTGACCAAGGTAATAAATTAGCCTTAATTAAACAGTATTTATTGAACAAGAATTTTATATTATGGTCTGGGCATAAAGTGTGAATGAGACAGGCAAGGCTCTTGCATTTATACTGGTTGTAGCTTTTCTTTTTTTTTAAAGTATATTTTATTGATTATACTATTACAGTTGTCCCATTTTTTCTTCCTTTTATTCCCTGCTGGTCTACACCCCTCCCCCATCACCAGCATTCCCCCTGCCCCTTAGTTCATCATGTCCATGGGTCGTACATATAAGTTCTTTGGATTCCCCATTTCCTATACTGTTCTTAACCTCCCCCTGTCTATTTTGTTTGTACCATTTATGCTTTTTATTTCCTCTACCTTTTCTCCCATTCTCCCCCTTCCCTCTTCCTGCTATTTACCCTCCACATGATCTCCATTTCTGTGATTCTGTTCCTGTTCTAGTTGTTTGCTTAGTTTGTTTTTGTTTTTTAGGTTTGGTTGTTGATAGTTGTGAGCTGTCATTTTACTGTTTGTATTTTTGATCATCTTCCTTTTCTTAGATAAGTTCCTTTAACATTTCATATAATAAGGGTTTGGTGTTGATGAACTCCTTTAACTTGACCTTATAGGGGAAGCACTTTATCTGCCCTTCCATTCTAAAGGATAGCTTTGCTGGATAGAGTAATCTGGTCCTTGCCTTTTATGACTTTGAATACTTCTTTCCAGCCCCTTCTTGCCTGTAAGGTTTCTTTTGGGAAATCAGCTGATAGTCTTATGGGAACTCCTTTGTATGTAACTCTCTCCTTTTCTCTTGGCTGCTTTTAAGATTCTCCCTTCTTTAATCTTGGTTAATGTAATTATGATATGTTTTGGTGTGCGCTTTCTTGGGTCCAACTTCTTTGGGACTCTTTGAGCTTCCTGAACTTCTTGGAAGTCTATTTCCTTTGCCAGATTGGGGAAGTTATCTTTCATTATTTGTTCAAATAAGTTTTCAATTTCTTGCTCTTCCTCTTCTCCTTCTGGCACCCCTATGACTTGGGTGTTGGAATGTTTAAAGTTGTCTCGTAGGTTTCTAAGCCTCTCCTCATTTTTTTGAATTCTTGTTTCTTCACTCTGTTCTGGCTGACTGTTTATTTTTTCCTTCTGGTCCAAATTGCTGATCTCAGTCCTGGTTTCCTTCCTTCACTGTTGGTTCCTTGTGTATTTTTCTTTATTTCACTTTGCATAGCCTTCACTTTTCCCTCTATTTTGCAACCACACTCAACCATTTTTGTGAGCATTCTGATTGCCAGTGTTTTGAATTCTGCATCTGATAGGTTGGCTATCTCTTCATTGATTAGTTCTATTTTTGGAGTTTTGATCTGTTCTTTCATTTGGGCCATATTTCTTTGTCTTGGCCCACCTGTTCTGTTGTAAGGGGCAGAGTATTCATTGGGTGGGGCAACCTATGTCTCTGTGTTGTGGCTCTCTGTTTGAGGAAGGGGTCAGAGAGGAAACAATGCAGGTTTCTTAGCTCTCCGCTGGCTTTCATTCACTTCCCCTGATACCCATGAGAAAATTGGGCACTTCTGGTGCTGATTCCCAGGTGGTTGGGTTTGTGTACATTCTCAGACTCTGTGGGTCTCTCCTGTGAGGCTGGGAGTTTCTTCCTTTGCCACAACCCTCACAGGTTTTTACAGCCAGATGTTTTTAGGCTTTTTTTCCCCACACTGGAAGGCTGGGTTGTGTGGGTCTGTTTTGCTCTCCATTGTTCTTCCCGGTTTATCTGCAAGCAAATGTGAGACCACCTGGTCTGCTCATTGCCACGTGTCCTTTCTGCCCAGGCTGCCCATCTCTGCCCCTCCTACCAATCTGAATGAATGTTTTTTCTTTAACTCTTTGGTTGTTGGACTTCCATTCAGTTCAATTTTGTGGGAGTTTTGGTGGCTTTTTGTTTTTAAATTTGTTGTTGTCCTCCTTTTATTTGTGCGAGGAAGGCAGAGTGTATCTACCTAGCCTCTATCTTGGCCAGAAGTCCTGGTTGTAGCTTTTGGATGTCGGTTTTTTTCCTCCCTGAAGCAACTGTTGGGTATGGGTTTTTTTTTTTTTTTTTTTTTTTTTTTTTTTTGATATTTCATTTCCCCAATCATTTTAATGCCCCAGATAAATACTTCTCAGGAATAATTTGATTGACTTGTTTAGTGGAGTTCTTTTGATTGCCAAGTAAAACTCTGTTAGCCAAGAAAGCACGAGGGCTATTTGGAGAAATCAGACTTTGAAGTTTATAATCTATACAATATGTACAGGTTTTCCAAGTGGTTATTCAGGTAGTATGGTATGAATAATCTGTACCTCTGGATGATTTTTCATTTGGAAGAAAATTTTGGAAGTAGCTTAGAGTGTTATTTAGTACTTCTCATATTCCCTAGTTCTTTAAACAGAATAATTTCTCAATAATCAACTTACATATTTAAATTTTGGACTTAGGACACTGGCGTGTGATTTTGGTACTGCATGCCTAATAAGAACTTCAAAGTTTTTCTGTTTTGTTTGCTTTCCTTTTAAAACTAGGGCTATACCCTTCCTAGTAAAGCAGAATTTTGTTTGTTTTAGTTGATTGGATTTTTTACCCCAAATATCATTTTTCCATGTGGAATGCGTGTTTTTTTCCCCAAATTTTTGAGGAAAAAACAAGGATGCACATTATACATGGGTAGTACTAATTCTGCATCTATATAAATGTTTTTAATTTTATTTATGCTTATGCATTAAAAGCGTAACTCTAGGAAGTAGTAAAGATATCTGTATTCAAAATAATGCCCTGGAATATGATAATCAATTTTTTTCTAAATATAATTAAGTAAAAAATTGAATTAATAAATTAAAACAAAAAATTTTTCCTGAAAGTTTGCATGAAAAATGTGGGTGTGCACTGAAATGGGAGCACATTATACATGGCAAAAACCAGTAGTTTTCCTCACATTCTGTTATCTGAACCTTTTAAATAAGGGCATTTACGGTCTTCATACAGTTCTTTTAGTGTCATTATACCTAAAAGGAGAAAGAGTATGGTTGTAAGATGTGAAGCTAATTACACTATGTAATGCATTGAAACATTTTAATTTTAAAGTAGCTACTTTAATTTTAAAGTAGATAACCTTTTGGGGGAGGATAGTAGTAGGGGGTATTTAAACAGAATTTTTTTTTTTAATTAAAGATTTTATTTATTTTTAGAGAGAGGGGAAGGGAGGGAGACAGAGAGGGAGAGAAACAGCAATGTATGGTTGCCTCTCACATGACCCTCTCTGGGAACCTGGCCTGCAACCCAGGCATGTGCCCTGACTGGGAATTGAACCAGTGACCCTTTGGTTCCCAGCCCGCGCTCAATCCACTGAGCTACACCAGCCAGGGCCTAAACAGAATATCTTTAAAAAAAAAACTGTCTCCCTTGCACAACGTTTAAAATGTGATTTAAATATACTAGTTTTTGCCCTTACTACTCTCCTTGTTACCTCCTTGCTCCAGAACAGTTAGTTGTTTTCAAACTTCAGTATGCATAAGAATCAGCTGAGGAATTGGTTGAGTTTTGATTCTCATCTGTAATCCCCAGTGGTTCTGATCAGTAGATCTCGCCTGGGGATGTGGAGGCCAGATGGTTTGGATACTGGGAGCCACAGACCGGACATTGATTTGGAAGCTTCACAATGTTCCTTTCTAACCTCCTTTCTTAGCACTCCCCAACACAGGCCATCTGGCCTGTTCCCAGCCTGCTGCCCCACACCCTGTGTTCTTGAATGGCCTCAGTGCCTATGCTCTATTCATTCCCCCACAAGATAGAAATGAGTCTCCTGCTTCCCTAGGGGCTCAGCTCATGAAGTGGGCTTCCTGAGAGGGTGCCTTCCTCCTAACTCCTCTGTATATGTGGTAGTTTTTTTTTTTTTTTAATCACCAATATTAGGAGCTACTTCTAAAAATATGAATTTCTAACAAACTGGCCTGGTATTCTCTCATGATAACTATTGGTTGGAGCTAATTAGTGGTATTGTTACTTTATACAATAGTTTCCAAGTCTCACCCCTTCCTGTTACTCCTTAATTCTGGACAAGGGTTATTTGTTATTTATTTTGTGCTTCTACCCCTTGTTTTCATTGAGCTGGTTTTACTCATAAAATTTCCCTATTTGGCTCTTCTAGTGTATAGAGTATGTAATTCTTGATTTATGGCCCATATTGCTCATTGGACCATTCCCATGTTTGGCCTGCCTAACTAATATATCTCCCAGGGCTCCCATGTACAGCTTCACAGGTTGTACACTGCAAAATGTTGAGTACTGGCCTCCTGCCTTTTAATGTAAAAAATAGCCCTTTCTCTCAATAAGATTTTAAGTGCCTTGAAAGTAGGAATAATTCAGGTTTTTGTTTCTCCATGGCATCCAGTAACGATTCATAATTCAACTTATTAATTCTCGTACTTTTAACAGTTTCATATAATAAAAAAAATGATGGTACTATTTTATTTTTTATTTAGAAAAGAACTGTACTAACAGAAATGATTTAATATTAGCCAGAGTCTTACATTTGATGAATGTTCTCGTTTTATTTTTAGAGTTCTTTTTCCACCAGTGCTTCATTTACATTATAATTTAATAAGTTTGTGACAAGTAATGTTTTAGCAGCTATTAAAATACTATTGGTTGAATGTTGCCTTATGGAATATACAGTTGCTAAAGAAGAATTTGATGTAGGGATTTCAATTAGAAATCCTAAGCTAAATTTTTTCTGAGTCTTGCCAAAAAGAAAAAAGGAAAGAAAGGTACAAATTGTTCATATGTTAATAATTGAACGTATTTTTGGTCTTTTTCTAAAAAAGAGAAAAGGGAACATTCTTAAAGTTACAAGTCATGCATGTATTATTGTAGAAAATACAGATGAATATGACAGAAGGAAGTAAAAATCATCCTTACTCTCAGCTCCAGAGATGATTACCATTTCAAACATTTTGGTGTGAATTCTTCAAGCTCCCCCCTCCCTTCAGGTGGTGGTGTGGTGGTGGTGGCAGAGATTGTATTTGTTGCGGCTCATGGTCTTGGAAATAATTCTGAATTTATTTGTAAGTAAAAATGTATTTGAGGAGCTAATGAGATATCATTTCAGTATTGTTAGTTAATCTAGTAGAATTTTAAGAGGTCATCACTATGAATATAGTATATTAATTGGCCTTTTTGTCAGGTCAAATTGAGTGATTAGCTCATTTAATTAGTAACATCTCCTAGTCAGATCAGTGCTTGTTGAATCACAACACTGAAACGTAAAGAATATAAAAGAGTGTGTGACTAGAATATTAGGTAGTAGTATGTAGCTCAGCCTCAAAAATCTATGTCTCCATTTTGGGGAACACAAGTTTTGTTGTTACATATTTTTTTATATTAAAAACTAAGCCAGAATATTTTTGCTTGTAGTTTGGGGAAGGAGAGTTTTCAGTTTCCTCTGAATGATGATTTATGATACATTTACATTTCTTCAGTTCTCTTATCTTTCCAGTCTTCCAGGCAGGAAAAATCCAAATCACTGCGGGCTAGCGCCAGTATAGAGATTCCTTGTGTTCATGGAAGGAGTGTGGTGTAGTGGAAGAGATCAGGCCTTGGAGATTTGTTGCTTGCTTTCTTTCTTTTTTAAAAAATATATTTTATTGATTATGCTATTCCAGTTGTCTCAGTTTTCCTCCCCTCTGCCTGGTATCCCCCTTTCCTCCAGTAATACCCCTGCTTAGTTCATGTGCATGGGTCATGCATATAAATTCCCTGGCTTTTCCATTTCCTATACTATTCTTAACATCCCTGTCTATTTTTGTACCTGCCAATTATGCTTCTTAATCTCTGCAACTTTCCCCCCATTCTCTGCTGTCCCCCTCCCAGCTGATAACCCTCCAAATGATCTCCGTATCTGTGATTCTGTTCCTGTTTTGGTAGTTTGCTTAGTTTATTTTTTTAGATTCAATTGTTGATAGTTGTAAATTTGTTGCCATTTTAATGCTCATAGTTTTGATCTTATTTTTCTTAGCTAAGTCCCTTTAACATTTCATATAATAAAGTCTTGGTGATGATGAACTCCTTTAGCTTTACCTTGTCTAGGAAGCACTTTATCTGCCCTTCCATTCTAGATGGTAGCTTTGCTGGATAGAGTAATCTAGGTTGTCAGTCTTTGCTTTTCATCACTTTGAATACTTCTTGCCGGTTCCTTCTAGCCTGCAAAGTTTCTTTTGAGAAAATCAGCTCATGGTCTTATGGGAACTTCTTTGTAGGTAACTGTCTCCTTTTTTCTTGCTGCTTTTAAGATTCTCTTTTTATCTTTAACCTTTGGCATTTTAATTATGATGTGTCTTGGTGTGGTCCTGTTTGGGTCCAACTTGTTTGGGACTCCCTGTGCTTCTTAAACTTGTATGTCTATTTCCTTTGCCAAATTAGGGAAGTTTTCTTTCATTATTTGTTCAAGTAAGAAGTTTTCAAATTCTTGCTTTTCCTCTTCTCCTCCTGGCATTCCTATGATTCTGATGTTGGTATGTTTGAAGATGTCCCAGAGGCTTCAGTTGCCATGAGGACCAATGAACCATGAAGTAATGAAAACACTTCTAAAATAATCAAATACCAGTTATAGGAAGGGTAAATGTTACCATGTTAAGATTTTATAAAATTAAAATTATCAGTAGATTATCAGAAAATTATCAGAAGGTACCTGAAAGCTCATGATAATGTATTTAATAGTAATAATAATAAATAGCTAATTCTTAGTGAGCATGTGAATGTGGGACCACCTGTTTTGCCGCAGCATCTTCTCCATGCCACACCTTGTCTCCTCCCTTTACCCAACCATCCCTGCATCTCTGCATCTCTGCCCCTCCTACCTGTCGGGATGAAAGTGGCTTCTTTAAATCCTTGGTTGTCAGACTTCCATACAGTTCGATTTTCTGACAGTTCTGGGTGGTACTTGTTTTGAGGTTTAGTTGTAATTCTCTCTGTGATTGCACATGGAGACGAAGCATGTCTACCTACACCTCTGTCTTTGATTTGTTACTTTCTATCTGTGTGTGACCCTTGGGGAGATCTTAACCTGTCTGAGGCAGTTAGCTCATCTACAAAATGGGACTAAACCTAAACACAAAAGATTAATTTGATGGATAAATGAGATAACTGCTTTCTCAATTCTCTGGTCCCATTCTGTTTCATTCCCGGCTTCCTGTGCATGCCTTACCATGAACATGCCTCCTTTGTGATGTCTAAGAGGCATGAATCATCTTCAGCTTTCTCAACTTCCTGTCCTGTTTCTCATCTTGTATGCATCCATGTATGTTTTCTCTTTTTTCAGTGCAGATGGTGTTCTTCTTCCTGTTCAGTAGTCATTTTCTGTCTATGCTCTGAATTTATCTCTGCTGTTTTCTAGAGTTTTTATGCCATTGGTCATCCTGCTGTTATCTTGTCTTTCTTCTTTCTCCACCGTTTCTTCTTGGTGAACTCTTCCTGATCTGACAAGGTATAGCTCAGATGTTACCTGCAGGAAGCCTGAGCGTTCCCTGGCCTCAGGGAGGTGCCCCTCCTCTGTACCCTCTCCGCATCCCCAGCACTCTGATAGCTCCCTTCTCACAAGGGCATTTGGGGTTTATTTGCCTGGCTTCCCCACTATAGGTTAGCTCTTTGAGGGCCACAGCTGTATCTTGTTTGCCTAGTGTGACATGGGGCTCTATGAATGAGTCAGATGAGTGGGATGAGTGGTGAATGAATAGCTCTAAAAAAAATCACTTTTAGGAGCAGTATCTAAAGTAGGTTAAGATCAGGGCTCTGGAGCCAAACTGCTTAAGTTCATAGTACAATTTAACCACTTCTTAATTAGTGTGCCCTTTGGTAAGTGACTCAGTCCCAGCTTCTCTCAAATAAGGCTACCAGTAATAGTGTTTATTTTATAAGATTGTTGTGAGAATTGTGTGCTACAAACATTGTGGCAAACAGTGAGTGCTCGTGAAGAATTAGTTATTTACTATTATTTCTATTAACTATATTTCATGAGCTTTCAAGTACGTTTTGATAATTTTCTGATAATCTATTGACAATTTTAATTTGATAAAATCTCAGCATGGTAACATTTATCCTTCCTGTAAATGGTAATTGATTATTTTGGAATTGTTAATTATGTCATGGTTCATTGGTCCTCGTGACAACTGAAGGAGTGAGGCAGGCCAATATTATCACTCTCACGCAAGGGAAGTTCTGGGTGGCTGGAGGAGGGCCAGCACTTCCTGCCTCTACATCCAGTGCCCTCTACTTTATGCTGCATTGATGATTCCATTAAAAGAAAAAAAAAAAGAAAATGTAAGAAATAATTTCAGGCCTAAAGTTGCAATAATAATCATAGAATTCAAACTGCTTTCCCTAATATTAGCAATTTATATAACCATCATCTTCATTTTCTTCGCTATGGAGTATGGTTCAGTTTTGAATTTTCCTCACCGCTATCTTTTTTTTTCTTTTAAAAAGAGCTTTATTGTGATATACTTCACATACCATGCAGTTATACTATTTAAAATGCACAATTCATTAGTTTTTAATATATTCACAGATTTGTATAACCATAACCACAGTCTAATTTTAGAACATTTTTGTCACCTCAAAAAGAAACCCCACACCCATCAATAGTCACTCCCATTCCTCTCTCTATCCCTTCCCCCCTGCCCCAGGCAGCCACTAATCTACGTTTTTGTCTCTCTGGATTTGCCTGTTCTGGACATTTCAGTAAAATTTTCACTGTCTTTGTATCTTGTTAGTATTTTCTGTGTGGCCTCTGGAACTACCCTGCCTGGATTTAAGTACAGGAGTGTGACCGTCCACTTGCCCTTAATTTGTCTCTGCTTTGGTTTCCTAGTTTGTAATGTGGGGGATAATAATGTTATCTACATACGGGTTTGTGAGAATTAAATAAGTTAAATGTGGAAAGCACGTAAATCTATATCTGTGTAAGTACTCTATAAATTTAGCTCTGTTATTATGCTAGAATATGTAGTATTTCTAATGGATTCATTTTGTAGTTTTCCATATTGGTTTTTATTTCTGTGTTGTCAACAGCTAACCTTTTAAGTATATATAAATTATTCAGGTCTTTTTGAATATTGTGTCCTAAATCCTGAGTTTAGAATTCAGTCATTGTAAATTATTTTCTGTCAAAAGACTTAGTTGGTGGAAAAAAAAGGCAGGATTTGGCAGTGCAATTATGCATCTTCATTTAGCAAGTTGGTGTATTTATTTGAATGAGAGATAATGCACCCATCTGATTTAAAGTAAAAGTAAATCTAGGACATTGGTTTCTGAAAATCAAGGTGTTTGGTTCTTGAAAGTTGCATTTGAAGCTAATTTTTAAAAAATATATATTTCTCATAGACTTCCAAGATTAAAGAGGAGATCTGTCCCTACAAGAAAAATTCACAGTGCTTAAAACATGTGCACCACTGCCACCTTCTTGGATGGGAAAATTCTGAGACTCAATTTAAATGATCTGTAGAATAGTAAAATGAAGCGTGAGGAATGTCTGTTTTGAAATAGTTATCATTGACAAAATAATTTTCAACACAAATGCAAATCAAATCTGGATTAGGACATGTGAGAGCGATTGTGAAATACTAGGTAAGACACTGGAGATGCTGAGCTAGGAACAAAAGTTCCAGGACTAGGACTTGCTACCAGTCAGCAGAGCCACCTGGGGGATGCCACTTACTTTCTTTGGGCTACAGTTTCCTCATCTGTAAAATGAAACAATGGGACCAGAATAGATGGTCTCTTGGGGCTTACCCAGAACGATAAATTATTTGGTTTCTTTCTTACAACAACAAACAAGATACTGCCAAACATTAATCAGTTCTTTGTGCATTAGTAAGGGAAGGATATGGAAGAGAAATCTCTATATTTGTGGTTTTACTGATCTTTTCCCCATTCTTTTTTTTTTTTTTAAGATTTTATTTTTATTTATTTTTAGAGAGAGGGGAAGGGAGGGAGAGAGGGAGAGAAACAGCAATGTATGGTTGCCTCCCACACGGCCCTCATGGGGACCTGGCCTGCAACCCAGGCATGTGCCCTGACTGGGAATTGAACCGGGACCCTCTGGTTTCCAGCCTGCACTCAATCCACTGAGCTACACCAGCCAGGGCCCCATTCTTATCATTACTGTGCTACCCCTTCTAGTTTCACATTGAGGTGGCTATTTTATGATTGTATTTTATTTTTGCATTTCTGCCTTGTGTATTTGTCTCTTTTGCAGGCAGCTCTGACATGTAATACCTTCAAAATCGTATTAAGGTTTTAGTTACAGATGCTTCTGCTGGGCCATGGAGCTCAGGACTAAACTCAGCCTTCCCTCTGTGGTTGGTGATGGAAATGAAGCTAGTGTGTTCTATGTTTTGGTGTGTCCTGAGCCCTTTTTTGAGTAGTTGCATGTCTTAAAAGTTGCCTGTGAAGTAAATTCTTATATTTAAATGATTTTTTGTGGCTCATTTTGACTTTAGATTTTGAATTGTAGTTTTATAGGAGAAAAACGTTTTGGTACTTGACACAATAAACTTTCATTTAAGATTCCAAATAATTACTTTAAAAAGCCATTCGGTTTGTAACAAGGCAGTTTTCTATTTCATACTCTCTGCCAGTGGTTCCCAAATGTGGGCTTTGAAAGCCAGAGAGGTATGTGAAGTTATTGTAAGAAATTTAGTCATCTATATGAAACTCTAAACTGCAGACTAAATAAATAATAGGTCATAGGCATAAATCTAGTAGTGTTTTTCAAATATATATAAGTGCTTGTAATTAATAAATTAATAAAGCACAGATTTATTTAAAATTACGTGCTAATATCATGCTCTGGCTGGTGTGGCTCAGTGGATTGAGCACTGACCTGGAAACTAACATTATGTGCTAAAATCATAAAAATACTTTTAAATTTATTTTTCAATAATATCAATGCTAGAGTTACTAGCATACTAAGATCCAAGAGTACTTTAAAATCTCCCAAATGCATGTATATACATAAAACTTGGAAAACTTTCTTTAAAACCATGTCAAGAATTTAGTGGAATGGTCACAGGATCCACCTGATACTTATTTATACATTTGTTTAGAAGCATGTATTTATTAAGTATTTTCTGTTTTTAGTAAAACTTAAGGAATTTAAACAATTTTTGCCTTTTTTATTTAATAAAAACCATGTTGTTTCTTTAATGGATTTAGGGTGTTGGGTCTCAAGACAAAATGACGAACATTAAAAAAATACCTCAAAGACTTGGTTGATCTTAAAAAGCTATCTAATTTACAAGGAAAAGATATTAACCTCATTTCTGATGATTATTTTTGTTGACTGAATTGGCATTGTGTTTAAAACATGACCCAAGTTATAGAAAAGGAATTTAGTATTGCCAAAAATCCATCAGATGTATTCTAAGTAAATAAGAAAATGAGATTTATTAATATTTGTTTTTTTTAAAGATTTTATTTATTTTATTTTTAGAAAGGGGAAGAGAAGGGAGGAAAGAGTGAGAGAAACATCAATATGTAGTTGTCTCTCGCACGCCCCCAATTGGGGACCTGGCCTGCAACCCAGGCCTGTGCCATGACTGGGAATGGAACTGGTGACCCTTTGGTTAGCAGGCCAGCACACAATCCTCTGATCCACACAAGCCAGGGCAAGATTAATTGATATTTGTGACAAAAGAAGATTGGACAATGAAGAAGTGATGCCAGGTGATGATACTAACATGAGTGTGTTGAGTGTGTCTCTGGCTATGAAAGGAGCAGTGTTCTGTGACAGCTGACAGTGTTCTCAAACCTACCTTACCAGTTCTGGTAAACTGGGAGCAAGTTCGTAAGTTTTTGCCCAGTTACTTACCTGTATATTGTTACCTTCGGAGCGGGGAGAGGTGCGGTTTACCCAGAGACGGGGCTTGTCAAGAAAAAGGATTGTAATCACACCCCGTTCCTTCCTTCCTGGGGTGCGGCGGCGCTGCCCTCACACCGGAAGTCAGGAAACCGGGGGGCTGAGGAGCCACAACTTCCAGCCATTGAAACCCTCTTGCCCACGTCGGCCCCTGGGCTAGCAACAGCCCCTTTAGTGCCTCGAGCCCACGTTCGCGCACCCACCCCTCAGGCGGCCTTCTGAGCCTCCCTCCGCGCGCACCGGCACCCCCAACTCCGCCGCCTTCGGAGCACTCAGCGCTGGCCCGAGCGCCCCACCAACCTGCCCCTGCACCCGCGGCCCCACGCGCACCCCCTTACCGAAGGCAGGCACGGGGCGTCTTCACCCAGCAGGGAGCCGCGGACGCTGAATCGAGCGCGTCCCATGGGCTGCTCCCACGGGCTTGTCTGCGCGGAGCAGACAGTTCCGATGATTCAGAAGACTTTCCGGGATGATACAACGACTCCTATGCAAATATAAGCGTGACGCAAATACTTCCGAGATCATCAAGAATCTGTGAATGTGTTCCGCGTTCTGGAAAGTCTGCAGCAAGATGGACACCTGAGAATGTCGAGCGTGCCCGCTGCGATGGAGGAAGATCCGCGACTGTCGGAACTAGAAGCTGGATCTGGGGATTCGGGAAACTACGGGTGGGAGATCTTGATGCAGGAACTTGGCATGAAACGTGTTGTGGCAAAATTTGTGTGGCTTCTGCTGCCAGAGCAGAAGGAATATTATGCTGTGGTGGCTAATTATTTGCTACCAATGAGCCACATTTCCTCAAGAAAGTCATTACTTTGAAAGGGACTGAGGTGTCATTCATTATCCATTGTATAATGTTTCTTATATCTTGGATCTTCAGTAAATTTCTGTTTTTCCTTTAAAAAAAAGAAGAAAAAGGGTTGTATCCTTGAGGTGTAGGACCAAGTTTTATGAAATTCCATGGAGCCAGCCTTCACATCCAGGGTTCCAACTGAATAAATACTAAACACCTTCAAGGTTATTTTGTCCTATTGTTCTTTCAAAAGAAAGGAAATACTGTCACACTCAAAACATTTATGCAGCTCTATATAAAATGTTTAGAAAGGGTATCATATGAGGATTGTATATTTGTGATAACGGCCTGAGTAAAAATTAAAATGTCACAGAAAAACAGGGAACAGGGAGACTCAAGCAGGAAGAAATAGATACAGTTTATTTTTTAGCAATTTAGAATGTTCCATTTAAAAGTAGTTAAACTGTCTAGAGCTGGGGCAGAGGGAGGGCTGCTAGGGTGGTTTAAAGGCCACAGCTATTATGGTGAGAGCCTGACATTTTGTTTTCAAGTGTGTCTGCATGTTTATTTTAGAACCAGAAAAATTTCTTGGAAAACTGCCTTTTTTTACTGTGCACCCAGATAAATTAGTTTGCTACTCTAAATCTAGAATTGAGATTTTAATTTTTATTCATTGTCACGTCTGTCAGTCTTTCAGAAGTTTGACTTCTTTGGTTATGCATTCAGGACTTAAGTAGGAAAGGAAAATGAGAATTATTTAAATTTGCATATGATCAGATTCTGCTAAATTAAACAGTAAACATCGAGTAAAGTAAACATGCTACTAAATTAAACTACTTCTCTGTACATATCTTCTTAGCTGTTAACTGGTTATGGCTCAAGAGGGCAGTTGGGTAAGGTTTTACCTCTATGGAGTTGGTCTGGCAAATGGAATTAAGCCTTATATAAACTTGCTTGAAGGCTCAGCATTATTACCATAGTGTTGGTGGACAGGTGCTGAACATGAGTGCATCCCAATGTATGATACATAATTATGTACAAAGCTTGATTTACACAAAAAGTAACATTTATAAAAGAAAGTTTTTATGCCTTAAATTAGGAAAATGAAGACAGCCCGAGCCTAATTTTAAGTCTGTATCTTGAAAATGATTGTTAATGGTTTAAAAACATACTTGTTGAAGAAATGAAACAGATTGATGTATATTCTTTTGTACTTTTTTCTTTGTGTACCTGTGTATATGCATGTTTATTTTTGCGAGAATGGGGCCCTACTCTTTCTTTCAGTATATTATATATATTTGTACACTTATTTCCTACTTAAAAGTTTGTCATGTTGCATTTTTTAAAATGGCTGACAGGCTGCCAAGATATGAATAAACAGTAATTTTTTAAAAACTGTATTCTAATCGATACTGTTTGTGGTATTTCCAATTCACTGCTGCTGTAAACAGTGCTGTGGGAACTGCTTGCTACATCTCTCCTTGTGCATAGGTAGGTGAGTGTATTTGTAGGACACATTCCTAGAAGTGGAATTTTGAGTAAAAAAAATGAAAATTTGGTATATGTTGCCCAATTGCTTTACAAGTAGCAATTTACATTCCTAGCAAGGGTATCTCAGAATACCTGTTTTTCCACAGTCCCTGAATGTTCTTGGGCCTGTTAATTTTTACTAATTGTATAGGTCAGAAAGTAGTATCTTATTTGCATTTTGAAACTATATTAAAAAAAATCTGAGTTTAGAAGTTGGAACATCATGACTTCTGAACAGTTTACCATCTTTATTGGTTAATCTGTTAAAGAAAAATGCTTGCAAATGACGTTAATTACTGAGACAGGAAGCCTCACTTCCACTGTAGTTGAAGAACCCTGTGTCATGCGAACCTTGGTGGGTTAATATCCCCAGAGTACTTTAGTATGTTGTTACCCTTCATGTTTGGTAGTGTCAGAAACTTTGTCAGAAATACTTCTTACCGTGTGTGCAAGGCCAGCCACTGGAGCACAGCCTGCCACACTGGGTGTAGAGTAAACCACATTTGATTTGGCTGTTGCGGTGGCTTTTTCCAGGTGCTTTTGCTGTATGTCAGTGATTCTCAACCCTTTTTTGGTCCTCCAAGAGACATCTGGAGACTTACTTGGTTGCCACAAGTCAGGTTAGGGAAGAGTTTAGTCCTGGCATCTAGTGGGAAGAGAGGCCAAGGATGCCGCTAAGTACCCCCCATCAGTGCAGTTCTCAGACCCTTGTTCACAATAAAGAATTACCTGACCCAAAATATTAATGGTGCTGAGGCTGAGAAATCTAGCTCTGCATGAAGTTAGGGTGTTCAGCTTTACAACTGTCTGATTCCTTTAATTAAACCCATTCTGCCCCATTTCTTGCAGTTTAATGCCAGGTCTTTCTTGACCAGGTGAATGTGACTACCCTTGGCTTCCTTTGGGGACTTAGAACTTTCAGCTCTTTTCATGATTTGCTCAGAGATAGAGACAGAGTTAGGTAGAGCTTGGCAAAGTAAAACCTGATATAAAAACTCAATTTTTGGTTTCTGGTAAGGATTCTGATCATTTTTTGCCTTCGAAGAATTGGCTATCATTATTTTACTCCTTTCCACTCAAATAGAGAAGTAAAACTAACACCCAGCCGAACAAGAACAAAAATCCCAACAAACACAAACAAAGCACCTGGTGAACAAAGTAAATGTAGGGTAATTCTTCTCATTTCACATTTCAAGTTAATACTTGACCTGGTCTAGCATAAAGAGAACTAACTGGTATGACTGTCCTGAGTGCGTTTCCAGTGAAGAGCCTGGGAGAGTCCAAAAGAATGTTTTGAGTCATCAGATCCTCTTAAAATGCCAGATTCTTTCCATTGAGTTAATTTAAACCTGTTGTGACCCTTTAAACATCTTCACAAAGGGCCTCAGAGCCGTAACACCACAGAATGCTGTTTGTTTAGTGGAAGTCTTTCTAAAGGGCACCTTTATATTTGGCCACATTTCTTATATTATCAACTCTCTTGTATGAGAAAAACTGATAAGGATTTTTGGGTCCTTAATAGGAAATTATAGCTGCTTGGGGCAGAAAGTTTCATGAAATAAGTTTCTTTTTGAATAAGAAGGAAGTTTTCTGATTGGAAAATATATTTTTTTTCTTTCTTCCCTTTCCCTTTAGGTTTAGGCTAAGCATGTGATGTGTATATCAAGGGGTAAAAATTCAGTCTGCTATTTACTTAAGATACGTCTGTGATTCTTGTTCAGAAGAAGTAAGATGTAAGGCAGCCTGTTGAAGAACAGAGATGATTGGGTTTCTTTTGTGACCACAGGGTAGAAAGGCTCTGGTTATTCCAAGTCCAGGGGAATGGGAAGTGTTTCCCTTTGTTTTTAATGGTCTGTCTTTGTCCCCTCTGTTTCTTCCTTTGTCCTCATTTGGTGCTCCCCAACAATAATGATGCAAACCACAATGTGAGCCACAAATGTAATTTTAAATATTCTAGTAGCCTGATTGAAAAAAATAAAAAGAAACAGATGAACTTAATTTTAATGTTTTCCTTTAACTCAATATAGCTAAAATATTATCATTTTAATATGTAACAAAAATGAATTATTTTACATTTTTATACTAACTCTCTGAATTTTCATGTGTATTGTATATCTATAGCACATCTCACTTAGGACCAGTCATATTTCAAATGCTCAATAGCCACATATGGGCGAATGGCTACCACATTGGACAGTTTGTATACCACAGCCTTTTTTTCTCCAGCTTTATTAAAGTTTGATTGACAAATTATATATATCTAAAGTATACATTGTGATGTGTTGAGTTATGTGTGTATTGTGGAATTACCATAATCAAGCTAATTCACTTGTCTATCACTTCATAGTTAACATTTTTATTGTAATGAGAACACTTGAGATCTACTCAGCAAAATCCAGTATACATTATTTTTAACTATAATCACCATACTATAAATTAGAGCTCTAGAACTTACCCATTTTGTAGCTGAATATTCGTCTTGTTTGGTCAGCATCTCTCCTTTCCCCATCTCCTGGACAGCACTTAATTGGTCTGTTTCAGTTCTATAAGAATTTTACTACCTACTAGTTTAGTAGGACATTCAGACAAAGGTATTCATATACGAACATATAATTTAAGAGAGAGATTTTGTAGTTAGTAACTTTATAATCAGTAGCTCTTAAGATGCTCAAAATATGTCACGTTTCAGCATTGTAGTTTGTGGGTGTGCATATACCAATTTTCCGGTATTCTTTAAAAATGGGCTGATAGCTGAGAAAAGCGTCATTCAAAGGAGGGGTGACTTTACCTGAATTAAATTTTAGCATATTGATAGAAACATTCTGAACCTCAGGTAGCTTGTGGATAATTACAATGAAAAATTTTGGTATTGGTGACTAACATTGAGTGTGGAGCTATATAAAGCCGTGAAGAAACAAATGGACTTACCTTCATTAAGACTTTACAGATTGAAGATTGGTCAACATTGGATTTCAATTAAACTTAAGTAAATGAAATTGAGTTTTGAGACAAATACCGTTTTTTAAATTTAACCTTTATTGTGTTTTTTCCATTACCGTTTAGTCCGCTTACACTCCCTACCACATGGCACCAGCTGTCATCCTGCTCTCTGTCTATGAGTCTGCCCCCATTTGCCTTGTTAGTTCAGTTTGTTCATCAGATTCCACATATGAGTGAGATCATACAGTATTTCTCTTTCTCTGACTGGCTTACTTCACTTAGCATAATGTTCTCCAAGTCTGTCCATACTGTCACAATGGATATGTTTTCTTTTTTATGGCTGAGTAGTATCCCATTGTATAAATGTCCCATAGTTGTTTTATCCACTGATCTACTAATGGACACTTGGGCTGCTTCCACATCTTGGCGATTTGTAAATAACACTACAATGAACATAGGGTGCTTATGTTCTTTTGAATTAGTGTTTTGGGTATTCCCAGAAGTAGAAATAAAAGTTAGGTTAAAAGGAGGGTCCATTTTTAATATTTTGAGCTATCTCTATACTGCTTTCCACAGTGGCTGCTGCAGTCTACATTTCCACCAGCAGTGCATGAGGGTTCCTCTTTCTCCACATCCTTACTAGCACTTGTTGTTTTTTGATTTATTGATGATAGCCATTCTGACAGGTGTGAGATATCTCATTGTAGTTTTGATTTGCATTTCTTTGATTAGTGACATTGAGCATCTTTTCATATGTCCATTGGCCATCTGCATGTCCTCTTTGGAGAAGTGTCTATTCAGGTCCTTTGCCCATTTTTTAATTGGGTTGTTTGTTTTTTTGGTTTTTACTTTTGTAAGTACTTTATAGATTTGGATTTTAACCCCTTATCAGATGTATCGGTGAATATGTTCTCCCATTCTGTGGGTTGTCTTTTTATTTTGTTGATGTTTTTCTATGCTGTGCAAAAAATTCTAGTTAGCTGTAGTCTCACTAGTTTTTTTTTTCTTTCTTTCTTTTGTTTCCCTTGCCTGGGGAGATCTCTCAGATAAAATATTGCTATGAACATTGTCCAAGATTTTGCTGCCTATGTTTTCTTGTAGGACTTTCATGGTTTTGGGTCTAACATTTAATTCTTTGATCCATTTTTGAATTTATTCTTGTTTGGGAGATAACTATAGTTTGTATTGTGAGGGTCTAAAGTTAATCAAATATTTTATGCTCATTTTCCACTTTCCAAATATTCAGTAAAAATATCCCCTAAACATTTTAAAGAAAAAAAAATTAAAGAATAAGAATACGTACAAAGCCAAAACCCAAAACTACCAGTAGTTCACAAAAACTGAAGAGGTTTAGAGACCCGAATTCTAATCCTGGCTCTGCAAATTAGTTAATGTCTCTGGGTCTCCATTTGTTCATCTGTAAAAGCAGAAGTTGAAGTTAACTAGGTTCTTTAGGTCTTTTGGTCATATAGTAATATAATTCCATGATAACTTTCAGGCACAATTTTGGGAAGTTTTTAAGAGGAATTTATATATGTGAGGTCTGTCCAGGAAGTATCCAGCCATGAATATGACTACCAGAGACATTTATTGTAGAAGATACAAGATACAAGAAACATTGTGCATAGGACAATGATGCCTCAGTCTCTTTCAAAGTAGGCACCTTGGGACCTCACACAGTTCTCCCAGTCACCATCAGCTGCCCCATTGTATTTTCCTGAGTCTTATCAAAGGTCTGAAATCTCTTCCCTTTCAAAGGTGATTGTACTTTTGAGAAAAGCCAGAAATTGCAGGGCACCAAATCTGGGCTGGGAAGCGGGGGGCGAGGCGGTGGTGGTGCTGAGTCACTTGGGTGATTCGCTGTTTCTCCAAAAACCTCTGCATGAGACGTGATGCATGCATGAGCTGTCACGTTGTCGTGATGAAGCTTCCAATCACCAGTTGCCCATAGCTGTGGCCTTTTGAATCATTGGAATAGTTTCCGCAAAGGAATGCTCAAGCTTAATGCAAAATTTGATGCAAATTTGTTGCTTTACTTGCCTAGTCATTTTGAATGTGATAGCCAACGCAGTACACATGCTCACTCAATAACACCTACCTCCTCCACTGACTGGTACAGTGAGGTTCATGCATGTGCACTACAGTCTGCTCTCCTTGGCTGCCAGGTTACATCGATGTTGTGCGAACTATTCTTGTTATATTAACAATGGCTGGACTTTTTCTGGGCAGACATTTCCCACATGCAGGTGCATAGGTGTATGTGTATATATGTATATACATATGTTTATATGTGCATGCATACATACACATATACAATGGAATATTATGCAGCAATAAAAAATGCTATTTGCGACAATCCATGGATCTAGAGGGTATTATGCTAAGTGAAATAAGTCAGGCAGAGAAAGACAAATACCATACGATTTCACTCATATGTGGAATCTGAAAACAAAACATTAAAAAGCCTACATTTTAAAGTAATTCACATATCTTCAATGATCACTTCACAGGTTCTTCTCTGATAGCAACCCCTCCTCTCTGTAGAAAGGAAAATAAACAAAAAAGGGATACCTATATTGGCAAAGAACCTCTTCTACTTTATACAGTACTAGCATAAAAAACAAATGAACAAACCCAAAATTATGACCCAAAAGCTCAAGTACTCAATACTTAATACTCTAGAGTTATGCTCAAGTGAGTTGGAAACTTTCTGTTATTAAAGGCTGAAAACTGACAGTCTCTTAAATTTTTAATTCACTATTGTTTTCTTTTTAAAATTTTATTGAATTTATTTGATACTCTAAAGTGAACTAATATATTTCTCTAGATTTAATAATCAGAAAGCTTTCTGCTATTTTGTCTTTTTTTCACTGGGTGTCGGGAAAATATCAGGATGTTCTGGGTGTCTTTCTTAAATATCCCACATAAAAGCAATGACTCAAAGTTGCTACCATTATATTCCTAACACCCAGCACAGTCCCTGGCACAGCACAGGCCTGTAAATATTAATTAAATGAGTAAATATTTAATTGTAAGGTATGACATTGGATAGGAAGGCTTTGTTTTACTCAACAGCTTAGTCTTATTTTTCTATTATTTAAATTAAATTTATGGGAATGATGTGGGAGGGCTCCACCTACAGAATACCCCCAACTACCATGGATGAGAATAAGTCTACCAAGACATGATCTGCTTGGGGAGGAAAGGTGGCTGATCTCTTAAAGGAGAAGGGCCTTGTGCCTGTTCCTTAGTGGGCTTTTATTGGGTTCAGTTTGCACAGGAATACAGGTAAAGCTCATCAATCATTGTCTGGCAATAATGATCAAACAATAGATAACATTCAGCATACTATGAGGGCTTATTCTGAGTCAGGGTCAGATAGCTAAAGGGCCATAAAACTTTGGGAAACAAACTCATTTTATGCTTGGACCCTTATCAGAAAATTGAGGGCATTCTTAGCAAAGCAGGTTTCACAGGATTTTATGCATTCTTTCTTAGGCCTGATCATCAGGGCTGCACCGCCCTCCAGCATTGTTTCAGGCTTAAGTCAGGTGGGGGAAGTAAGGCAGCCAAGAGATTAGGAGACTTCTTACAGACAGAATGAGGACTCAGGCTATGTCAAAGCCAGGGGTGAGTGTCTATCATCCCCTTTTTCTATAGCCCCCCAAACCCTTCCCTGATGATTGTAGGTTGTCCCTCCCTTGAGGAATCTTACCCACCATTGGCTAACCTGTCATCCTCCTAGGGTGAAATAAAGGGGACAGAGGCAGTGCCCCTACCGGAAAGATAAGTTTTGTCTCCTTAGTGGCTTGTGGTCCCAAGGTCTTTTACTCAGCCTTAGCCACGGGGGGTTACAGCTTCTGAAACCAGGCAGGGCAGTTCCCAACAGGGTGACATTGGTTAATAAGATCATATAGGTTTCAAGTGTACATTTCTATAATACATAATCTGTATATTACACTGTGTGCCCACCACCCAAAGTCAGATCATTTTCCATCACCATATATTTTCCCCCTTTACCCTTAACCAACTTCCCCCGCTGCTGCCTGCCTCTGGAACTGCTATACTGTTGTCTTCGTCTATGAGTTTCAGTTTTATATCCCACGTATGAGTGAAATCATATGGTTCTTAGCTTTATCTCACTCATTTTGCTTAGCATAATGTTCTCAAGGTCCATCCATGTTGTTGCGAATGGCAGTATTTCATCTTTTCTTATGGCTGAATAGTATTCCATAATACATATATACAGCATTTGTTTTATCCAGTCCTCTATTGAAGGACACTTTGATTGTCTCCATGTCTTAGCCACAGTGAATAGTGCTGCAATGAACATGGAGGTGCGTATAACTTTGTGAAGAAATGTTTTTTTGAGTTTTTTTGGGTAGATAACCAGAAGAGAGATTGCTGGGTTTATATGGTAACTTTATTCTTCATTTTTTGAGAATCTGCCATACTCTTTTCCATAGTGACTCTACCAGTTTACATTCCCACCAGCAGTGAATGAGGGTTCCCTTTTCTCTACAACCTCTCCAACACTTACTACCTGTCTTGTGGATAATAGCCATTCTAACAGGTGTGAGGTGGTACATAATTGTAGTTTTGATATATAGAAAAAGATTCATTATAGGAATTGGGTGACACAGTTAGAGATTTAAATGCCCCATGATCTGTGCCCTGTGGCTGGTGACCCGGGGCAGCCGGTGTGATTCACTCCGTCCTATGGCCTGAGAAGCAGGGGCGCCGCCGGTGTAAGCCTTGGGCTGAGTCCCTAGTAGTTAGTGAAGTTGAGCATCTTTTCATATGTCTGTTGGTCATTTGTATGTATTCTTGGGAGAAGTGTCAGTTCAGGTCGTCTGCCTATTTTTTAATTGGATTATTTGTTTGGTGTTGAGTTGTATTCTTTTTTTTTTTTTAAAGATTTTAATTTTTTAAATTTATTTTTAGAGAGAGGGGAAGGGAGGGAGACAGAGAGGGCGAGAAACAGCAATATATGGTTGCCTCTCACATGGCCCTTACGGGGACCTGGCCTGCAACCCAGGCATGTGCCCTGACTGGGAATCGAACCAGGACCCTTTGGTTCCCAGCCCGTGCTCAATCCACTGAGCTACACCAGCCAGGGCAAGTTGTATTAGTTCTTTATATATTTTGGATATTAATCCCTTGTCGGAGCTATTTACAAATATCATTTCCCACTCAGTGGTTGCCTTTGTTTTCTTGTTGGTTTCTGTTGTTGTGAAAAAACCTTTTAGTTTAACATAGTCCCATTCATTTCTTTTTGACTTTAGTTCCCTTGCCTTTGGGGTCAAATTCATAAAATGTTTTCTGTTACCAAGATCCTTAAGTTTAGTACCTATGTCTTCTTCTCTGTAATTTATTTTTTCAGATCTTATATTTAGGTATTTGATCCGTTTTGAATTAATTTTTGAGCATGGGGACAAACTGTCATCTAGTTTCATTCACCTGCATGTTGCTTTACAATGTTTCCAGCACCATTTATTGCAGAGTCCCTCATTTTTCCATTGTGTGCTTCTGGCTCCCTTGTCAAAAATTATTTGCCCATATATGTGTGATTTTATTTCTGGGCTTTCAATTCTGTTCCATTGTTCTGTGTGTCTGTTTGTTCTGCCAATACTATGCTGTTTCAATTACTGTAGCTCTGTAGTATAATTTGAAGTCAGGTAGTGTGATACCTCCAGCTTTGTTCTTTTTCTCAGGATTGCTTTGGCCAATGGTTTTGTGGTTCCATACAAATCTGATGATTTTTTGGTTGTATTTCTTTAGAAAGTGACATTGGGATTTTGGTGGGGGTTGCATTAAATGTGTTTTGTATATTATGGCCATTTTAGCTATGCTGATTCTTCCAATCCATGAAGACAGAATATCCTTCCATTTCATTGTGTCTTTTCCAATCTCTTTTAACTGTACTTTGTTGTTTTCAGTATATAGGTCCTTCACATCCTTTGTTAAGTTTATTTCTAGATATTTTATTCTTATGGTTGCAATTGCAAAAGAAATTATTTTTTTAAATTTCTTTTTCTGAAATTTCATTGTTAGCGTACAGGAAAGCTCTGGATTTTTGTACATTGATTTTGTGTCCTGCAACCTCACTGTGTTTGTTTATTGTTTCTGATAGTTTTGGGTGGAGTCATTAGGGTTTTCTAAATACAGAAACATGTTGTCTGCAAAAAGTGACACTTGGACTTTTTCATTCCCAATTTGTATGTCCTTAAATTTCTTTCTCTTGCCTGATTGCTCTGGCTAGAACTTCCAAAACTATATTGAATAAGAGTCGTGAGAGTGGGCATCCTTGTCTTGTTCCTGATTGGCGGAGGGTTTTACATGGCCTTTATTATGTTCAGGCTTCCCTTCTATACACATTTTATTGAATGTTTTAATCATATGTCGATATTGTAACTTATTGAATGCCTTTTCTGCATCTATTGATTAGATCATATGATTTTTATCCTTTGTTTTGTTAATGTGGTGTAGAAATAGATCTATTTGCATATGTTGAACCATCCTTGTGCCTCTGGAATGAACCCCACTTGATTGTGATGTGCTACTTTATTTTATTTTTTTAAAAGGCTTTATTTATTTATTTTTAGAGAGAAGGGAAGGAGAAGTAGAGGGAGAGAAATATTAATGTGTGGTTGCCTCTTGCATGCCCCTCACTGGGGACCTGGCCTGCAACCCAGGCATATGCTCTGACTGGGAATTGAACTGGCAACCCTTTGGTTTGCAGGTGGGCACTCAATCCACTGAGCCACACCAGCCAGGGCTGATGTGTTATTTTTTTTAATATATTGTATTCAGTTTGCTTGTATATTGTTTAGGATTTCTGCATCCACATTCATCAGAGAAGTCAGTCTGTAGTTTTCTTTTTTTGTGTTATGATTGCTAGGATTTGGTATCAGAGTTATGTTGGCCTCATAAAAAGTTATATTGCCTTTTCTTCAATTTTTGGGAAGATAAATAAGGAAGAGGAAATTATTAACAAAACCTTGAGAGACAGTAATAAAGCAGTATTTGAAATAATTTGAGAAAAGAATACTTGGACTGAATCTAAGAATGAAAAAAAAGTATGTTGAGATGCAATGTGAGGATGGAACCCTGAAATTAAGCATTGTTGAATTTTAGAAATAACAGGAAGGATTCTTTGATACAGTAAATATGTAGACGGTATACAGTTGAGTTTATTATTGGATTTAAAGATGTTTTGAAAGCTGTATGACCAATTTGTGAAGTAGGAAGGATTAAAATTACATATTTGTTAAGATCCTCAAAACGTAGATATTCCTCTGAGGCTTTTGTAGGACTCTCTGAAATACTTTCTAGAGACCATTGAATTGGTTTACAAATACCCTCATCATTGGCATTGACCCTGTCCGTTTATCCACACTTACACTGCACTTCCCCTCTGCTTTTTAACCATTTTCAAGCTCCTTTTCTTCTACAAACGACTGAGCTGAATGAGAAAAACATCTGTTGCTCTGGAAAAAGACCAACCAGAGGAATGTAAAAGAGAAGCAGGATAAAGTGTTTTAATTGGTTAATTGTTTTAATTCCAAATCTGGTTTCCTAGTAGAATGTAACACTTTTTTTCTTATTTTAAAATATTTTAACAACTTGAGTTAATACTTATTTTCACTTTCAAGTAACATGTTTAGTTGGCATTATGGAAACTGAGACAATGTGTTAAAATACTAGGATGTGTTGCTTTTCTGGACAAATAATTTCCTCTGATTCTTCTTCAGGTAGAAGTTGGGCTTGTTAAAGGGCTGGGTACAAGTTGACTTTATGGGCAGCTGTATTTAGAATATATTATTTGTTATAGATACATCTGTGTTTGAGATAGCTCAGCTCTATTCATGTTATGTGCTGGTCTCACAGGAGTTACAGAGACAAAAATATAATTAAATGTAATTCCAAGAGGGCAGATATTACTGTGTCATGTCATCTAGTTAAGTGCAATAAGAGGGTACCAGATAGGGGCCCTTATAGTTCAAAAGAAGGGAGAGATCACATCAGGCTGAGGGAATCACCAGGAGAGGCTTCAACAAAGTAGTGACATTAAGGGTGGATGGAGAAAGGGGATGGGGGAAGGGGAAGGGGCAGGATATTTGATGTGGCCAGGCCTAGGCGGACAGCTGGTGGAGATTGATGATGGAATGAAGTCTTGCTTGGGTCTTCAGTTGAACCACAGTTTGGCTCAGATTAGAGTTAAGTGGCATGGTGGGGAAGGAGGAGGCAGGAAAGCAGAAGTAGGATAGGAAAGAAAATTAAATGGGGAGAAAAATTGTAGAGTACTGTGGATCTCATAATTTTTGCAGTTTTATAGTCTGATATGCCTCAAACTATGGTGTTGGTAAACACTTTCTGATGAGAATTTGCAGTTTGTAATTTAGTATACATCTCAAAATAAGAATATTGGCATATGTACATAATAGATCTTTATGTATAGATGTGTGTGTGTGTAACTTATTCCAGAAAAGAGTGTTTCTTTTGGGATTTGTAAGAGAACCTATCATTTGTGCAAATGTTTCCATTTATGAGCACCGTGGAAATAAATTGCTTCCTGGTGGAAATGTTTTAAGAGGGAGATGTTTAATGTAGAGAGAGAGGTCTAATCCATTCTAATGCCTCCACCCTCCCCTCTCAGACTCTTCAGTCCATATATATTTCTGTATGTCCAGGCAAGAACTTTCTCCAGTGCAGACCTGCATTTCTAGTGACTCCTTGGTCTCTTGTCACAGGCACTTAAGATTCAGCATCCCACATCTCTCTAGGATCTCTTCTTTAGAGTTTCCCCATTTTAGCGAGTGGCCCCATCATCGCCTTTGTGGACCAGGCTGATCTGGTTGGGCTTGGAGTCTTTTTGCTTCCCGCTGCTCACTATAGCTTTTTGAGCCTGTCCTGTCCTCTCCCTTCCCCATCACTGCTCTGCCTTCTCATCCACCTTTCAGATTTCAGAGCTGCCTGAATCACAGCTGTGTGGTAGGTGGCTCATTGGCTTCCAGCCCCTCCTCCCCCACTCTCCCCAAGTGGAAACCCTCTGATCTGACCCTTCCTGGCCTCTCTTGGCTGCATCCTCCCCCTTAGACACAGGTTTTGGCCACAGGAATGCGCGGGGCTGTGGGCCTCTCAGTGCCCTCACAGGTGCCATTGTCCAGGCACGTAGAGCCCCTCCTCGGGTGCTTCTGGCCACCTTGCTTTCTCAACAATGGGTCAGATACCGCTTCCTCTGAGAGGAAGTAAGTGAATTAAATGCCTTTTTCTTCTCATTCCCATGGATTCTTGATCAGATCAGATCTATGTAGTACGTACCACAAGATGTCATAACTAGGTAAATGTCAACCTTTTCCACGAGTCTGAGAACTCACCCTGTTTAGAACTATAATGCTGTCCCCTCTCCATTTCCCTTTTTTGCTCTGCTTTTTCTTTTTTCTATTGTTCTGGTACCCCTTTAACATTATATTTTTATATTATATTTATATATTTATAAGATACATATATTTCTTATCTGTGCCCCCATGCTAACACATAAACTCCATCGAGCAGGGATCTTTGTCTCTTGTTTACTGCCGTATCTTCGGTGTCTAGAACAGTGTCTGATATATAGAAAATACTCCAAAATATTTGCTGAAGGAACGAGTGCTTGTATGTCAGGGCCCAGCTCAAAGCAGGCATTGGGTGAATTAAACTTGTGATGAGCAGTTTATTCTGTCAGACTGTCTGGTACTTTGAAGTCAATATAATTAATACATTTTAGGATTTGTATACATTCAGATAAATTCGTCCTTTTGTAAAAGGCTGGTTTATTTTCTTTATTAGTTTTAGATGTCCTAGTCAGGTAGATTTTGTTTCAGGCCCACTGTCTTAAGCCAAAGTTCAACAACTCAACAACTAAGAACATGTTAAAGCTCATGCTTTCATAATTCCATTTATATAAAGTTCAAAATCACACAAGCTGCATGGCAGCAATTCTTCAAACATTTTGGTCCTATAAGCTTGACAGAATTTTGTAGAACAATGAATTTTTGCATTGTTCTGAAAGGTTTTCCTTGTACAATATGTTTAGATAATTGCGTAGCACACAATTTCCAGGATGTCGTAAATACTGGTATTAAGAGAATTTCAGAAAGAGAAGCTGAGTGATGGGTCCATGGGGGTTTATTATACTGTTCTTTCCACTTTTGAAGATATTTTAATATTTATATTACAAAAGTAAAACAAAATAAAGCAAAAATTCTCTTTTGAAAATGTTCCCATATGTGTATTTTGGTTTGAGACCATTGTCCTTTGATGCCACTAACACCATTTGTCTTACTGCCATTAACAAAATAAGGCATTCTCTTAGATTGAATGAGATGAAATTGCCAGTGATTGACCAGTTTTGACTTGTAAAAATGACAGTTTTATATGATTCAGCCTAGCAATATTTAATTGTGGATACTGGTTTTCCCTCCAAACCAGTTTCCTTTCACTAATTGAAACAGAGCTTGATGACCCAAGGAGAATATTTTTCAAGCTCTTTAATCCTTAAACACTGTCTCTTTTAAGATTTGCCAAAAAGAGTTTTCATCCCTGACTTATGTGGCTTGATTGTGCATCATCCTAGAAGTCAAAAGGTCATTGGTTCAATTCCTGGTCAGGGCACATGCCTGGGTTATGGGGCCAGGTCCCCAGTTGCGGGTGTGCTAGAGGCAACCGATTAATGTTTATTTCTTACATCAATGTTTCCCTCCTTCTCTTTCTCACTGTCTTCCCCTCTCTTTAAAAATAAATAAAATCTTAAAAAAAAAAAGAGTTCATTTGCCATCAGTATGGTGCTAGGTGTTAAACACGCAGCCACTTTGTACCTTTGTTGTACCAAAGACTTAAGTTATAGTTTGTTTAGCTCTTTATCCCTGAGTGCGGGCAAACAAACTGGTCAGTTCATTTAGCTAGGTGCTGAGTGAACAGAAGAGAGTGTTTGGGGCCAGACAGGTGAAGCTGTCACCTGAGTAGTGCCTGACAAGTTGACTTTAGAGAGAAGTTAATCCTCTAAAGAGCTCAGAGTGTGTCTCTGTATGTTTTTGTCTTTGTGTGAAGTATGGGAATAATGGACTGAGACAGGTACTGCTCTTAACATTTTCTTTAATGAGGAGATTGTGATCTGCAGAAGTGAAGTGATTTAATCTGCTGTCATGGTAAGTCGGGTTGTCATGGATTTTCAGTGCATGAGCAGTATCTTAGACCAGTTGTTCTCCAAGTGTGCTGCCCTGGCCAGCGTGGCTGGTGTCACCTGGACTTTCCTTGCCCTCTAGTTTCATGTGTTACTTTTACGTTTTTGGTTTAATAGAGGATACTCATCATTTAATGTATTTTTGCCTCGTTAAGTGTCATGTGTTATAAAATACAATAAAACTCTGACTTTGTTATATATAGAACTAGGCTCTGAATTTTCTTTTCAGAGAGCTCGGTAATATCTTTGCCCATGAGACAGTTTGCTTCGATACTTTAGCCTCGCTATTGAGAATTTCAGAAATATCATATGATTATTTTGTAACTCATGAGAATTAAGATGCTCAGAAATGGTCTTGAATTCATAATAAAGTAATTTTTATGTTTTGAATTGGGGGACAAAGCTGCCATGTTTTAGAACTACTAAGGCATGTATACTTTTTGTTTTATCTGAGTTTAGTAGGGTGATTTCTTGATGTAATCTGTATGGATGTTTTGACTATAAGTTTTCTAAGTAGGTACTATGTATTTTCTAAACCAATAAGTGGAACTTAGGGTCTGGTAAAGATTTTTCTTTATGATTTTTGATATTCATATGTATAAAATTGAGATCCCATTTAGTTAATATACTTTATTTTACCTTTATTGCAAAATATAAAATCACATAAAAGTAGAGCTCGCCTGGGAAATCTAGGATGGTATTATTCCTATATTTTGCTACCAGCCGTAAAGAATTTATTTTATATCCTGGCCCCAGTACACACACACACACACATACACACACACACAAATGTAGGAGTGCACATGTAACCAATATACAAGTTAAATTGAGCAAGAAACTTATTTAATATGATAGGTATACTTGTTTCTATGATGTTCTATTATATTCTACTTCATTTAAAAAAATAAGGTGTTACAAGTCCCTAAATTGAGTTTGAACAAAACAATTAAATAGGGCATACTGTTACTGTACATATGGTATAAGTGCCTTATAGAAGGAATTAAAAAAAATTTATTTAAGTATAGTTGGTATGCAATCTCATATTGATACTACTTTCAGGTGTGCGGTATAGTCATTCAAGTTTTATACCTCGCGATGTGATCACCCCACTAATTCTAGTAATCATCTGGCAATGTGCAAACTTACCACAATACTGTTGACCATATCCCCCTTCCCCCGTCACCCATCCTCCACCCCTCCTGCTAGCCATCCCTTTGGTTTCTGTTTCTGTGAGTCTGTTTTTGTTTTGTTTGTTTTGTTTCTTAGATTCTACATATGAGTGAAATCATATGGTATTTGTCTTTCTCTGCCTGACTTACTTCACTTTACATAATACCCTCTAGATTCATCCATGTCGTTGCAAATGGCAAGATTGCATTCTTTTTCATTGCTGCATAGTATTCTCTCTGTGTGTGTGGGGGGCTGACACCTCTTTATCCATTCATCTATCAGTGGACACCTAGGTTGCTTTCATGTCTTGACTGTTTTAATAGGAGGAATTTTTAAGAGCTGTTGAATATCCATTCCCCTGTGAATTACTCCCGTCATCTTTCTTTGTTCCCTGCCTCTATTATATAAGGGTTACTCTATGCCAGGCACTGTGCTGACTGCCTAAGGCAGATAATACAGTCCTTGCCCCTAGAAGGTTGTATTCATAATAATAATAAGTGTCACCTACTGATCGACCCTCACGGAGATTGTAATGCCATTAATACCAATAGCTACTACTTACTGAGTGCCTTTTCCTTGCTAAGTGTTGCATATTGTTTTCATTATTTCTAACCACAGTTTGCTGGGAGAGTGGTATAATTCTCCCATTGGATGAGAAAACGGAAGCAACATTTAGTTAGTGCGGGAACCCAAAATCCATTCCAAGTATGTCTGATTCCAGTATGCATTCTCTTTTCACAGTGCCATTCTGCTTCCATGTTGAACAGATTCTCTCTGGGTTTCAATTTTCCTCATTCTCAAAAAAATTAAAAATTCGGATGTTGGATATTATTAGGTTGCTGAGGATCAAAAGTTTTCATTCGATGTTGAGCAAGTTGTTTGAAAACTGTAATCTCAGTGTTGAGTTCCATAGGACAGGTGTCTACATCATAAAAACCTTTATCAGTTTGTCTCTCTTGGTTTCCTTGTTAGTAGTTTCAACAGATAACCAAATATTAAATGAACCAAATCTTAAATAAAACTGAGCTTTGATTTTTTGTTGTTATTTCCATGTTTAAAGTGGGAAAACAGCCTCACGCGAATATTTGAAGGATACCAAAGCTAAATCATATTGAATTCTTTGCCTACATTTTGCTTAAGAACACTATCAACCAGAATTCATGGTTTCTCTTACAAATTTTTGGGTTTTTAACTTCAGTGTATATGTTTAATAAGTACTTTTTCCCCCCAGTAGGATCTGGTAGTGGATAGATTAGAAGCTTAATCTTACAGCTCCCCTGCATTTATACTTTTCTTTGATAAAGAAAAAAACAAACAAACATTGCTTGCTTTACAATGAGGATTTATTTACCCTTATTTGGCAGTTGATTTTTGAGATAATATCTCACTTCTCTTTCCCTCTCTTCATTCATTCTTCTCTCCTTCTCATCAATGTTTCTGTCACTGCATTTTATTTTTTACAGAGGAATCAATAAAATGATAGAAAAAGACATTTTGTCACAAAATTTATAAAACAAACCTCTGGGAAGCCATCCTTGACCATTCTTTCTGAAAGCCTTAACTTTCTTTTTCTTTTGGAGGTATTGTCTGTTGATCTATTTCCCGCTCTCTTCCCAGTTCCCTTTCGCTTTCCTTGTTCTTTTTTTCACTGTTTTCATTTTACCCGATTGTTGTAGAGATTGAATAATACTGGTAATAATTACTAATATTTATGGAGTGCTATCATGTGCCAAGCATTGTTCTGAGCACTTTGCTTAAATTAGTCCATGTCACCCACACAGGATGAAGAAAGAGCAGGGACTGTGTTGCTGGGTTTCTCCCTGACTGCCAGTGTGACCTTGGGCAAAATATTTAGTCTCTTTGTATCTTGGTTTCTCCATTTATAAAGTGTGGCATTGTGACATAGTTCTGTAAACCATATAGAATGTTGCCTGGCTCACTATATAGAGTCAATAAATGTTTGCTACATCATTATTATTTTTTATTATCATTAAAACAGATTGGCAGTTTCCAGAATGTATTGAGTGCTCAGTAAATAGTAGTTATTTATGTTATTTAATATTACTGCATTGCATATTTACTTTTAGATGATGTATTGAGTTTGGCTGAGGCAGATGTGAAGTAGTATTGTTTTTTCAATCCTCACCTGAGGGTTTGTTTATTGATTTGAGAGAGAGAGATCAGTGTGAGAGAGAAACATCGACTGGTTGCCTCCTGAACATGCCCCATCCGGGGATCGAGCCTGTAACCTAGATATGTACCTTGACTGGGAATCGAACCCTCAACCTTTTTTTGGTATACAGGACGATGGTCCAACCTACTGAGCCACTAGCCAGGGCTGAAGTAGTATTATTCTTACATGCTTTCTTAATTTCTAAATGAGAATGGTTTTCTTTTTTATGAAATGACGCAGACACTGATAGTCCATGTCCGAGAGTCAGGTATGTAGTAGATGTTGTGGACATAACATCATAAAGGATTCTCCTGAGAACAGCCCATTGAATTCAGTGGGCATTGGTGGGAAGATTTGATGCTTGCAAATAAGCATTTTAAAATAGAAATGTATTGGGTTTTTTGATGTATGTAGAAGAGTCCTAAAACAAACACTGTAATACTTTATACTCTTCTAAATGATTCAGCTTGTTCTTTAATTTTCAGTTGTTAGTGAACACTAGACAGGTATAATAAAGTAGCTTTTTATTTAGTTAGTTTTCTGCTAAATATATGTTCTTATTCATGAACGTTGTAAGTAACTTACACATTACTTTATGACTACTAATTGTTAATGGGTTGAAATCAGTAGAACTTCCAAGAAAGAATAAAAACAGTAACCACCAGTGGTCTTATAATGAGTTCTATGTGCTCATTAACAAAAATAATACAGTAGCATAATAGCCCTGGCTGGTGTAGCTCAGTGGATTGAGCGTGGGCTGGGAACCAAAGGGTCCCGGTTCAATTCCCTGTCAGGGCACATACCTGGGTTGCGGGCCAGGTTCCCATGAGGGCCATGTGAGAGGCAACCATACATTGCTGTTTCTCTCCCTCTCTGTCTCCCTCCCTTCCCCTCTCTCTAAAATAAATAAATAAAATCTTTAAAAAAAATTAAATAAACATTAAAAAAAATAATACAGTAACATAATGAATGGACTGTCAGAATTAGCTTTATAGTAATACACCAGTATAGTAAGACATTGAATGCCTTAGAACTGATAATTACAGCATAACTAATATTTATATTACTTGGGTGAATGGTTGAGTCTTTTTTGAAGTGAGAGTATGGTGTGTGATAATTGAACTCACTCCAGCAGGGATTTGAAGCCCCCTTATCCCTTATTGAAGGCTATAGAGTATAAACTTCAGTGGCTGGAGCAGCAGGCTTCTTGTGACCTACAAGACATAGATTTTAATGTGGACGGTTACTATGTGTATAATTTTGAGCAAACCTTGAAACTTTGATGCAACTCAGGTTCCTTAGTTGCAAAATGCGTATCAAATCTAGCCAGCCTGGTTCTTAGTTTTGTTAGGACCCTTAAGTGATAGCAGCACATTTTTTAAATGCCCTGAAAAACTTTTGAGCACTAAGCAAATGCAAATTAGCATCAGTTCTACTTTCAAACGCAAGGGTATTGTTTAGGGAGTGTTCTGGCTCCAGCTTGTGTTTATGTTGTTAATGTTTTGGTTAGGTTCATAAACTTTAAGTATTATGATCCTTTATTTTTTTTCACTAATTGAAATGCAGATTGTATGCACTGGTATCCGGCTCTGTAGACACACACGCGGACGGTCCTAGTGCTGTTCCTGACCGCGGTTCAGTGTGTATCAGAGTTTCCACTGAAGACTTCCCTTTGGGTGTTTTTTGTTGTAGCTTGGCTCTGCTGGGGTATAAAATTATAGGGTCTGAATATTTTTGGATGGAAACTTTCTTTTCTTTTTTTTTAAAAAGGGAATGAATGCATGCTGTTAAAAATGGTTTTTTGCGTTTTACAACATTTTATCATAAACGTTTAAAAAACATATGTATTTTCTTAATTTAATGATTTAAAAATGTACTAGATACCATGACTCCATATTCAGAAAGTTTTCTTTGCTTTTGTGGTTTTTTTTCTCTTAAAATATTCACTGACTTTATTATCTAGTTAAAAGGATGTAAATCGTTTTCATAAACTAATCATAAGTTAGAGCAATGATATCTTGAACATCTGGATACCTGTCCCAAGATAGGAAAAATTAAACAACTCATAATTTACAAGCCTCCTTAGATCTTTATCAGTAAAAGTATTCTTGGTTTTTGTTTTCCATTTTAGTAAAGTGTGTTAGAGACTGGTCAAGACTTAGCATACCCTTTCTAGAATGTATGTCATGCGGAACCTTGTGCTCTCTCATCTCAGGTGACTAGAATGAGTGGCCACCTGACTCAAGACCATCTAGTCAATAGGAAGGCTTTTGGCTTAGGCAGTGATCTGCACCAAATGCTCTACCCAATAGAGATCGGAGTGACTTGGTATACCAGTCAGAACCTTTACATTTGAACTAGACACAGAGCAGTGGAAAGCAGGAAGAGAGGCTGAAGAAGACAGAAGAGTGATTTTAATGGGGGGCCATAGTAGGATTCCGTAAGTTCTTGCTGTTATGTGATTCTGCCTTTATTGTTGCTTTACTGAAATTGCTCTTGTCAGGGCCACCCCCAGTCTGATGGACATGCGTATCAGCAGCATTTGATACTTGTTTACGTTCTCCGTGTGGAAACATATTCCTCTTTGGCTTCTGTGACACTGCCCTGGTTGTCCTCCTACCTCTGGCTGCTGCTTCTTATTCTCTGTGCTGGTTCTTCCTCCTCTACTCAACTTGTATGTATGGGATTTTTTTAGGGCTTCCGTGTTGTACTTTCTGTTCTTTTGCCATAGGTGGTCTCATCTATCCCATTGGCTTTAAGGCCATTTATATACTGTTGTCTCTCATATTTCTCTCTCCAGCCCTGACCTTATTTCAAACTTTGGTCTTGGATATGTATAGTTGCTGGCTGGACATTTCCAGGCATGTCTCCCAAACATCTCTAACTTAACACATTTTCAGTGGAATACTTGATTTCCTCCACTAACCTATTTCTTCTCTCTTTCACTTACTGACTCCTCTGTTCATCCAGATGTTCAAACCAGACAAATGATAGTCATCTTTGCTTCCCCTCTACTTCTCTATTCACTTTCATACCCTCCCCCAGAATAATTACTATCAGCAAGTACTTTCAATTACACATCAATATGTTTGTCCACTTTGTTTCCAGTCATTATCATGACTCCATAGCCATTCTACATAGCAGTGGTCTGCTAACTGGTTTCCTTACTCCTTCTCTTGCCTCTTTTCCATTCATTCTACCAGAGTAATCATTTTAAAAATACAAATAATATGGTACCTCTCTCCTTCAGACTTTGGCATTGCCATGGTTTCTCACTGCATCTGGAATGAAATCCAGACTCCTTGCTTTGACCTTTTGCTATTACCTCTTCATGTTGGCTTTTTTAAATGCAGTTTTTCTGACATTACTAATTAAAATTTAATCTTAAAATCAAATGCATGTGAATCGAAACTCCTGAGTTTCTAAAAACTCAAATGGACTTGATGTTTTCCTCTTCCTCTTACCTCTTTTTCCTTTCACTTCTCTTAATTTAATAAAAACCACACCAAAAGCAAATCGCAAGTAGCCTTGTCCCAGTGCCCCTAGTCCTGATTTTAGTAGGTATTTCTCAGACTTCTTTGATAACTGTTTGGGTTGTTTCATTAGCATCAGGGGAATTTCTTTAAGGTTACAGGAGAAGTTTTTCCACTTGTATATCTGTTACCAACTGTTAGCATTGGAAGTGGCTTAGAAGCTTTACTTCTTGTTTTTGGTGATACTTCATCTTCTGGGTTCTTCTGTGTTGCATCCTACACTGAGCATTCTGCCTTACTGTTGAGTTTTCTTTATTTTTTAAAAATTAAAAAAAAATTTATTCTCACCTGAGGACATGCTGATGATTTTAGAGATGGGGGAAGGGAGGGAAAGAGAGGGCGAGAAACATTGATGTGGGAGAGAAACTGACTGGCTACCTCTCGCATGCCCCCTGACTGGGGACTGAACCCTTGACCTTTCAGCTTAGGAGAAAACACTCCAATCAACTGAGCCACATTGGTCAGGGCAAGTTTTCTTATACCTTGTCTGTAGCTGCCCATGGTTTCATTTTTATTTATTTATTTATTTATTTATTTATTTTTTTAGATTTTATTTTTATTTATTTAATTTGTTTTTTTTTATTTTTTTAAAGATTTTATTTATTTATTTTTAGAGAGAGGAGAAGGGAGGGAGACAGAGAGGGAGAGAAACAGCAATGTATGGTTGCCTCTCACATGGCCCTCACTGGGGACCTGGCCCGCAACCCAGGCATGTGCCCTGACCAGGAATCTAACCGGGACCGTCTGGTTCCCAGCCCGCACTCAATCCACTGAGCTACACCAGCCAGGGCTTTATTTATTTTTTAGAGAGAGGGGAAGGGAGGGAGAAAGAGAGGGAGAGAAACAGCAATGTATGGTTGCCTCTCACATGTCCCTCGTGGGGACCTGGCCCGCAACCCAGGCATGTGCCCTGAGAGGGAATTGAACCGGGACCCTCTGGTTCCCAGCCCGCGCTCAATCCACTGAGCTACACCAGCCAGGGCCCATGGTTTCATTTTTAACCTTTTGTTTTTGTTCTGCATTTGCTTTGTAAATTGAGCTTATCTATTCCTCTTTCACCTTGCGGGGAAACTTCTGGAATCTCTAGTCTCTCATTTAGCCCCATGTTTCCAGTACTGACTTGAACTTCTCCTTTGGATGCCCTGGAGTTAACTAATACTCCATTGTCCCCAATACTAAAATGTGTGAACTTCCTTGATAAACTGTCTTCTATGTCTGGTGATTCCACTTTTACCAGCAGTATATTGTTCTTTCAATCAAGAAACAATAGTAATCTTTGACTTTCCTTTTCATTATATCTTAGTATGACAAAAAATCCCTTTGTTCCCATCTTCTAAATGTGTCTCAGGTTCCTTTTCTTTCCTCCTCCTACTGCCATCAGATCAGTATAGGCCCTCATAGTGCTTCGTGTTTGGTTTTGGTGACATTGTTTTGGTGACAATGTTCCGTCCAAACCTCTCTAAAAACACTTACTCTTTATGCTTGACCCTGGCCAACGGATCTCTGTTGTCAGCTGCACGAAACCCAGAGACTCTGCGTTCCTTCATGGCCCAGTTCTGATTCTTCACTCTTGTTTTCTGCTCCTCCCAGGGAACTGTCTCCTCTGCCCAGTCATGCGTGTCTTCTCTTACTTCCCCTGTAATGTGCTCACTCTTACCCCATACTGTTTCTGCCTAAAATGCCTTCTTACTTTTTCCTTTGTTTATTTCTTGTCCTATTTATGCTTCTCTGAAGTTCCTTTTGGGAGCAGTTCAACCTCTACCGGATGTCTCCTTGACCTTATGCCGTGCCAGTGATAACACAGGGTTGAATGCTCAGTTCAATTCATCAAAAACCTATGAAGGAACAATAAACATCAGGTGTTCCAAAACAAAATGAAGCAGCTAAACCTCTGTGTCATTTCATTTCCCTAAAAAGTAAATCAAATCCAAACATAATGTTGAAGTCTTTAAAGTAAGGTAGCCTAGGTGCAAAGGAGAATGTTGGAAGGCCAGAGAAGACTTGGAATGATCATTTGAGAGATTTAACACCATCATATAGGGGTCCTTTAAATACTAGCAGAAATAACAAACCAGCTAGAAAATCTGTATAATTTGCTTGGTACAAAGTGGAGGTAGATGACTAGACTCATGTCTGCCTCAGTCTCTATGTTAAAGAATCTGTTAGAAGATGAACCCTTCCAGGTGGTCCCTCCGGTGTATGTTGTAGATATCAGATGAAAAGTAACAAAAGTAGTGATGAGCCAACTCCTGTTACTCTGTAGCAGAGGTGATAACGTGCAGGTGACCGATTGCCTGGGTCTGAAGCTCGGCAGACGCCCTCTCTAGCTATGTGATCAAGAACAAGTTACTAATATCTCTGGGATATTTTCAATATGTAAAATAAGGATAATCATACCTACTATACAGCATTGTGAAAAGAACTGAATGAGTTAATACATTTAAACCTGCTTAGAACAGTGACTGTCTCAGAGTAAGTGCTTACTAAGCTTTTACGATTGTTATGTATACATATGATTGGAAGTGAATGATTCATTCAGGATTTTCAGGAAGAACTATTTATTGTGAAACAGGAAATGGCTCTTCAGAATGTGTATCTTTTTTTGTTTTTCATACCTGTTCTGTCCTTGTTGACTTTTGTTTATTTGGATTCATTCGTTCATTAACAAATACGTTTTGATATTGTTTACAGTGTTGCAGATCCTGAAAGGGCAGATTGTCTGTGGGAGATCATGGCCTTTTCAATAGAGGGCACATTGTGAAAAATACTCTAGTAAGGATTATGTGAATGAGGTTGTCCCTGCCCATCTGTATCTAGTTTCATCGGAAGTTTAAGGCATACATATTTTGTGTGTGCTGTCCATTCCATGGCGAGCCTGGTGCCTGTTTTTCCAGATTTATGTAATGTGAGGATTTCTGAGATCTAGATGAATGTCATTTAAAAGGACTCTCCTGAGCTTGCTCTACTTGGCCCTTTTCAAAGAGTCATTGTCATTTGCGTGAATGCTTGGTAACACTCAAGTCTTTGAACTTCAGGGTGTCTCAGAAACTATTGCTTGGTCAGTTTTGTGATACAGGCTGCAATAATGCTGCATGCAAGCAGTGTAAATTGTTAAAACTTCAGAATGAGATAGTTTCATTCATTCATCTATAGAGAGAGGGGAAAGGAGGGAGAAAGACAGGGGAAGAAACATTGATGTGTAGTTGCCTCTCACACACCCCCAACTGGGGACCTGGCCCACAACCCAGGAATGTGCCCTGGCTGGGATTGGCTATTTTAATCCAGATGTGGCCCCCCCCACCCCCCCAAGATCAGTTGATAAGGCTTACCTTATGATCCTTGTGAAAGCAGAATAGATGTGCCTGCAGGGGCTCCAGATAATTTACCCATTTTATGTCTGGAATTCCCATTGTTTAAATTAGGCCATTGAATGAACCCATTTTGCTATTGTTTCCATGAAGTCTTTGCAATAGTGTAAATATGTTTCTTCATGGTGAGACTGTTAGCACTTTAACAGCAGTAAGATTAACCACATTTTCAGAGGGAAAGACCAGTTTTTGTGGATGTGGAGAGGTCATGAGTACTGGGCGTGATTGGGGTGAAAATACTGTGTGCCTTGGGGAGGGGTTGGAGGTAGGCTGTAGAAAGGGAGGTAGAGGGTGAGGAAGACAAATTCATTGCTCTGATCCCTACATTTCTGCTCCTCCATATCTCTGTCCAAGTTAATGTCAAATATATTTTATTTTGCCATGAAATTGTCATACTTTCTGGTTCTGTTAATGAAGCTGTTTCTACCCTGTAGTTAGCGACTCATACT
>PVJI01000324.1:0-290239 GCA_004026765.1 Micronycteris hirsuta | reverse complement strand
TTTTATATAAGGACTCATGAGAGAAGGCACCGAGGCCAGATCAGCTACCGGGGAACTCAGATCAGCCACAGCCAAGACGCTTGTGAGGTAAGCAAGCAAAATACAACCAGAGAAACAAATTATAACCAGAGACATTGAAATTTAGAACAATCTGGCAGTAACCAGAGGGGAGGGGGAAGGGGATAATGGGGACAAGGGTTTTCAGGAACTGCTGTAAAGGACACATGGACAAAACCAAGGGGGAGGGTGGAAGCAAGGGAGGGAGGTGGGTTTGCCTGGGGTTGGGGGTTGGGGTAAATGCAGACAACTGTAAGTGAACAACAATAAAATAATTTAAAAATAAATAAATAAATAAAACAAACAAGCAAACAAAAAAAGCGTAAAGAAAGGCTCGGAGACTTAAATGGATAGGAAACACTCCAGCCTGAAAGCAGATGGAGAGGTGATGGTGAAGAAATTACGGTTCAAATAACCTATTTGGGAAGCAGTCCTAACTGCTGTAGAAACACCACAAAATGAAGGAAATGAGAAATAACTACAGTGGAAAACCACAATAAACTTCTTCAAGGATGAATTATCCCAGTCATTTGCCTTCCTCCCGCGCTCTCTGACCTGCTGCGGTGGGCAGAGCCATTGCACTGCAGGCCTCCTCTCACTGCTTCATGTTTACTCTGCCGGTTTCTACACCACCAGTCCCGCTCTGTTGTTTCTTTTAATTACATTTATTGTTGTTCTAGTTGGAACACCTCATGTGGCATATATACCCCCAATGATATGACAGGGACAGTTATTTGCAAAGCAATTTAACATGTTTTTCACATTGATTTTAACCAACAATTTTCAAAGTCAGCTCCGTAGAACACACACAGTGGAAAATTATTGGTTTAAAATACAAGTATCCCCCACTTTTCAAAGGTCCATGTTACTTCACTTCACTCTCATATTATGAAAGACCTATGCCAGTACTTGTTTCCGCTAATGAATAGAATCCAAAGATTTTCGCTTTTGTATAAACAGTGCCCAGCATTGGTTCTGCAGCAGTTACGGAGGCAGCGGCACCTCGAGCAGAGACCGTGGCCCTCAGCATCAAGCCCTATAGCGCGCTGAGTTGCATCTGTGAGCATCTGTGCTTTATCTGTTTGTTTTGTACATTCACTAGCAAGTGTGTCCTAAGGCATCAGAAAAGCTGTAAGAGAGCTCCTAAGGGTGTTATGCTTAGTATATAAGTAGCCACAATTAGTGTCTCCATTATTGTGAACAAAATTAAAACATTGTGTGCGCATTGAACTTACCTGTGTTGAACATTCATACCATTTACACGCAGAAAACATCTTGAAAGCTGCCCAAGTGACTATCAATTCTGCAAGTGGCAAAGTGGTCTCTTTCATACGGCATCCAGTAGTAGATAAAATGAAAAGTCTATTGCTTGAGTGGATTGATAATTGTATACAAAGCATGGTGTTCCATTAAGTTATACTTAAGGAAAAATTAGTGTTTTTAATAAGTGAAACTACACTGTGCATATATTATTTTCTTCTACGGTCTGTGTTTATCACATCATTCCTGCTTTTACTATATGTTAGTCTTATTTTAGGTTTTATGCATTATTTGATATGACTTGGTAGGTTATTTTTTGGGCCTGGGAATGCTAAAAATTTTTTCCATATAAATTCATGGTAATTGCTTCTTTGCTTTACACCATTTCAGCTTGCAAAAGATTTCATAGGATCACTCTGCTTTCGAATAGTGGGGGGAACCTGTAATTTCCTCTTTCCCAAGGTCATGGAAGTAAACGTTCATAAGTGCATTCAAGTAACAGATTATTTGTGGTATGTGTATTTGACTGTACTAAAGAACATATCTTTAAAGAGTTTCGGGAAGAGTTATGGGAAGAACCATTTCAAGTGAATCTCTGCCTAGAGCATCCCCTTCTGTGGAAGTTGTCCATGTACGTGGCCTAGTTACCAGAAATAGAGTAGAGGGGGGAGAATGGGAGAGGAGGAGGAGGAGGGAATGAGGAAGGGGAAGTAGTAATTCCTGTGTAACTTTAGGCTGTCACAACCTTCCAGAACCAAGCCTACACAGTGCCGGGCATGAGCTCCATAAATGATTGTTGTATGAACACCGTAACAGACTAAGCTTGGATTTCTCCATATTTAAAGTAAGAAAACAAATGATCATTGAAGTGCCTACCAATCCCAAGATTCAGATGTTTTTTTCCCACAACACAATACAAAAGAATACAAAATGTATACATTACTTCAATTTATTAAGTCTTATCTATCACATCATTGTATTTTCTCTTTAAAAGGAAAACAAAGTATAAAACTATAAAAAATAATCCTGAAAATTATATAATTTTTCAAAGCATGATATTAAATACGAACCTTTAAATTGAGACGTGCCACAAGGAATCATAAGCAAATGTAAAAGATGAAAAATGAACATTGACACTGAAGCCAATTACTGTCACAGTTGTACAATTCAGTGACATTCAGTACATTCACAACACTGTGCAATCAACAGTATCTTGTTCTAGCATATTTCCATCACCAAAAGGAAACCAGTGCCCATTAAGCAATCACTTCCCCAGCCCCCAACAACCATTAATCTGATTTGTCTCTGTGGATTTGCCTATTTTGGACATTTCATATAAATAGAATCATACACCATGTGACCTTTTGTGTCTACCTTCTTTCATTTAGTATGTTTTTCAAGAAAAGCCATATCCTTTCGCATTTGAGAAGGAAACAATATAAATCATGAAAAGATACAACATCTGAGGTAAACGAGTCAGTGCAATTACACTTCAGAAAGCAATTCAAGTTTTCAGGACTGATTGGGGCTTAAACACTGATCAAATGAACAGCCCATCTGTAACATTTTAAATGCAGCATAAAAATATTTAGGACTTATATCCTCCAAATTATTAATTGTTCAAAGCAATTTATTTCCATAGGTCAGAGTTCTCATCACAAGCCTACTGGAATGTTGTAGGGAATCAATACTATTTCCCACTTTATTTCAAATTTCTTTCTAATACAGGTAACAATCTTTTAATGTTATGAATTGACATAAAGCCATCCAGTTGACAATTAAATATTCACTGGGTAATTCTACTCTTGACTGGATGTAGTACCTATTACGTTTTCCATTTCTATGGTTTGATTTCTTTTAACCAAAGAATATGGTTAAACCTGAAAGATATTTCAATTATTCAATACTACACATTTTTGAGCTGAGATACTTTAAAAGAAGTTGAAGTTACTTAATCAAATAAATATAAACTTACTGACCAAAACTACTTATCATAGGTAGATTAGCAAAATAAGTTTTTTAAAACTATGTACTTAAATTTAGGTTTTTTTATCACTTGGTCAGAAAATGAAGGTTATGTGATAAATAAGCAATAATGACAACTAATACAGAAAGGAGGATTTCAATGAAAAAAGCATCTAGGAGGACAGCAAAGGGCAGGATCTCCTTTTTTAAACTTCAATCTTTTGAGCAATAACAAGTTACTGCTTCTGTTCTTGTATGAGACCACTGAATAATGAAACAATTAATGTTACTCTTTAATTGAAAGGGGTATACAAGTCTAACTCGAGGCAGCTCCCCTGCCAACGAATGAACCAACACATATCAACCTCTTTACCTGTTTATGGAGATTGTCTGAGAAAAAAAATTCTAACAATTTATATTAGAAAAAGGTAAAAAGTTAAACTTGATGAATTCGCTTTTACTGGGAAAGGATAATTTGACCTGATGATTTGGTCAGTCTTAAGGAGTTCAGCAGAAATGCAGTTTTGTTACTTTGAAACACATACACTATTACCACCACTAGAACTAGCTATGTATTGAAGAGTCATTTCCTATCGTAATATTTGCATGCAAATGGGCTAATAAATTACTTGAAGGGGTGTCAACATTTTATTGTTGTTAATGAAAAAGAAACATATTTCCCTTGTTTTTTCAGTTTGCTTTAGAAATGCTTTTCTTCACAGTAAAGAATAGAGACTTCAGTCCAGCAAGTCAAAAAGATAAAAAAAATATATAAAATAGAAATATCAATGAGTTTTTACCATATTTCTATAAAGCATTTCATGAATCACCCCTGTAGCCCATTTCTTTGTAGTTCATTAAATTAATGAAAAGTCACTCACCACATAATACATTGGAACACCATTCTGGATACAAAATATCAGTTTTGAAATGTTATAAGATATTGATAAAAAAAAAAGCACCTCAACATTTATCTCCATTATATATCTCAAGATGTATTACACCTACTTGGCCAATTAATGGGGATTATACATGCAAATAAATATACATATAAACAATGAATTTATAGAATTTTACTACTCACAGATGCAGTAAAATACTTGTAAAAATTCAGCAAAAGACTGCAGTATTTGCAAGGGTTTTCAGAACATACTATGATTAATTCCTAGTTTTCTTTTTAGTGTGACCCAAAATTCTTTCCAAAATGCTTATTAGGAATCAAATATTCTAGGCAACATTTTCTGAAGTAGTTTTCTTATACCTAAATCCCTTCCCTTTCCATATGTGTAAAGCAGAAAAGTAAGCCATGCTGGGACACATTTCTTTCAAACACCTCCACAAACTCAGCAGTACCTAAACTTGGAGAACTGCAGTTTTTTCATTGAAAAAACCAGAAACTTGGAAGGATGTCTTTTGAACTTTGATCTTTTAAATCAAAGAAAATAACTCCATACAAGGTGACTGTAAGAAGCCATCCTTCCTCTTCCCTTATTTAGAAAGTTTACTCCTCTAGAGTTGGCCTCTGCTTACACATCTCAAGTGTTTTTGAAATCAGATTTAGCTCACATCCTAACAAAACCCATACTGAATTATTTTAAACACAATGAACAAGTCACTATTGAGTTGATTTTCTCTACAAGAATAACTCATACTCTCTTCCTAGGCCTCATGAGCATGTTAAGTAAAATTACTTAGAACAGTATTTAGCTAACCAGCCAAACACATTCTTTCCATCCAAGACTGGGTCCAGCTTATTGAAAAAATGAGGGCCAACTGTTTTCTTCCTACTGCAATTCTAAACGGCCACCACTGCAGGTCCCAGTCCTATCACCTGTCAACAATGTGGTGTGTCACACGTGAAACAAATGCATCTTTTTAATGTTTGCATAACTATTCCTTAGAAAAAATTTACAGTTAGTAAGCCTCATGTCTTCTTAAGCTGAAATGCAAAACTTAAATGGGTTTTGCATCTAAATGCCAAACATTACATTCAAATCACCAGAGGTAAAAATCTGTTATCAATATAGTAGTAAAACTACTCTGTCTTCAAGGGGTATGGAAGTTTTATTGAAAACCCCATTATCTTCCATGTTACTAAGATCCCAACATCCAATGTTAAGGAATGGTGAATAATAGCAACAATATTAATGGAGTATGGAACATAGGGTCAAAGACCAAAAGATTCTATGCTATTGATAAACCAACAGCTCAACCTTTAAAATCTCTCATTACTAAAGTTGAGAGGATTCCTACAAATAGTATTGGTCTACTTCTACTCTCTTTACTTATCCTAGAAATCTAATACGTTCACATCACTCTGCAACCACCAAACAAGAGAAGGAACGAAAACTAGGCTAAATGTAAGTGCTAATGAACTGTAAGTTGCACTACAATTCACCTTGAACAGAAGAAACACTAGTAATAACATTACATTAAAATACTAGTAAATATTAGTTTTTTAAAAATGTCCAACCATGGTACCAATGTATTTTGTCATATGGCTATAATATTAACACAATATATATCATTTAACTTAACCATGAATTAACTCATAACTTTGGGTTATACATGTATGTACATCCACACGGTTACTCACTCCAATAACACATCATTCAGAACAGCTGGTGTGTCCTAGTCTTTCCTCCAATTCAGCAATTTTCAACCAGTGTGCTGCAAGAATTTTTAAAGCATGCAATACCTGACTATTTAGGCGGGAACACTGACCTCTGTTCCCTTAGATTGTCAAATTTTAAAAAATGATGACAGCCAGGTGTGAATGAATCAAAATTATACCTATTTTTTTTTTTGTCAGATGGGCAAAAAATATGTATTTTGGTGTGCTGCAGGATTTTACTAACTGGTTTCTATGTGCCATGAGATGAAAAAGGTTGAAAATCGCTGCTCAAGTTCTCACACTTTACTGTGAATCATAATTATGTGCAGGCCTTTATTAAAACAGATTGCTGGCTCCCACCCCAGAGTTTCGGAGGGAAGGAGGGAGGAAGGGAGGGAAAAACGGGGGAGGGGGGGAAGAGGAGAACTAAAATAACAGGTCATTCTGGGAAAGGAGACAGCAGATAAAAGTGAATTCAGATTATTTCCCTCCATCCTGATACTTGCCATTTATCTTGATGGTTAGCAAAGCCTAAGAAAACAACAAAGACTTCTCAAATGACAATTTACTTGGATGACATACAATCTTTTCATGCTTAAAAGGCTAGATAAATTGTTCCCATTACAAACTTTAGAAAAATAATATTGCTATAAACTCTTTAGCCTTTCAATACCCCTGGTGGGACTACTTTCAAGAAGACACTGAGGAAAACACAGAGAGCTAACTAATGAATTTCCCATATTAAAAAAGAAGTTTAATGCTCACCCATGAAACATAGGTGAGTAATAATCAACAAGCAACTCCTAATAACATGCAGAAATCCACTCTACAGTGACAACAGGACTGTGTTTGGAATTTGTCAAACAAGTATTAAAGTTTTATTTAAATAAAAGTTTTCCTTTTTAAGTTACCGAGCCATATAAAGGGAAATATTAATTTTATTAGAATTTGAACAAATGTTGCACAAAGAACACATTTTTAACAAAATAGTATGGTGGCACAACAAACAAAAAAGAAAACAGCCAAAGGCGTGTAAAAGAAATATAAGGTGAAAAAAATGTTAAATATCTCATGATCCAGTACAGAAACAAGAAGTCGAAACTTAAAACCCAAGGACTTTAAAAATCACAACCATAAAACAGAAAGTTAATGTTTGTGCTATCCTAACCAGACACATTCTTCAGCAAAACTTTAAAAGGCAGAGCTATATTTTACAGTATCTGATATCTTATTTCTGACTTTTTCATAGAAATAGAGACTGGTGATGTCATTCAGTCACAATTGAAAAAGAAAGTATAAGCACTGAGAAATAAGTATTCTACTAATTAAAATGACGGGTGAGGCCAAACAATTGATCAGTCTTTAGTGCTATATTTTTCAACTGTAATAAGGCGTTGATTCAACCAAAACAAGTCTTAAACAGTTCAGAATTCTTTTCTAATGCCCAAGGAATGCCTCTGCCCGGCCGGATTGCCATATATGGGAATCAGGAACCTAGGAACAATGGAGCACTCTCAGGGTCAAATGTAGGAAGAAAATGCACGAAAGAGTTTTGGTATTTTATAACAAGGTAACTTGTCACCATTTCAGACTACCAAATGCCAGAAGTTACTTAAAACAAATTCTTTAAATACATGTCCCCATCTTTGCAATTTATTTCTAAATACTGATATATTCATTTTTTTAAATTGACCACATCAGGTTAATAATATTAATCAACTTGAAAACTACAATAAAATAGTTCAAGAACAGGTCTTTGAATATTTTTCTGTTGTACCTTGATCTTTACACAAAGATGCAACTCCTACTCTTCTGACAGAGAAGTCCATAGAAGATGAACCTGGAACTCTTTTAAGGGGATTGTCAACCACGACAAGTTTCTGCATTTCATGATTGTCATCTTACAGAGACACCAGATTTCACATTTTTAAATGTCTTACAACAACATAATTGTGATTTTTATAAACATCAAAAAGCAAAAATTTTAAATGCTTATTAAAAAAGTTAAGGCCTTTGCATCTTGAAAATCTGAAATTTATTTACATAATATGCCCAATTCCAACTTAAAATGAGGTATATTTTCTTCTTTAGTGATATCAAGTACCTAGTGAATAACACCATGAAGAGCTTCAAATTAAAATAAATTCACAGGCTTTTTGTTTGTTTGCTTTGCTTTAGCCTGTCCTGTAACACAAGGCCACGAGCCTTTGGTTGTGGCGTCTAACACAAAGAAAGTTGCACATGGACCACTCTCTGAATGAGAGCTGTAAAAACCTAAGGTGAAAACGTCTTTATAAACTCCTTTTAAAACACAGTAAATGGCATTACCAAACAGTCATGACTTTAAATATGATGTGAGTTTACATCAGAGATCATCTACATGTCAACAACTGCGTAAGGGGAGCACTAGAAGACAAAATCCTTACAGTGATCTTAAGCAATTGAAGTTTTAAATCTGAAAAATTTATGCAGCAAGAATGTAAATCAAAGTTTTGCTTTTTGAACGTATGGGTTGCAGCCCACAGAAAACATGAGGAAATATGTTTGGTCAGGATCTTGTTAGTTGGAGAAGCAAAAAAAATTAAGAACCAAAATATGCACACCATTAAAAAATACTAATTCTGAAAATTATGTAGCAAAAAATTAAATCACCCTGTCCAGCAAGTTCCAAAAATTTCACACACCTCAAACATTAAGGCAACTTTCCCCCCACTAAACAGTACTTTATAAAAATATATGTCACTTCAAAACATTATATACATAGTGAAAATAAATTTAGCTAGTTGTCATCTTTAATACATTAATAAAGCGTCACATATTACAAAGAAGTTATACTGGGTGCTTGCTTGCAGGTATGTGCAAGTGGCGTTACAGTTTTTAAAGAACAGGTTTTAAAACGGAGCGAAGTGAACGTCCTTCTTTTGTGAGTTCTCGCGTCACACACATACACGGCAGCGGGATGGCTTCCTCCCGCTTCTCTACAACATTGTAACTGCACTTCTTCAAGTGGTCAGCCATGCTTAGGATGTCGGCAAATTTCCATTCATTAACAGAACAAAAGGCAGTACTGAATCGCCATACCTAAAAGAAAATTCTACTTCAGATTTAAACAAGTCAATTTACAAGTATCAAAACACACTTCCTGCTCTAACTACACACACTTCTACTGTCAGAGAAATATGCAATGTAAAGTTTTAAGTGGTTAGCTACAAAACTGAAAAATAGTAAATCCATTCAGATACAAACCAGTTTATCAAATATTTATAAGACAAATTACTTCTATGACATTATGATTTCAATAAATGTAATATAATCAAAAATAAAAGACAAAAACCAGTATTAAAAATCACATCCAACCTGGCTTAATAAACAATTTTTAGAAAATTATAACCTCATGAATTCAGAACTACTCCCTAAAATTATACATTATTCTTTCCTTCCATCCAATTGCTATATAGAGTTATCTGTAGTCTGGAGAGATAGACAATAAAAGTATTATTCTTTATCTGTCTTTCTCCCACTCCTATTACGCTATATTGAGCACACGTAAAAATACGACAGAATACTGTGCCAAGGTATCTTATCTTTTCATTCTTTATATACTAAAGGTACTTAGTAATAATAGATACAGTTGCTATAATTTGTTCAAAATGTTTCTGAAAATTTACATAGAATGAACTTCTGTAAAATGAATTTTATTTTACTCCTTATCATTGTAAAATGCATTTCTGGGCAAATATTCACGTGCTATCCCTGTTTACATGTCTGCTGGGAAAAACATGGGCTACTTCCCCTTTTGGCCCTTCAGCAGCTCCAAGCCCTGAAGCACTGTCATCGTATTAGTCTAGGAATGACTGCTGTGGCCCCTGCACATCTTTACAATTCAAAATATAAAGCTACCTGGAAACAGGTAATAAGCATGAGTGGAGCAGGACAGACCTAGGTAACAAGCACGAATGGGGCAAGACAAGCCCTAAGCATGCTAGCTAAGCTCACCATAGGCAATATCTAGTTAGAGCCCAGCTGGCAAGCACAAGCCCGCAGGCCGAATCCGGCCCCCCCACCTTGCTTTATCTGCCCGGCACCTTGTTTCTACCCGGCAGCAGCGCTGAGCTCTCGCTTAACTGTTAAGGAGTAGTTACATTTATACAGTCCTAAAATTATATTCGGCCCTTTGCAGGCAACTGTGAGGCTGCTGTGGCCCCCGGTGAAGATGAGTTTGACACCCTGAGTTAGAGAGGGGACACAGTCAAACAGCAGTCACTCTGCGGGGGGGGGGGGGGGGGGGGGGGGGGGGGGGGGGGCAGTGGGTTTGAGGGAAGCCCTCAGCACTCATTAGAGCTTCTCAGGAAATGATGCCAATGACTTCCAGGTGGCCAGATGTCTTCAAAATTCTGTGTCAAGAGAATTACTTTTCAGTCGACAATAGAAGTCACCACTGTCCAGCACATGCGGTACTTACTTGCTGTACTCCTGAGGGTTTGTTTATATCAAATACCCAAATGCAGTTGCCAGGAGTCAGTGAAGGTCTAGAGAGTAGCTACCAATAGCCACTGCAGATTACAATGCCCCATACCCAGGAAACTAGGGGAAGAATTAGGAGCTTTTGTTAAGCTTCAACAGAACGAGTTAGCTGAAAGATTCAATGGTGGCAGACTGCCTACATACTTCCACACAGAGAGTCTGGTAAAACAAACTCAGGAAAAAATGGATGGCTCCCATTTCCTGAGGACAAGGTTTCTTAGTAATGGGCCAATTTCTCATTCAAGTATCCATCATCAAGTACTAACACAGTGCCTACTACATGGCAGGTGCGATGCTAGGCAATAGATATTTTGGTTCCCAGAGAGTCTTACCTCTCAAGGAACTTAGTCCAATGCAGGAAAATGACAATTTATCAGTGAATTTCAAAACAGCATGTTGAGTGTTTCGCAGGGATATATAAAGTAGAGGTATGTATAATGGGGCACCAAAAGGATTCAGAGAGGTGAGCCTCCTCCCCACACATTTCAGAGGGGTTCTGAAAGGCTTAGCTTGAGGAAGTTAGGAGCTGAAGAATAAGCAGGACATAGCAAGAGTATGAAGATCACAAGCTTCAGAGCAGGTTCCCTAGGTCTGAAGCCACAGAGACTTGGACAAGTTACTGAAATCTCTCTGAACCTAAATTTCTTCTTCCATAAACTAGGGACAGTGGATTAAAGAAACTAACAAAGTTAAAATGTGTATTAGCCCACTGTCTAGCATAGTGTAAGTGCTCAAATGTAAGTATTAGAGACAGCATCCTCAAAGGCCTCAGGCAACTGCAAGTACATGAATGTGGCTGGACTATAAAGTGACAAGAGGAAACTGACGAGGTAAGGAAGGACAAGATCAGAAAAAACCTTAAAGGTTTCATTAAGGAGCCTGTCTCTATCCCAGGGCAATGGACATTTAAAGAGTTTTTAAGCACTGCAATGTAAGAACTGTATTTAAGAAAATGCGCGTCCTTCTAGTTCTAACGTAGAGATTGTGCTGAGGAGGCACACAACTGGAGGCAGAGCCCCAGTCAGGAGGGGGTTACTGCAGTAACCCAGGAGACGTCTGAAGGGGGGACGGAACTAGGGAAGCCATAGCAGAAATGGTGAAACAAACCTGAGGGGAATGAGGAAGGGAAATGCAGTAGCACTCTGTGATGAGCAGGATATGGAAATAAAGGGGGGAAATGGAGTCAACCACAAGTCCCACATTCCTAGTTTAGGCAATTTGGTAAAAGACAATGAACGCCACTTTCTGAGATTGAGAGAGACGGAGAAGTGGAATAGGTTGGACATGCTGAGTTTGATGAAGCTGTGAAATAATCGAGTGCAGACGTTCAGGACGTGCTGGTACAGTATATAATGGTCTGGACGGAGCTAAAGTGGCCAGGGTATATATGTGTGAGCAATCTGTATTAATGATGGCAATTTAAACACCAAGAGTAGATACGGTATTCTGCAGGAATAGAACCCCAGAAAATAGTTCACCTCACAGGTCCGTAGTAGTGCGTAAAGACAAAAAGAGGCCAAGAACACACTCAGAATGTTCCATCCCAAATGGGAGAAAGACACCAAGTCATCTGGAAAACGAAAATACACAAAGATACACACATTCACGCAGCAAGTATGAAAAGTATGAAACTTGCTGCCACCAGAATTCCTTTTTGGAAAAAAAAGAATCATAAAATAATTGGTATGTTCATTTACTGGTCAAAGCCTTCGGAGAGCAAAGACGTAGAGACAGAACTCTGTGGCAGTAAGAGAAAACTAAAGGTGGTAAAATCAAAACAGCCAAAAATCTAAACCCATGCAATGTGAAGTTTATCAAATTTTTCTCCACTTAATAAAATGATAAGCTTCATATAGAAATGTTTCTGAAATGAAAATACCTACAATCAAAGATATTTGTAATACCTTCCACTTTCTGTGGGAGAGCGCCTCAGACAAAAGCTGGGCAACAAGTAGGGTGTCGCAGGAGAAAAATGGGGGAGCCGGGACTTGTGCCCAGGTCTGCTTCCAGCACGCAACACGCCCTTTCACTGCACGAACCCCAGAGTCCCCACCCACATCAGCAGGTCTTTCCGCCCCATTCTTACCTCACTTCCATACCACATACCCGCACCCACCATTGACGTCCACCTTCCCCAAAACTCCACTGCTCACTTCCCAGTAACAGTAGTTCCAACTTTTTCTCATCTCTCCCTATTTAAGTTCTATGAAACAACCAAGTCCTAAGAAAGAAACTGCCAAGAATGAAAAGAAAATGCCAGTTATAAGCAGCAAAAAACCTCCTTGCTTCTCCCCTTGTCCTAGGGTGACAATGTTTCAGATGGGGCCCAAACGAGAAGGAGGGTAACGCAGCCACAAACAAGGGCATTGCTGCAGAAGAACTAAACGGGCACAGAACTGCTCAACTAAACGAAGTGCAGGGGCCTCTTCCATGTTAGATTGGAATCTTGTTCTAGGGTGTCTGCAGTAAGTATGCAATTATGACAATTCTAACTATCCTAGTTTTTCATTGTTTACCATTATACAAAAAAACAAAACAGTATGTTGTCATATTGATTTAAGTTTTAAGGATGACCAATATTAAAAAACTAATTTTATTAATTCAGCAACATTAGTAAATGCCTATTATATGTCAAATAAGGAGATAATGCAGTTAAAATTAAACTAACCTTTTCTTTTATCTGCCATGACGACTTTCCTTCTGGATACTTCCTTTTCCCCCACTGCAGTATGACCATTCCACGAGACTGGAGCAGGCTGCCACACACATCCCTCATTAGCTTGGATACACACGAGAGTTGGCATAGACTGAAGCCGTCGAGGAAACCTGCGATATGTTGCAGAACCTCAAAGGGAAGACCACTTAGATGGTCACTATGTAATCCCAACACACAGTTTCTAGCAGGCTCTACTAATACTGTAGATACACATGGCTGAACTCCAAATGACCTCAAATGGCGGTCATGTATGATCTTTGCTCCTTGTGTTGATGGGCAAAATCTACGCTGAGAATAAGTACAACCATAATATGCTAAAGGACACCTCTGTTCCATCCAGCCATTGAGTCCAGCATGAATGTCACCATGCACATTCTTAAAATGCGAAGAAAATTCTCTTCTTCTAAATAACTGTCCACAGACAAATGTAAACATTGAACGTTGCTTGGGTTGGTACCTAGCGACACATTCCAATACTAAATCTAGCCCAAGCGTCTGAAAAGGACTTGGATTTGAAAGCTGTGGGTTGGCATGATCACAAGCTGAAGCTGAAGCTATTTCCCCAACCATTGTATTTGTAGCTAATATTGCAGATGGAAGTGAGAAAGTCTGAGTTCCAAAGTCAATGTGACACACATCAACCATGCGACTGTCAGATATGCCCCTCCCGCCTGGGGAATCTCCTAGACAAAACAGTAACGCTGCTGTGATGAGATCGATTCCCTGGAGACCCATTGGATCTTCTGCAACTTCCAAATCTGATGTATCTACTGCTTTATCTTCCCTTGGTTTAGACCAACATGCATTAGAAAGAAATTTGAATGAAGGCGGTTGACTGAGAGGTAAGATGTCTACATTCCTCAAGTCCCCCAAGTCTACTTTTCCCCAGTGCAATTCTCCTTCATCCTCATCATCTGATATGAGGATGTGCTGAACGGTGCCATTGGGCAAAGCATTAGATGGTATTACTTCCTTAAGCTGTGCTGCTACTGAAGGTGAACTGGACAATTTTGAAGTGCCACCTGATGCTACACATTCTCCATTTGTTAAGTTACTTTCTTCTGAATCACCATGTAAATTCTGATTCTGGTCTATGACCTGTGTACCTAAATTTTCCAAAGGAAGGCCATTACAAAGAGTCGAAGTGCCATGAGAACTGGTATTCAAGTCACATAATAAATCACTTGAACCATTTTGTTCCAACTGGGCATCCTGACTTGGGTCATTATGGTCAATACCACCCACTGCTCCTATCTCATCCTCAGAAAGATGGTCTTGGTCTTTCAAGTTCCTGTTCTGTAAGCTTTCTCTGGCATTTTGCTCTTCATTCATTTCATTTGGAGAAGCACAAAGGCTTGTATTTAGTATGCCAATGTCTCTTGTGGCGGTGTTCAAGATATCTAAAGCAGCAGCCAAACTTCTGGTTGTTTCTACAGTAGCTTGATAAAGTGCACCATAAGATTCTTCATCAACAGACACCAAACCATTAGCATGTGGTATCTCTGGAAGAGTTGATTTAACTGATATTTGTTCTCTAGGTTCTGATACTTTATCAGTCGCTTTTGACATCATGGTGGCTACTTTGAGAGATTCTAAGAGCATCCTTTGGTCTTGAAGGGCCAAGGCCATATCTAATTGTGCCACTTCATCCACATCTCTGCTTAGATTTTCATACGACTTCCGATCTGCATAACTAACTGGCCATCGGTTCCACTCCATAGTGCAGCACACCACACTTGCAGGACACGTTTCTAGATGTTCAGCCACTTTGTTACGAGCCATTGTAAATGGACATCCAAAGTCACTATTTAAACAAGGCACTCGTTCAAATGGGCATAAAAGTCGATGCTCATCAGCTTTACAAGAATGGAAGACTGCTCCACAAACCAACGGACAACCAATCAGGTCACAGGAAGTCCCAGGCTCTGGTCTGGTCATGCACCGCCTACTGACACAGTTCACACAGTGAGCATGCTGTAGCTCCCCCTCCATAATGGCCGCCAGTCCAGCTCTGGTTGTTAAGACAGAGAGAAGATAATAAGTTAGGCAAAAACTGGTCAATTTTAAAATTATTTGATAATATAAATCAAATCATGAAGGTGTATTGGCTTATTTTAGAATGAAATATATATAAAGTTTTTTACAAATAATCTATCCATCTAGAAAAATAAGCATTTCAAGTAATAATTCAGCACTTTAATTAAAATATAAAAGTTCATTTTTATAAACCAGATGACAATACACTTAAAAGGCCAGAAGTTACAAAACAAAATACCTAAATTCTAGTACTGTGTAGTCAATAATGCCAAAAATGAGTTAATGTATATTTAACTTTTAAATTTCAGAGACTGCTTTAACTTTTACCTTTTTAATTTCAACTAAACTGATTCTGATGTACCCCAAATTCAGAGACCTCATCATATTCCAAAAAATAATAATCTGAATTTCAAAAAAATACTTAACTAAAACTTTACTAGAAGTTTTCTTGTTATTCCCTCTATATATGAATTAAAGATTTCATCTATTGATCTCTCCTTCTATATATGTCTTAATAAATTCTACAATGAATCAATAAATAAGCCTTAATTAAAACATATAAAGAATTCCCCCAGAAAATATAAGTTCTGGCTCCATGTCTATTGGCTGTGGACAAATCATGTACTTCTCAGGGCCACAGTTTCCATTCACTCATTAACATAAACATCTATTTATTGTCTAACAACCACACACTAGACACTGTGTTTGGTGTGGCAATATAAACATTAGTAAGACACGGTGCCTCCTATCAAGAAGACATGTAGCCCTGGCTGGTGTAGCTCAGTGGATTGAGCGCGGGCTGGGAACCAAAGGGTCCCGGTTCGATTCCCAGTCAGGGAACATGCCTAGGTTGCAGGCCAGGCCCCCATGAGAGCCATGTGAGAGGCAACCATACATTGCTGTTTCTCTCCCTCTCTGTCTCCCTCCCTTCCCCTCTAAAAATAAATAAAATCTTAAAAAAAAAAAAGAAGATATGTAGCAGGACGTCAAAGAGGGTAACAATCATGCTACATTATTATGTGACCAGTATGACATATGGAAAATGTCAATACAAGAAGATAATAATCACTAATGGTAGGGAGTAGAGAAGAATTCACAGGAATCTTGAAAGAAGAGAAGTCTTAAGGCGGGGATGGGGAGAAGTTTAGTAAGGAAGGGAGGCATTTGATGCTGAAGTAACAGCATAAGCAAATGCAGGAAAGCAAGAATTGGCAAAACATGTTCGGGGAACTTCAAGTTTCCTAGTGCTGCTGGTTCACAAGGTGAAATGCAAGGTAGCTGTGAGCAATGAGGCTGGACAGGAATAAGGCAAACCGTGAAGACTATACTATATGCTACTCTAAGGAACTGAGACTTTAATTTGAAGTCACTGAGAATTTTAAACTGAGAAATAGTATCTAGAAAATAACATGAGGGGATTACAGATACCTAATGGTCTTTCCTGCTTTTATCAAATTTTATATAAAAATAAGAGAAAGCATCAGCACAACATATTGATTTAATTCCTGGACCTTTTTGATGTCTCTTTTTTTTCTGTAATATTCAACTTTTTTATTGGCTTGTTCCTATTAGCAGTAAAAACTTAAAAGACTATTTTTATCTTTAAAAACCTAAATAATGAAGCAACATCCCCCAGAAGAAAAACAAAAAATTATCCCAAAAACCCTTCTAATCTTCCCAATACTCTTTAACCCACTAATCTGGCGTTTATGTTTACCACCACCGCGTGCCTCAGATGCTCAGTGCTAAATCCAAAGGTATAGACCCAAAGGGCATTATTTTCCAGACCCCATCTTCCTTGGGCATTATATTGTTATGTTGACTAATTCCTCCTTTTAAACTACTATTTTTTCTTAGTTTTCTTGATGTCACAGTTCCTGGTTTCCTCCCTACCTCTTAAACTCTTCTAGAATACTGCTCTTTTCCAGGGATCCATGTCACTGCTTGCTCATTCTTCCATACATTCTCTCCCTGGGTGTTCTCAATTTCTCAAAAACTTCAACGAGTACCAACATTCCAAAAACTCATCTATACCTTCTGCCCAGATCCCTCTTCCAAACTTCAGATCTCTCTACAGCTAAGTACTCATACATCTCTCCTGTATAAGGCACAAGCAATTCATCTCAACATTTCCAAAGTTAAAGTACATTGCAGTAGATAATAATTTTCTGGATAAGATGCTGATTATTAGTCCATTTATAGCCTACTTTCTTCACTTCAGTGCATAAAAGATTGCTAGCTCTTTGAAATATTTTTCTATAAACTCTACCAGGTGGCTAATGTAAACTAATTACTCCCCAAATTGCTATTTCTTTTTCGTAAGTCCAGGTTTGATTTTCTTCAAACTAAAAACAAAAACAAAAGTCTACCAATTATTGACACACCTTTTGTTAAGTAAGTAGAAAAGTTGTGAGTTGATATTATTGTGCTTAATGATGCCAGGGATGGGAAGGAGGCACACATTTACCAACAAAACTGAGCCCTAGCTGGTGTGGCTCAGTGGATTGAGTGCAGGCTGGGAACCAAAGGGTCACAGGTTCGATTCCCAGTCAGGGCACATTCCTGGATTACAGGCCAGGTCCCCAGCAAGGGCCATGTGAGAGGCAACCATACATTGATGTTTCTCTCCCTCTCTGTTTCTCTCCATTCCCCTCTCTCTAAAAGAAATAAAATTTTTTTAAAAAACTGTATTTTTTAAACTACTTAAAAATTATGAGTTAAATATGCTTTTTAAAATATTTTACTTACTGATTTTAGAGAAAGAGAGGTAGGAAGAGAGAGTAAGAGTGAGAGAGAGAGAGAGACATTGATTTGTTGTTCCACTTATTTATGTCTTCATTGGTTGTATGCTCGGCATATTGGGAGGGCGCTCTAACCAACTGACCTACTCGGTCAGGGCTAAATACACTTTTGGATACTGAATCCTATAAATTGTATAGGTAATTTAATTTAATTTAATATAAATTAAAAAGACATATGCTAAAAGAAACATGATAGAAGAAATGGCAGATTAATCATGAAAAACATTTGTAAATTAAGCAGAAATTTCAAAAGAAACTTTATTAAGAATTAAGACAAACTTTTCTGAGTGATTAGATTGTGAAAACAGCTGGACCCTTCTTATTTTGCAACCAGACGGAGTTCATCTCACATGCTGAAATAAGCTTATTACTAAGAGAGAAACCTAAAAATACAAGCAGTTCTGAAAGAAGTGACCACTGCTCTCAGAACTTGTAGGAGCACTTTATGTTATGTACGGATCACATGACCACACCAGAGAGAACACAGCTCAAAAACCACACTTAATTCAAAAGTATTAAAAATAACACCTGTTACAAACAACTGAATTAAATGCAAAATAGCAGCAACTCTGAAAGGTAGAGGTGGAAGGCTCTCAAGCTTCCAGATAAACAGCTTCCTGCATACTATTCTAGTCTGAATAAGAAAAATGTCAAAAATAAAAATAAAAACACCTGCAGCAATGAGTCCAAAATATTTATTATTCATTGAAGTGAAAAAAAATGTTAATTATGTATCTATTTAGTCCTTTACACAGGTCTCATCACCTAATGTCACAATCCTTATAACAACCCAGAGGAAACTGAGCTTCAGAAAGACTACAAACTTGCCCAAGGCCGTCCACCTAGTGCGTGGCAGAGCTAGGGTTCAAATCTGTATCTGATCAATGTACATGGACAATAACAGGTATGTTTACTTACAAATTGTTTAAGAAAATAAGGCAGCACTTCAGTAACTGGTAATGCAATTTTAAGATGTTATTTGAGGAATGGAGATTACACAACTTTGCTTGTAGTTTATTCCAACACAATCGCCCCTGTGGACAGGAACTGAATGAGACAGAAATGGTCCTGCCTCCTTTTTGGACCTTTCTAAGGATGACAGCACATTACTTTGCTTTGAATATAGCAGTTTTAAATTATTTCATGAATAACTAACTTTCATAATGCTCACTATAAACATACAGAGCAATATAAATTGAACAATTCTTCAAATAGTTGTACAAAGAAGGCATCAAGTTTAATTCTATTTTACTACTAAATATATTAAGAAATAAGAAAATGTACTAGATAACACCCAAAGAATGATCTGGGGATATAAATCTCTGATTCAGAACTTAAAACTTCCAAAGTCATCCTCTTTATAACCAAAATCACTATTATCCAATTAGATATGCCTCACACTGCTCCTAAATCCTGTGAAACAGGTTCAAAAACGTCAACCCCTGTTCTATCAGTTAAACAGGGACACAGCAGGCCCAGCAGAAAACAAGCTGCTAAAATTGAGGTTTCAAGTTCAAGTTGAGCTTAATTTAAAACTCCTCGATATTAAGAATTTTTTTAACTCTCTAGAAGAAGAATCTTAACATTTCAAACAAATGAAAAAGTTTCATTAGATGAGAAAATATCTGTGAATGATTAAGCGCTTTACAGTAGATTCAATTTTCTCTAACAGAAATTCTTGGCCAACTCATACGCTGTGGCTGACAAGCAATCCATAAAAATAGTTTTAAGACATGGCATTTTCCCATATGATGACATTAGGCCTTGTCATTTAAGGCTATTTTTAGATGCGAAGATATGGCCCTTGAAAAAAATTGTTTATTTTTCCAGATTCATTACAATACGTAAGGTGATAAATCTATAAAACATTGCAAATTAGCACAATTTTAAAATATGCTAAATCAAGTCACCCAAAGTACTCACATAGCTTCCTGCCTCTGGTTGTTCTTAATGTCCTCTTCTGCCTCCAAGACACTCTCTCTCTCTCTCTCTCTCTCTCTCTCTCACACACACACACACACACACACATGTCTCAGCTTAAATGTTACATTTCCCCAGACCCAACCGCAAAGTATGAAGCCCATATTATACTACACGCAAATTACTCACTGCATTATTCTTTGGTCATACTAATCACAATTCTAAGTAAATCATCATCCTGTTGAATGTCTATCTCCACAAGAAAACTCTAAGCGTTATGAGGGTGGCATGACCATCTCTCACTCAATTCTGTGTTCCCCGTATTCAACGGTGTTCCTCATTTACCTTAAACAAAAGAATTATAATAAAAGAAATAACCAAATGGATTCCAAAACAAAATGAGATTCTTGATTTCATGGAAAACTACATACTTCACAAAAAGATACAGCTTATAGGTCTAGTATACCTATGGAATGAAATGAAATGAAATGAAATTTAATCAAAATTACTTCATTGTACCAGCTATAAAAAGTCAATGGAGATGAAACATTATTTGAGCACCTAGGTCATGTGTTCTAGGCATTAGATATGAAGATAAGTTATCCATGAAAAAAAGCAAACCAAAGGGGAAAGAAAATTAAAAAGTGTTAATTCCAATCTTCCACTTCTTTAAATCTTAGAAAATAATAGTTATGAAAGGCACAGAAGGAAACGTTTACCTGGATACTGTTCCACAATTTTAATTCCCTAACCAACCATCAGTCTGGTTACTGGCTACTGAATACAGAGGCCTCAGATGCAAAAAGGAAAGCAGGGGTGAAGTGTCTGCACATGTGCAGATGCTGAGTAGGCACAGGTGAGGAGAAGAAGCTCTAAAAAAATGGTATCAGCGTACTACTTAATATTGTAATTAATATGGTAGTAGATGGAGCAGAACAAAAAATACTGCCTCACTGTACGGCTGAAATGGAACTAGACTTGTTCAATCAGTTAGCCACTACAAATCAGTCTACAACTAAAATGTCAACTTTAGCAACGAGCTACAAGCTCCTCCTAAGTCTCGTCCTCACTGTATACTCAAAGGTGTGGCTGCACAGTACACAGTCACTTGCTGCCTTGTTTGTGATCATCTGCACTCAGTTTTAAAGACTACAGTAAATCTATAACCTCGGTTGGACATCTTATTTCTCTGATTTATAGAAGTGGCAGGGAGGGGATGGGGTAACTAGACAAGATTGAAAATCTATTATCAAAACTCATAACTCAAAGCACAAGCTTTCCTGATGAGTCCAAAATAGCTAAATGGGTTACACTGTATACATTCTCTTATTAAATTTCGGTTCTGACTTCTTTTTATTTATAGTATGATGACCTAGTTATATGCAAATTTTTTCAAGTGTTTAGCTTTCCAATTATGATATAACCAAAAATTACATTTTTCATTTCTAAATATAGTCATGAGTAGCTTTCAGAGTGAAAATTCTAATTACCTGCCATGTTCTCCACTAAGAAAATGAAATTATTAAAGACTTACATCAGAATTTAAAATTAAAAGTATTAAATATTTAATACTGAGACCAGAATCTATTTAATACTCAGATAAAAAATAATCCACCCAAACAGTGGAACTCAGCTTATTACAATGGGCAGCATGGCAGAGGGGAATGGGCTTCAAGGGAATTTCAACTTTGAGACCTTGCAGCAACCACTGTGAAAGCAACACTGAACTCTACAAAGGCTGGTTACTATTAATGCGCACGACCAGTAGGGTACAAACATATTTTCCTCAGAAAACAGATGCACTTCACTTTACACAACCATTTATATACACAAAGCTTTATGTATAAATATATTTTACATCAGGTCATTTATACTTATAAAGCTTTTTAAAAACAATCATATGAGGAACTACCTAATGCTAACATTACCTACTCTAAAAAAGAAAATACCCTTTTTGTAAAGGCTTTTCACAGAATGAGTTTAATCAGTGCATGCTTATCCATGCTAAACTACCTAGCTACCTGCAATGTAGAAACCACTAGTAGAGGAAGGCCAATGGCACCGATTTCATCAAAGTGAATTTGAAATTAAATGTGTTTTATATAGCTTTTTGAGTGAAGACCTTAATAGCCAGGAATTCTATGAATACAATGACATTTTAGAGCATGTACTACTCCTTTAATGAAACAGGCAGTCGTAGGAACTCAGTTAAAAAATTTACACCAAAACCATGCAGAGTAGCATAGAACTTATCCCGTGAAGTCACATTTTAGTAACGCACTATATCAAACAGTAAACACATTAACAATGCCTATTTTAATGACCTTAAAGTAATTCTGTAACAATATATATACATTATCTCAAAATATATATGATTGCTCTTTAATAGTACATTTTATTAGGGCACTTTGTATTTTAAAAAAGTCTTCAGTGCTAGACATGGAGAAATATTGAAATTAAATACCTAGTACACTTGGAATGCATGTAAATTTGCCTATATAGGAAAGTTCAACTCTCTAATAACACTCACAAAACTCCACCCACTAACATTTCCAGAATCACCAAAAAAAAAAAAAAAACTATGTCACTGCATTAAAGTACCAGATAAAAACAAACTGGCACCTTAAAAAGTTAGCAAAACACCATCTAATCCCCAAACTTCTGTAGTAAGAAACAATGACTAAGCATAAATTATAGTGATTCAGCGAAAATCTCATATTGGAAAAAATCGAATCCTGAGAAAAATCCTAAACGTACATTTTATCCTACCTACCCTATTCCTTTTGCCATGTCAACAACTGGACTGCTTTGGAAACCCTCGACAAATACGAGCAAAGGCCAAATCTGTTCGTATAAATTACTAGGTCTCTGAAAGACACAACACAGTTTTGAAATGTGGCAAACAAAAATTAAAGTTTGGAAATTTGGGGGTTTTGCATTTACAGAGTTTTAAGTTAATCTACACTGCTATCAGAATGCCCATAAATAACTTCCATCTTGGATCAGAGTCAACAAAGTAATTATGGAATAAAAGGTCAATTCCTTCCCAAGCATCTTTTATCTCAGACTTAAGACATGGCTCAGAAAGAAAAACAAGAGGGGCAGAGAGGAGTGGAGTACTAGAACCACGGTAAACAACACACTGTTGTGCCAGTCTCCATTCTCCCAAATACACACGCTAAAAACATCCTCCAAGGAGATCGCTTTGAATTCACCGTGCACTGTTTGGCCTCATTCCAAGCAATGTACTTGTATGGGAAAGGACACAGATAACTTGGGAATGGTCATACCCCTTAGAACTATGAAATCAGTTAGTTTCCCTTTAATAAGAACTGAGGCTAAGAAAGACTAAGAGCTTCTCACTTCCATGAATGGAAAAGTTACCAACTTCACACACCCCGTGGAGACAGCTGAAGATGCCTCCCAGTCTGACTTTAACCTGTTTGTTCCCCCAAAGCAGCCAGGTTTCTAACAGGCGAAAGGAAAGAGAAGCCGGGTTTTCGAGGTTCTTGGGGTTTCCCAAGTTTCCTTCACCCCTCCCCAACACATAAACAAGCAAGTCAGGGTGACTCGGGGGTCGGTCCCCGGGGTCTGGGTCGCCATTTGCAGACAGTCTCTGTGGCTGGCTCGCCAGGAGGATCCGCGCGGACCCCAAGCCGCGGACGCCCACTGGGCGCGCCGGGACAGCGCCAGGGACCGACAGGGTCGGCGCAGGGCCGTGTTCACTCCGCCCCAGGCCGGGCCGCCGAGCCCAAGGCAGCCTCCGACCTGGCCGCGGGCCTCGCACGGCCCGGCCGCCGCCTCCATCCCCAGCGCGGCCCGGGCCGCACTGGTCTCCCCTGCGGGCCTCCTGACACTCACCGGCCGGCGCTACCGAACCGCGGCCCAGGCCCTGGCTGCCGTGGCCGCCGTACCCGGCTGCTCCGCGCTGTCCCAGAGCAGCTCCGCGCCCCACACCCCCGGGCGGTCCGCCTCCTTCACGCTCGTCTGCCCCGCCGGGGAGCCGCCTTTTCTCTTCTCTTCTCCTCCTCCTCCTCCAGTAACTCGGCCTCCTCCCCAGGCCACCGCCCCCCTCGGGCGCCCCGCCCCACTCCGCTGCGCCCCGCCCACCTGGCCTGACTTGGCCTTGGAGGCGGTGGCCGCGGCAGCAGCGGCGAGGCTGGCGGAAGCGCGCACGCTGAGCCCGGCGGGGACGCGCGCGCTGAGCCCCTCAGGAACGCGCACGCTAAGGTCGGCGGGGACGCGCGCGCTTCCCACTGACACTAACACCGACGTGGCTTGGGAGTCGGTGTGGAGGTCCCTGGGCTGGGCGAGTCCTGCGGGAGGTCCCCACTGGCCCCTTCGTGGCTCCTCTGGGCAGTGCTTCCAGTTCCTGTTCGGTTGTAGAATCTCGTATTCCTGTAAGTTTGGAATTGGGGAAACAGGCCCAAGTAGAGTGAATTATTTACCTCCCTGAAGTCCAGGAGAAGCAGCCCAGAACCGTTAACTCTCCGTACAGTGCTCTACCTGTTAGGTCGTATATAGGAGGAAACCAGGCAGCTTTCACTGAGTCTTCAGTGCTGATTACTAAACTCAAAGCGCCCAAGTCCCGTGACTCAGCGCCCTGACCCTTGTGGGTTCAACCTCGCCCGGGACTGAGCTCAACTCAGAGGATTCAGGCATCTGGAAGCTTTTCTGGAGCCCTGGTGGGGCAGCCTACCGAGGTCTACTTATGAAGGACTGAGGACTCTCCACACAGACCACAGCAGTCACATTATCCACATGGAAAAGGCGACGCAATCTAGCTGAAAAGATGGAGTGAAGCTGCTTTTGCAGCATAGTTTACAAATGACTGCGGACTAAAGAAATATCACGTGGCCATCCATATCCAACAGTTGGGTCCATTTACCCCACCACCACCACCACGCCTTGGTCTATGGTCGAGGAACAGAAGGGACAGTGATTCAAAGTGCAGGGTGATGAGTGACCCTTATTCCCTCGCCCTTACCCCAGTGCCCTTCGGTAGACTCCTGCCCAGTCCTAGCCCAAGAGAACTTTGATAGAGAGGATAGCTGTGATCCTGGCCCTGCCGATGGGGGCAGAGACAGGAAACCTGTTACATAATCCTGTTTGTGGCTACGTTTTTACCCCCAACTGGTGTGTCTTGGGGAAGATAGATTTGCCACCCTGCATCCTCAGGGATCTGAGACTTTTAGATTTTAAAAACCAGTTTAAAATAAAAGAAAGCTTAAGAAGGCACTTAGATTAATAGCTTTTTCTTGTGCTAAGAAAGACAATAAACATTGTACCACTCATATTGTAACAGGGTGCAGCCAAGAAGAGGGCCCGTTAGAGGGAGATAATTGGCCCCACACTGAAAGGCCACACCTGACCTGAATGCTGGCAGCTGTGGCCAATTGTGGGAGGAGCCGGAAATGAGACTCTGGGATTTAAATCCAGGCGGAACGCTGCTTGGGCGGTCCTCTAGGGGTCTCCGGCTCTCCTCTCTGGGTGCTCTCACTGCAGGGTTTCTTCTCGGGCGCTTCTCGGGACCACTCTGCTTGAGAGGTCTGGCTCCGCCTCTCTCTGCGGCTCTCTTCGGGCTCTAGCTCTTCGGGTCTGTCTCCGGCTTTCTTGGGTCCTTTTCGGGCTACCACACTGCTTGAGAGGTCTCTTCAGGTCTCTCTCGGTCTCTCTCTCTCTCTCTTCGGGACCACACAGCCTGAGCGTTTCTACCACACTGCTTGAGACCACTCGGCTTGGGTAAGAGTCAGGGCCATGCGAATGGTTCTGGGAGCCTGTGTAAAATACGGTACCCCAGACTGGGCAGTGGGAGAGGGAAGGACTGTGTGTGTTAAAATAAACAATTCTTTTTAATTCTTTTCCTTTTGAATCTTCCCTTTGGCGGCGGGCAAAACGAACCTGGTAAGGGGGAATAAAACCCAAGTACAGAAAAAGGGGGGGTCTTTCATCCAGCCCCCCCATTTGTTCTGTAACAATATTAGTGCCACAGCTGGTAAACAAAAGGAGGTTTTTCACACCATTTATTAGGTAGGACATACAGAGTAAAAGTCAGCTCTTTAAATGAATAAATTTAGCTTTTTGAAAAATCCAGTCTTAATTTTCTGATTTTGTCTAATTGGGCCACACATGGGCTGTGGTCCTCAGTCTAGAGTTTCAGACAGACTGTCCAGAGAACTGGTCAGAGAGGACAGGGAAGCAGGCAAGGTGACCTGGTGGGAGAAGATGTGAGTGTTGCTATACTTTTGCCATAGTCTGCTCACTGTCCTGGATTGAGTCACTACTGTCCTAGATTGAGTTACATATCTTCCTTTGGCCTCATTTGCCCTCCTAAAGATGAAGAGGCTACAACAGATGATCCCTAAAGCCCTTTCCAGCTTTAAAAGCGCATGATTCTGTGATTATACATACTGAAATCTGGGGCTTTCCCCTTTACTAGGTTTTCTGACACTTGGTCACCACTGCCCACCCCCTCCGGTTGAATCAGTCTGTAAACCACACAGTCTTCCTTGCCCTTTCCATCTCAATAATTTTCCATATCTGGGCAATCAAAAAAAATCCTTTCTTCTTATCTTTCACATTCATTCCTAGTTACTATCCTAGACAAATCTGAATTTCTGCATCACCTAACAAGTCTTTCCTCCTCCAGTTGTTCAAACCCACCACTGACATAGTTCTTCCAAGGACATCCATTTCATCTTGTTCTTTCTCTATTCACGTGTGTGTCTGTGTGTGTGTACATATGCTGGCTATCTCATGCTCATGGGGTGAAAGCTCAACTCCATCCTCAATTGCTCAAAGTAAATCTTTCATCCTAGCCTGATTAGTTTCCTCTGTTTCTCCACCACATACTGCACACAGTCTAATTCCAAGTTGCCTGTGCTCATATATGGTAGTGTCTGAACTTCCTCCCTCAAAATTATACAGCTTTAATCTCATTATCTCTGTGAGGGACTTCTGTTGCGCACCCTATCTATGTTCAGCAGTTTGACATGCATGTCATACCATTGTTACCTGTACTTTTCAAGGAAATGTATCAGTAGCAAGCAGAGAGTACATCAGGGATCATAAGCTTGCTCAGATATGCCCTCCTCTCTACATGGATGTGACATAGGCTTCTGGAGCAAAGCTATCATTCGTGTGCCTTAACCACCCAGAGGAGTGACAGGGACCTGGGAATTTAGAGTCAAAAAGGAGGAAAGGTCAGTAATTGGTTTGACCTTAAAGAGGAGGGTCTTGCATTTCCTCAGATCACCCTCTGCAGGCCATCTCACTCAGACTTAGTCAAAGCACAGCTCCCAGCAGGTTTTTCTAGAGGCCATTCTCAAGTTGGGGAAGGTACGAGAACCAGAAGAATAAACCCCACAAATAGAAGCAAAAAGCCTAGACAGATTGTTGGAGAGAAAAGTTGTCAGAGAATGCAAATTCAACCAGACAAGTTGTTCTTCCCTTTGTTCAATGTCAGAACAAATGGCATCAGTGTTAGAGTAGGTTTTCTTTCCCAGTTAGACCAGCCTGCACTCAGGTAGCCCAGCGACCAAGGCAACAGATAAGTCAGAACTAAAGTTTAAGTCATGTGCTAATTAAAGAAAGCATCATTAGCCAGAGACAAGTGTGAGAGGGTGGGGGCTGATCTGCAGCTGTGAAATCATGAGACAATCAGAATTACCAACTGGGACTGTGGTGGGAAATACCATTCCTCTTTTATAATATGCTCCTAAGGAATTACAAGAGAGAAAGAGCCAGTTTGAATCATCTAATTGCCAGAGTTTAGAATCCAGTAGCTGTAATTATATTTCCTATGTAAGTTTATTTGAAGTATGAAGAATATGACAATTAACACAATTATATATAGTAACTCAGAAACAGCCTGCCTAGGATAATGTTCATAACCACAAATCAACCTTGCAATTTTATATAAATAATGAAGGAAATTTGAACCGAGGCAGCCTAGTGTGTTGGATAAGGTAGAACACCCCGGTTTCGTCCCTGTACACCACGAGCTTGCTATAGGACATGGTTAAAATGATCTATTGTGTGTGTTCCAATGTTTCACAATTTGAGTCACTATAATTAGATTCATTAACATAGTGCCTAGCAATAAGAATATATATCCATTGACCAAAATAAAAGAACAAATAAATAATTCTAGTCCCAGAAATGCTGTTGAGTGCCTCTAAGATGTTGTATGTTCAATTCAGATGCTACCACTAGGTAGAACTAGTTTGTGCACATGCAGATAAGCAGCCTTCTTTCTGGTGGGGTAATAAAGATGTCTTCTTAATCATTTACAAATATATATATATATATATATATACACTTTGCTATGCTAATAGCACATTTGGGGGGTCATATCCAATTTCTATGTATAAATTTCACATTGTTCTAAGATATATTAGATACCTGGGAGAAACCGCTTTTAGTTTACCCCATAAATGAGCTCACAATTCAGTACTCAGGGCTACTGTACTCTGCTCAATTGTAGTGGCAACAAAGTCAAATGCCTACAGCTAAATGCCAGTCAAGTAGGAAAAGTGAGTTGTGGTCAGACAAGCACATTGTTACTAAGCTGTTACTTGGCTCTAGTCAACATCTGTTGCCACAGAAGCATGGAGAAGATAGTGTCACCATCTCTTCTAATTAGTTAGAGCCACATAATGTTGTTTTCAAACTTTTTGAAAACATGTGTGGGGATTAAAATTAACTGCCACCAAAAAAAACCCCTACATTTTCAGCAATCCTTATTTTAGTGATGCATCCAAAAGATGATAAAATAGAAGTACATACTTGTTTCTATGGATAGCCTAGTTTCCAAAAGCATTTGGTTCTTAATTTCCTTTGGAGCTAGATTTCTGGTGCTAAATACTGGCTTAGTTGTCTGTTAGCTTCTAATCCTTGGGTCAGTGTTACAGATTGAATGGTTTTGTTTCCCCCCAATTTGTATGTTGAAACCTAATCCCCAATGCGATGGCACTGGGAGGTGAGGCCTTCAGGAGTGTAGAGGTTTGAAGGCAGAGCCCCTCATGAATGGGATTAGTGTTCGTAATAGAAGAGACCCCAAGCATCCCTTGCCATTTCTGCCTTGTAAGGTTATAGTAAAGCCAGCTCTTACCAAACGCTGAATCTGCCAGTGCCATGATCTGGGACTTCCCAGCCTTCAGAACTGTGAGGAAAAAAAAAAATCCATTATTTGCAAGCCACCAGTCTGGTATTTTGTTACAGCCACCCGGACAGGCTAAGACAGTAAATTACACACCCTCTCTGTAGGTGGCACACAGACTGTAAATGGCCCCCAATGACACATGTCTCCTAACATGCACACTTTTGTCTAACCCTTTCTCCTTGAGTGTGAGCAGAAGCTGTGACTTGCTGCTGTCCCACAGAATATGTCAGAGGTACTGGGCTGTCGCTTTCATAATTAGGTTGCAACGGACTGTGATTTTTATCTTGCTGGTAAATCTCCCTCTTGTAGGCTTGATGAAACAAGTTGTCATTTTGGGGATACCCATGTGACATGGAACTTAGGGTGTCCACTGGACGACAGCCAGCTTGGAACTGAGGCCCTCAATTCAACATCCCAAAGGAATTGAATGTTGCCAACAATCATGGTTATGACATTGGAAGCAGATCTTTTTCCACTTGGGCCTTCAGATGAGACCTGGGCCCTACACAACACATTGATTGCAGGCTCATGGGAGACCTTAAAGCAGAGGTCTTCATAGAAAATGTGACATAATAAGTGTTTGTTGGTTTAAGCCACTAAGTTTGTGGTCATTTGCTGTCTTGTAATAGATAACTAATACAGCACAACCTAATTCTTGCATCTCTAAAATGGGAAAAATAATAGTACTGCCCACTTGTCCCCACCCCCACCCCCATCATTGGTCACTGTGAGACTTAGTGAGTTAATTCACATAAAGTGCTCAGAACGGTGCCCGGCACACACACACAACTCATCAGTGTTGGCAACTTCTCCTCAGCCAGATCCCAGAAGTGAAGTTGGGCATCTTAGCAAGAAATGTGTAGTAAGCAGAAGCTGAGAGAGCTATTTCAGTGCTGCTTCAAGCTCAGGTGACAAATGGTGACGTTGTGTTGAGCACAGGGACATTCATCCCCACTTGTGAACTGTCAACTTAGCCACAGAGCCCAACAGAGCTGCAGGGGTTCCCATGGGAGCCATGTCCTCACGGAGGGCAGAGGCTCGGGCTTTCCCTCAGCCTCTCTCTCAAGGCTGAGGGCAATGCGGTAGAAGCTAGAGCAGAAGAACATTAGTGGATTTAGTCCTGAGCACACGTGACAAAACCTTTCTGGGAAACCTCAGAAAGAACTGAGCAGGTCTCTGAGGTGAGACTGCTGGGTGGTGAGTCCTACCATTAAGATTTGTAGCTGAATCTGTTCATTAAGCCTCGTAGTACCCATCTTGTTACCCCAAAAGGTATAGGGCAGGTCTGTTTCTTCCTGTATCCCCAGAGTAGAGGGGAGTATGATGTAGTTGGTGTTGAATACATTGTTAAATGATGTTTATGTTACACCGATAATTATAAATCGGTATTGCTTTGAAATGGAAGCACAGACCTTCACAGACCTTTCTGTTGCCTGGCCTTGGCACGTTTCTGGGGAGCAGGGGGCAAGTGATCCTCAGTTTATTTTCCCCTCCAGTACAGGCAACAAGCTAAGTTCATTTGTCATGATGCTAAGACAGAATATGTCCTGAATAAGTAAATTAACCAGTATTCCTTCCATTTCTCTTTAGTTATACAAACAATGTAAGATGTGTCAAAATATGGAAGATGGGGCTGAGGGAAAGAGACACATGCAAGCAAATCGACAATTATGAGTTGATATTAATGATCCCTCAAGGTAGATCAAATCATTGTAGTAGGAAAGCCTGTATCACGTAAATCTTGAACGTAAAATGCAGCCTTAGGTCACTTTTCTGAATAAAAGGAGAATTAGAGAACACGACCTAGAAAGCAAGAGTGAGCCTTTCTCTTCTCCAGGATCCAAAGGATTAAGGGATAAGAATGCTCTCCATTTTTATCAGCTTACAAAGCAAAACTAGGGCCTGGCAAATGGCACCATGGTTCCTCTCTGGACTGGTCCTCCTTCGAGGAAAACAGGACTCTAGGAGAGCCAGGTGTCTTCTTATCTCCCTCCAGGCTGGGAAGTCTGGAGTCTAATCCGTTGAGCGAAAGAGAAGTCTTCTGGGTGGGAATCAAAGCTACCAGTGTGGTCCTTTGATGATCATGAGGTCTTCTAGAATCACGTATTAAAAGGCAGATAACCTTGGAATAAGTATTTCAGTTAGTTAGAAGGATTTAGTTAGAAGGATTATGGGTATTGGTGAGCAGAAGAAGATCTGAAGCATGCGAATGAGAGAATTTCAGGGCCTCCGGATGGTGAAAGGATTGAAAGGGGAGGTGGAGGCCCCCAAATTTAGATCTGCAGGTTTACCTTCCATTGTTCTCATGTATACACTGTAAAGAGGAGATACATCTACCCAGCGATCATCAGTCTCAGCCTGCATCTGTTTCTTTTTTCTTTTTTAATATGAGTTGCACACGAAGGTGGGGTATAATCAGATCTGCAGAGGATACAATTCTGACATCATCATCTTTAATATGCTGTGATATTCCTGGGCAAATTTTGTTCCATGCAGAAATCTTATTGAGTTTCTGGACACAAAGGAAGAACCCAAGTTAATTGCCCTTGATGTCCTTTTCACAGAAATCCTCACTGGTGTTCTATGTTCTCCAAGGAATTATGACTTTTCACATCACCCGTATTTTGTAAGTAGAAATGACAGTAAAACTGATCTCTGAGCCAGGATAGGAGTCTAGAACCAGACTCCCACACACTGTGATTTAATTAACAATTTACTGAAAACAAATGCACTCATACAAAAACTAAATTAACCCTAAATTGACTTGCAGTTCACTTATGGGATAGTTAATTTGATTTCCAACCTGAAATAGAATGATCTGAAGCAGGCTTACCTAGGACATGCGTTAAAGCTTAAGTCACCACAGCCCAAATGCCTCGTCATCCTTTCTGGGTGTTTCGTCTGTCCCCAAGTCTATCTCAGAGTTGAACAAGCTGGCCACACTCCGATTCTGCAAGCCCACTTCTCAGTCCATCTGATGCAGAGAAATATTATAAACAACATATGCTTCCATTTCTTCCCTTGTTCAGTGAGGTCGCAGTGATGTTCCCCGGAAGAACAGAGCTGACTGATGCCTCAACACTAAACAACTTTCAGTTGATGCCCACATCTGGTTAAATGTTTTTAATATTTATTAAAGAACATAAGTGCTTGTGAAATAGGGGAAAGCAGGCTTCAGAAAGAGACAGAAGGCAAATTGCACTTCAGGACTGGTCTTAATGCAAGCATGACGAAAGCAAAGCACTTGATCTAACTGTTGTAGAAGTTCATGGTTAAGAGGGTCCTGACTTGGCATAATATGAACAGTAATATCAAAGCAAACTGAGAGGTCTGAAAAGATGAGGATCTCAGGATCAGGGATGGAAAGGGGGTAGGAACTGCACAAGAAAATCCTCTTTACTCCCTAAGGACCCCTGAGACATAAGCAAACCTGGAAATAACCAAAATAACCTCCAGCCCTGAGCCAAAAGAATGGGACTGGCCCACACTCCAGGTCAGAAAAAAATATTCATTTTTTTAAACATTTTGTGTTCTTTCCATCCTTCCCAACTCCCAAAATATTCTTAGTTTTGACTCTCTGTTCTTGAAACCCTGTCTTGGACACCATTGTTTTGCTTTGCTATTTTTACTAGCAGAGGCAAGTTCTTTCTCCAAAAATGCCAGGTATTGAATTTATTTTGATAAGCAGTTATCCTGATAAGCTATTTTTAGGCAAAGAGTGGCCTCCCTCCCATCGTACAATACATTTTAAATTCTTTCAAATTGTTTTATAACCCATTACTGTGACATCACTATGCATCTCTGAAATTATCCCTACTTAGTATTTGGGGAAATAGGGACAAAGAGCATTTAAATGAGCTCTGCCCCCAGGTTTCACAGCTTAGAACTGAAAGTAGAGCTGGGATTTGTCCCGTTTTAGGAACAGCATGAGCAAATCAGTGGCACCTGCAACACCTTGATGCAGCATCTTGCACTAAAAAGAGTGGTGCACCATGTGAAACCACTACCTCCTTTTTCAGAGTGTTTAGGGTGTTTTCCTTCTGGAGTAGTAAAGCTCACAACCAGCAATTCCAGATGAGGTGGCCCAGTATGCCTTATATCTGTATAAATGCCATATATCTATATGTGTGTATGTGTGTGTGTGTGTGTGTGTGTGTGTGTGTGTATGCGCTAACAAAAGGTCACATTTTCCTGTTTGTAATGGAAATTATACCTTCTCAGAGTTACAATGAAATCGTTTAAACCTGGAATCTCTCTGTATATGGAGAGAAGAAGAAAGAGGATGATAGATAATTGCAGAGAGTTTTGGTGATGAAAAGACTGGTAACTAGATCCTGAACCCACCCTATGTGCATCAGGGATCTGTGGATCAAAGACAAGGGGGTTCAGTGGAACAAAAAAGGCATCTACAGTGTTTGGGGGGTAAGTAGGTCCTAGAAGGGAAACCAGCAAAAACACTTCCTTGTGTTTTTACAGCAGTGCTCAGGTGGATTAGAAAGATAGTTTAGATTCAAGTATTAGATTGAAAGGCAATTCATACAGTCATCTATGGTATAATAATATTTTGCTGTATTTGTGATTTAGTGAACACTGACTTTATGTGTCCTACTTCTCTCACAAAGCATTTAAAAAGCAAAGCATGCCATAAAGGGTCATACTATAAACCACACAAGAAAGAAACACAGATTACTACCTTTTTTAAAGATTATATTTATTTTTAGAAAGAGGGGATGGGAGGGAGAAAAAAAGGGAGAGACACATCAATGTGTGGTTGCCTCTCGCACGCCCCCTACTGGGGGCCTGGCCTGCAACTCAGGCATGTGCCCTGACTGGTAATTGAACCAGAGACCCTTTGGTTTGGAGGCCCACACTCAATCCACTGAACTACAGCCAGCCAGGGCCAGCTTACCACTTTTCAATAAAAGGAAAAAAATTCTTTAAGATCATGTTTAGAAAGAAGACACTTAAGCTTTAAAAAAAAATCCCACATCTCTCATGGAAGTCAGTCAGTCCAAAATGTTTACTGATGGTGTTTCTGCATTTGCCCCAATTCATAGTAGTTAGATATTTCCTTGATATTAATGTCAAATTTAGACTCAGAAGGAGCTGCTGAAGGGGCAGAAACTAAGGAATTTACTGTCATTCAGAAGCAGTGGAGGCAGGAAAGGAAAGGCAATGCAATTGGAGTCCGCACTTGAAACACAACCCCTTTAAGAATGCCTGGTCACGGGGAAAGGCAGGGCCAAGGCCAAGCCTTCTGTCCTGTGAACTCTGAGAAACCGCATTTTGCACTGACCTCCCCCAACCTGTTTGCCTCTGGCTGCATGACCCAAGCTCCCATGCCAGCTTTCTGGCATGGCTATTGCTGGCTGCCTCCTGCTCTGGCTGAGCCAGGTTGGCCTGAGTCCACTGGTTTGGTCGTGACCCTCTGCCTGTGGCCCTGGCTCCCTTGCTCAGCCTCTTGTCTTCCCTGACTCTCCTGGGACTCAAGAATAGAAGCAAACTAAAAGCAGCAGGACTGTATATCCTGGGAGCATTCTTTTTTTTTTTTTTTTTCGTTGATAAACGTGACTCCATTATAAGAGGACCCTGTAGGATAAAATTATTAAATACTCTGTAATAAGGTACTGTGTAAGTGTCTACTATCTTCCCCTATGAATAAGTTTGAATGTTCCAGATTTTGAAGCAAGGTTACATGAAATAAAATTCAAGCAACAGGTAACATCATACTGAAGAGAAAGATATAAAATCAAAAGGCAGTGAACATTTCTAAGAATAGATAGCAATACATGACAGAAATTTTCAGAAGTCTATGAATTGTATTGGAGACCTTGAATTATTTAGGTTATTGGAAGACTGTATGGTAATTCTGTGTTAATAATGGCTCAGAAGCTCAGGACTACATACCCTAATATCAAGCTAAAACTAGCTTAGTGGTGGATCAAATATCTGGAAGTATGAACTGATGCCAGACATGCTGGAGTTTCAATTAAGATGTCAGCGGGTGTGCTCCAAACCATCTGGGAATTCAAAAAGCAGCTCAGGCTGAGTTTCCATATTTGCCTTGGCTTCCCTAACAATGAAATTTTTCCTGAATTAAAAACATTTTTCTATAAAATGAGGGAGTTCTATTTTTAAGAAGATCATTGTATCTACAATTGAAATTTGTTTTCACTCTCTGGGACACTTCATATAAATGGAATCATGCAGTGTTGACACTGCAACTGGCTTCTCTCCCTTAGCACAGTGTCCTCCAGATTCACCCACGTTGTTGCAAATGGCAGGGCTTTCTTCTTTCTTAAGGATGAAAAGTATCTTGTTTTATGTATCGACCCCATCGTCTTTATCCATCTTCATCTGTCAATAGACAGTTAGGTTGTTTCCATGTCTTGGCTGTTATGAATAATGCTGTAATGAACATGGAAATGTAGATATCTCTTCAAGATCCCGATTTCAATTCTTTTGGATACAGACTCGGACGTGGCTGCCGGGTGCTGGGAGGGTGGGGAACGGAGAGCTGAGACCCACCGGATGCACAAGGTCAGTTACACAGGAGGGATGAGCTTCAGAGACCTGCTGTGTAGCATTGTGTGCAAAGTTAACAGCACTGCCGTGTGCACTTCCAACTCTGGTATAAGCAGATCTTGTGTGAAATGTTTGTATCACAGAACAAAACAAAAAAACCACCCAAATTCAAGTTCCATCTCTACAGAGGAGTCAGTCAATGATTCTCATGTCTCCTCCCCGTGGGCAGCAGGGCTCAGAGCATGGGCAGGAAGTCCGCAGGCGAGTGTTATAAAAGTGATGGGTGGGATTGTTACTCAATAGTTAGTAAAAATCACTAACCATGGAAAGTAACAAAATTTAAATTCATTTAAATTAGTATAGTTATTTATGTTAGCCAATATACAATGTACACCTGCATTTGTAAGAACTGCTGAACGATTAGACTAATTGGTATAGATTAAAAAGATTAAAAAATAAATGTTTTATTAGGGAAAATTTCAAACCCTTTCCTACCCTTCTCCTCAATAATTGTAAACTTGTGGACAGTCCTGTTCATCAGTGCTCCCACTCTGCGTGCCTAGATTCTTTAGAAATCAACTCCAGCATTGTATCATTTTCTTAGGTGTTATGAAAAGATATAGGCTATTTCTGTATATACATTCATAAGATTATCACACCTTAAAAATTCAGTATCATCATGAAACATTAGGTTAGTGTTCAAATACTCACAATTAACTTATACAAATGATTTAAGTTTTTTTAAATATTAGAAATAAACTAAATTTATACACCGACATTAATTGGTATGTCTCCTAAATTTCTTTCTTTTTATTCTGAAATGGTGCTGAAATTTACCTATAACATAACTCATTGTTCCATGGGTTTCAAAAACACATACAGTCTTATAATCACCATCACAATAAAGATTCAGAATATTTGCATTATTCCCAAAACTTTCCTCACCCAAGTTGATTGTCTGTCAATCCCTCCCCTCCCCTTCAATCTTTGGCTGCCACTTACCTGTATTAGATCCCTGCAGGTTTGCCTTTTCCCACACTTCACACAAATTGATTCACAACGTAGAGCCTTTTGCATCTGGCTTCCTCCACTTAGCGTAATGACTTTGAGGTTCAGCCACGTTTTCAGGCTTTGACAATTATGAATTTGAATGTGGCTTTCCATATCTTAACCTCCCACAGAACAGAGACCACAAGTTGAAATATGGAGACAGGATCTCAATAAGCACATACACTAAAAGCAACAAATAATTGCCCAAGAGTCTGGTGAAAAGAGAAAAGGGAGAAAAATTCAGGCAGAAAAACTAAAAAAAAAAAATCTGTCTTGCAATCACACGCTGATGGGTCCTGAGAATAGTACTATAACTGATGTTTACAATAATGTTCTTTAGCATGTAAGAAAAAGGGGGATGTATTCAGGGAATTCTGTTAAAGAAAATAAAAGCATGCACATTTATTAAAATTTCTACTTATATGGTTAAATCAAACCACAAAATACAGTCATATCATTTTCAAGCTAAAAAGAGTAACCCCACTTTCCTGTATTACTTGGCTTTTTAGAATATTTACTTGCCAGAGGTTTCTGGGTAGTCACGTTTTCACTGGAAATCTTTTTTTATTTTATTTTATTTTTGTTCAATTACATTATTTGCATCCTCTCCCCTCCCCTCCTCACTTTCCCTCCAGCCCCCTCCCTCCCTCCTCCCCCTTAGTTCTGTCCATGTGTCCTTTACAGTGGTTCCTGAAAAACCTTCTCCCCATTGTCCCCTCCCCCCTCTCCCCTTTCTATTATTAGACTGTTCTTAATTTCAATGTCTCTGGTTATGTTTTGCTTGCTTTCTACTTTTGTTGGTTATGATCCAGTTAAAGGTGAGATCATATGGTATTTGTCCCTCACTGCCTGACTTACTTCACTTAGCATAATGCTCTCCAGTTCCATCCATGCTGTTGCAAAGGGTATAAGCTCCTTCTTCCTTTCTGCTGCGTAGAATTCCATTGTGTAAATGTACCATAGTTTCTTGAAGGAAATCTTTAATAGAATTATCTGTAAACAGAACCAACAATACTTTTTAGGTCACTTGATTAATCAACATAGGTTGACACAGATCCCTGGTGCCACTCTCAATCCAAAGTCAAAATCAACTTTATCAACTCACCTCTGCTTGTGCATGAAAATGCATGTACACTGTCACATGTCATATGTGGGAGCCATTGTCACTACGCTGGCTCTTACAGAAGGACCTTTGGAGAGATTTAACAATTTGCCTTCGGCTTTTATAAGGCACGAGTGTGAACACACACACACACACACACAAGACAACACGAGCTGCATGTATGTGTGTGTCTGCATCCTAAGTAGATACATATATAGAAATAATTATTTACTACCAGAAACAGAATATAAATAGAAATTATTTACCACAAATGGTATTTAGCTGTCATTTCCAAGAGTCGGCTTTGTGAAGAACACTTCACCCCAAGATACATTTGCATTTTTTAAAGGGATGTAACTTATACGAGAATTAAGTTCTCTTTATAAATGTCTTGATATGTCTCTATTCTCCAAAATTTTTTCTTCTGCTATTTTTCTCTGAAAGCCAGAAAGGTTTTCTGAGATAGGTTTCAAGTTCTGACTTAAACTGCCCTGTGCCATGGTCAGCCCACAGGGCAGCTGGGAGCCTCGGCTTGAGGTGTAGACGCTCTGGCCCCTGGAGAGCTCTTGGGACATGCAGCATCTGGTCCCCATTTGACTCCAGGCTCACCCCAGGGCCGTACACAGTACTGACGGGCAGGGAACGATCCTTGGTTAAAAATAGAAAGTATGTTCTGGGGGTGACACATATTTTCATATCCTTTTAAGTATGGTTTATAAAAAACACTTTGCATTTCCAAATTCCAGAGATTGTTTTCTGACAATTTTCTGAGAAGAATCAATCACACATTATCTCATCTACGCCAGAAGCAGCAAGCCTGGATGAGTCACTATAACTTCCTTGTTTATTTATCTACATCTCATTGTCGTGTGCCTGAGTCGCAAGGAATGACGGGGCATGCGTACTTTCCTAGAAGTGGTGTCCTCAAACTATAGGCCAGGAAACCTGCGCTACACTTAAGGGAATTAATTTCTTTATGCTTTTTACTATTTTAGGGAAAATTTCTTCACTGCGTTACTAATTTCCAATCATTTTTCATGGGTGTTTTCTTTTTATTTATATTACAACTCTACTCTCAGCTACAGACATTTCCTGGCCTGTGGCAATTTGTTGTTAGCTGGGCTCTGATAATCAAAATGAGACCAGAGCTGCGTTCACTGGGGGCTGTGGCTGTGAGGGTGCATTTTACGTGCCCACGGGGCCGGCCACACCGCCCAGGTCTCTGGTCGGACAGGATTCCAGCTCAGCCGTTTTCAACCTTTTTCATAGCGTGGCACCCATAAATTGGTTACTAAAATTCTGTGGCACACCAAAAAATATGTTATATTTTTTGACAATCTGACACAAAAAAATAGGTGTGTTTTGATTTATTCACACCGGACGGCTATGGTTGTGTTGGCTGTTGTTGTCTTCCTGTTTCATTTGGCAATCTCCGGGAGAAGAGGTCAGTGCCCCCCACTAAACAGTCAGGTATTGCATGTTTTACAAATTCTGTGGCACACCGGTTGAAAATTGCTGTTCTAGGTGTTTCATTTTTTAGAGGAAATTAACATTTAAATTAGTAGACTTCAAATAAAGCATATTGCTCTCCTTAATAGAGGTGGACCTTCCTCGTTCAGTGAGTTGAAGATCTTATTGACCCTTCGGCAGATGGACTTTGGATTTTAATTATGCCTTCTGCTTGGGTCTCCAGCCTACCAGCCTGCTTTGCAGATTTGGGACTTGCCAGCCTTCACAATTGTGTGCTTCAATTCTTTAAAATCTCTTTCTCTCTTTCTGTTTATACACCAAAATAGCTATATATCATAAGAGATTATATATAGATATTTAAATTTTTATATATTATATAAAAATAATGTACTTTTATAATAAGTTTATATGTGTAAATAGGAGGCCTGTTCGGAGAGTATCCATCCATGTAATATGAAAAATTGAGACATTTATTGAAGAAGATACAAGACACAAGAAACATTGTACATAGGACAGTGATGCCTCCATCCCCTTCAAAGTAGGCACCTTGGGACCTCACGCAGTTCTCCCAGTGTCTCTTCCACTGTTCAAAACACTCTGCAAAATCCTTTGTTGGAATCACCATCAGTTGCCTCAGATCAGCTTCTAGTTCCCGCACTGCCAGTCGCTGATCTCGCTGGCTGCAGCCTGCACACGTTCAACATGCTCAGGTGCTCTGCTTGTTGCAGGCTTTCCAGAATGTGAAGCACTTTCAACAGATTCTTGACCGTCTTTGAAGCGTCTATGCCACATTTTTATTTGCGTTGTTCTCATTGCATTGACCCCGAAAACCTTGTGAGTAATCTGAATAGTTTCTGTGGGGAATGTTCAAGCTTAATGAAAAATTTGATGCAGATTCAGTGCTCTACTCACTCAGTCATTTTGAATTCGACAGCCACACAGTGCACATGCTCACTCAATGCCATCTACCGCCTCCACTGACTAGTACTGTGAAGTGGTCATTGTTCACACATGCACATTCCAGTCCACTCTCCTTAGCTGCCAGCTTACATCGATGTAGTACAAACCATTCTTGTTATATTAGTAATAACTGGGCATTTTCCCAGACAGACCTTATATATATATATATATGTGTGCGTATGTATATATACATATATTTTGTTGGTTGAGTGTCTCTGAAGAATCCTAACAAATACTATGACGTTTTATTCTCTTTGGTCAGTGAAATCTGATCAGCCTCACACAGTGATGCCAGGTAGAGTTTTTGTTTTATTGCTCTCCTTTCATAATGTGTTATATTAAACACCAAGGAAACTAGTTTGTTTTGAGCCTGGAAAAAGTATTTCTCTATTCAAACAACTTGGCATTTCTGTTATGGAGAAGGTCACTGCATGCATACTGACCAGTGTTCTTTTCTATAAGTTGAAAAGTGTTTAATAATTGCATGCTTTTCTTTCCTCACTGCAATTCAAGCATCAGTTATGGTGTTAAGTTCTCATGGTTTCAGTTGTGATGACGAGTGTCCCAACTACCGTTCAGGAACAGGACAGATCCACTGAGACAACCACCGTTCCGTCAGGAAATCTTTCCCAGCATGCTCACTGGCACGCTTGCCCTTCGGTTTCCCTTCTACTCTTGGAAGAAAACAGATGGAGGGGGCAGGATGGGGACACCAGGGACAGCTGGTCTTGGACAATTAGTGGATGGTGGGCAGCTTATGTATTAAGCTTGACTGAGGCAACGCAAGTGGTTTTAACTTCCTTATCCTTCACTGCGGAATGTGACAGAAGAGCCAGGAGCAGAGCTAGGCAAAGCCAACGTTGGATTTCCTATCACCCCACCCTGCTCATCACTTTTTAAAATGACCTCCATGTTTGACACGTGTGAGTTCCCTCCCAGGGGCCGATCGTCACCCAGCTCCTGTGGTTGGTGCAGGCTTCTCCCTTGCTTGCCATCCCGCCCTGTCTTCCTTGAGCACCTATGTGCTCGTCACTCATGACAGTAAGCCTAGGAGAACGGACATGCATGTTGAATGGAAAAACCAGAACTGTGCAAGATAATGGATCACTAATTATTTGATATAAAGTGTTCAGACTTTTGATTTTTTGCAATGCCACTAACTGCTTGTTATCAAGAATCTTTCAGGTATGTGACTGTAGAACCATGCCTACACACTGCAACAGTACCTTTAAAAATAGAGCTTATTCGTGGGGTGACCGTATATTTTATCATCTACATCAGAAAATCTTTTGATAGTAAAAGAGGCACCAAATTATTCAAGGCAAACCTGTATGGGCCTACATCTAGTTATTAGGCATTTACTTGTCCTGCTTTCTCCACTGTTGGCTACATTTCCCTTAATTATACCGTAAGGCTGCTCTGTGAACAGGAGGGTGTCGCGACTATTCTCTGTCTAAGCACTGACCTGTCATCTGCTTGGGACTGCTCAAATAAAAGACAAAATGTAATCATTAAAGCCTATATTTGCAAAACATCCTCAGAGAATGCAGTGGGGTGCACAAGTCGTGTTTCTGATGCAGAAACCTGTGTTTGAGCAGAGAGACTCAGGGAGAGGAACACTTTAACGTAATTAGGCCTATGCTGTCCAGACGGTGGGGGTGGACGGGAAGGCCCACCTTGCATGAGTCACGTTCTTTCCAGACAACTCTCATCTGCTAGCTCCACGAACCTCACTTTCTGTTTGGAAAGTGTCCACGGTGCAGCCCAATTAAATAAAAAAATAGAATAAGATATGCTAACAAATTAAATTCCCTTTAGTATCCTAAGAAATAGATAGTATTTTGCAATTCTAACAAGCATGGGGGTGGGCTGCGTGGTTGAAGAGGGTGCCACAGAACCAAACTCATGATAAGATTGAGACTGAGCCTCGAAGACACTGGGGCTTCCTCCCTTAACCAACGCCTCGAGAGGGGACACCTCTTCCTTTTTTAGTCTCCGATCTCTTACACAGCGTGGACGACTAGGGGGTTGTTTAACTTGTAAAATGCCTCTTATACAATCTGCTCTGGAAGGCCTTTTGTTTATGGGTTGATACCCTGCCAGCTTCCTCAAATTCCTTTTCTTTTCTTCCGTTCTTCCCTCCTCCCTCCCCTTCCCCTCTCTTTCTCTTGTTCTTTTTTTGTCTAACATGAAATATTGGCCACTTTCTGTCCTTGCAGCCTTTTCTCCCTCCGCCCCTGCTTCTCCACTCCTCGAGTTGGCTACAAGGAAAATCGTTTAAGGGTAAATGTATATTTATTTAACAGTAATGGAATAAAAGGATGTTCCCCCTAGATAATGTATAAAGATATGTCTGTCAATATTTTATTAAAACTAGCTTACGTAAAGACAGTGTTGATAATCCTAAGGATTTTCAGCAATAAGCTACTGGGTTTTGGTCATATCACAAAATGTGTATTTCAGAAACAGGGACTGCCTTGTAATTTACCAAACTGTCATTTTGATTCCTATTTGATTTATTTTATTTGCTTGCTATGTCAGCCAGTTAACTTCCATTAAAATACTTTCTAAGTGAAGGATTTTGGTTTTGCTTTTACTGGGAATAATATGTCAATTGGTAGTCATTTGAATTTATATTAAACCAATTGTAAAGTATGTTTTAATACTTACATAGTACTGGGAATTTATTTGTGTTATTTTAAACATTATTTGTTGGTAGAAGGAGGAACAAATACTTTTTTCCTTCTTGCAGCATTATAACATATTCTTCAAGTCTGTGGGAAGTATTGTGGGAAATTATTTTCTAAAGATGCTTTGTTTTGGTCATCAATAAAGTTTTTCTTTATTTGATTTGCCTGTGTGGAGGACATCTGCCACTTATTTTTGCATTTATTTATCTTTACATGTTCTCTATATTTCCTTCTGGAAAAGCAGTCCATTCCCCACACCCTATTCATTCAAATTCAAGGTGGTATGTACCTGGACTAGATCGGTCAAGAGTCTTTCACCCCCTTGCACACAGTGATTGGTTTAAGGATAAGCAGGTAATTCAAACTAGGTCGTTGATTGTAAGTCTGATGGTCAAGATGAAAGGTGCTCCCTTTTCCTGGAATCTGTAGCCCTATGGATACGGAAGCCTGGAGTAGCCAGGCACCGTCTTTGCCAGCACTTGGAAAGAGCCTGACTAAGAACGAGGACAATGCAAAGGCAAGGACAGATGGAGATGAAGAACAGAGCCTGATGACACTGCATGGTTTTCTGAATCTGTTCACAGCTCACTTGAGAGGGACTGTCCAGGTTAAGACTCTAAGCCCCCTCCCCCTTTTTTTGCTTACAGTGGTTTAAGATAGACTTCTGACTTAGCTTTGAGAAAGTTCCAATATGCGCTTTAAAGTGTAGTTGAAATGCAGTGTCACATAGTTATATTTATTCTAAGACAGGATGATTTTTATTTCTTTCTGCATTCTCAACTCTTACCTTTTCTAGGTGAGAAGCTTACCAATAGCAGAACTGTGATATGTTTGAACTGTGATTTGGAGGACAGGTCAGTATAAGAGATTTCACCAAATCTGAATACTTGGATTTGTTTACTAGATTTTTTAATTCATCATTTTCTATAATGTTTATTAGGGGCACATAGAAAAAGTGAGAAGACACCCTACTGTTACCATGTACTAACTCAACGGTGTCTTAGACAATGTTTCATAAGACCAAAGCAAGAATCTTTGGACAAGTGAGCAATAAATACAAAGACTGTGATGGAGTTCATGTTATTTCTATATGACTTAAAAGCCTCTCTTATTTAGATTTAGCATATGTCACATTTGGTGATCGGTCCCTCATACGGACAGGATAGCCAGCTCACCATACCACTCATTGTACAAACTTTGTCCCTAACTTTCCAAACTTGTTGTGACTACACAGCTTACACTCTGGGGAAAATTTGGTTTGTCATTCTTACTCAGTTAACTTACCCATGAAGTCTCCGGATCTAATACGTTTGAAAATAGAAGCAAGAATTCCAGGATCCTAATTCTGTCGCATGAGTCACTTTTTATTTCTGCCAACGACCCCTGTGGGAATCATTCTAAAGTCTAAATCCTACAAGAGCCGTGGATGAATTTCCTAATGGGTTAGGCAGAAGGGCGTGGAAACCTGTGGCTTAGGAACAATTCACTAGGTGCAGAATGGAAGGCGAAGGAACACCTGCTACGGACACTCCTCCCCCAGCCACCTAACACTTCCGCCCCCGGGGGCCAGCTCTGAGTAGCATACTGCACACATTTACTAAATAAACATTAGCAAATCACTTTACTTTGAACCTAAATTCCTTTTGTATAAAAACGACAATACCCTTTCTGACCACAGTTGTTTGGGTTTTTTTGTAGAAAATAAATGGAAATCCAATATATATGAGGAAAATATTTAGAAATTAAAGCTCAACAGTCACGTCCTTCCTTCACTATCTGGTCCCCCTGGTCTCTGCAATCTTACCTTTTGCCACGTTCTGCCCTCAATCCGCTAGACTCTTTACTTAGCCCTAAATACTGTCTGATTTCTCTTGCCTCTGACACCTTTCCAAACACAATTCCTTTTGACCCAGGATTCTCCTGTCTCGCCTAACTCTTGCCAAAATTTTGCTAATCCTCACTCGTTGTTCAGGTTCCAGTTCATACCCTAGTTTCTTAATCTCCCCAAACTGGATTTAGGTATTTCTTCTATTACGGTGCTTCATGTATTTTGTGGTACTTGTCCTTTTTCCTATTTGTTCCTTTCACTAGCTTTTCCCTTCAACAAGTTGAAGTCATAACTCTCCACACCTCAAAATGGGGCTGTATTTGAAGAGAGGCTCTTTAAGAGATGATCACGTTAAAATGAAATCGACGGAGTGGGTGGGCCCAATCGATGGAGTGGGCGGGCCCTAATCTGATTTGACTGGTGTCCTTGTGAGAAGGGATTGGACATCGACACCTATGGATGATGGCCGTCTACAAGACAGTGAGAGCGACCTGAGGATCTTTTCCTCACAGCCCTGATGAGAAACCAACTCTGCCACCACTTTAATCTCAGACTTCTAACACCCAGAACTATGGGAAAATAAATTCACATTGTTAAGCCAACCAGTTTCTGCCACTTTGGTATGACAGCCCTAGCAGACTGATACACCATAGCAACAACCTAAAATGGAAAACCTGTGATTATCTCAATAGGCATAGAAAAATATTTTGAAAAAATGCAACATTCATTCCTGATAAAAACTCTCAGAAGACTCAAAATAGAAGGAAATTTCAACTTGATAAAAAGTCGCTACAAAAATGTTAGAGATAACATCAAACTTAATGATGAAAATGGAATGCTTTTCTTTTAAGTTTAGGAAAAAGACAAGGATGTACAATCTTAACACTTCTACTCGATTTTATATGAGAAGTTCTAGCCGATGCATTAAGACAAAAAAAAGCATTCAGATTGGAAAAGAAGACATAAAATTACCTTTTCTTGAACACAACATGATCATTTATGTAGAATATCTTGTGGAATCTTTTTAGAAAAGCTCTGAGAATTAGTAAGTGAGTTCAGTAAAGCTGCAGGTACAATACCAATGTGCAGAAACCAATGGTGTTTCTGTGTACTAACAAAACAATTTGAAATTGAAATTTAAAAAGCAATAGCATTTGTAATAGCATCAAATATATGGAAGACTCAGGGACAAATCTGACAAAAGATGTTCAGACCTAAACGCTGGAGAAAGCAACACAAAGCTGAGATTTAAGAAGCCTGAACGAGTGAGAGCCGTGTGTTATTCATGGGTAGGCATATTTAATACTGTTAAAATTTCTCTTCCTCCTCAATTGTTTATAGATTCAACATAATCACAATAAAAAATTGCAGCAAGCTTTTTCATAGAAATTGGCAAGTTGAATAGAAAGGATTATTCTTTTCAAAGAAAAGAATAAAGTTGAGGGAACACAACCAGAAATGAAAATGTATTATAAATCTGTAATTAGCAAGACAATGTGGCATTGGTATAATAAATAGACCAATGAATCAGAGTAGAGTTCAGAAACATACTTACATATATATGCACAACTATTTTTTCACAAAGATGAAAGACAATTTAGTGGCAAAAATAGTCTTTCAACAAGTGGACTGGACAAATTAGAGATCCATTTGCAAAAAAAAAAAAAGAACTTTGGAAGATAATCCATGAAAGCACAGGGAAAGGGGTGAAGTTTTTGAGATAAAGTGCTACTTGTGTTGGGGCTTGAAAGTAAGAGAAACAAATGGAGAAGTTTTGATTAAAGTTAACCAAGGAAGAAATCTTTAGAATAACATTTTAACATAACCAAGACTAGCCCAAAGAAATGCATGGACCAATGTGCACTGCCTGGTATAGCTCAGTGGATTGAATGCCAGCCTGCGAATAAAAGGGTCGCAGGTTTGATTCCCAGCCTGGGACACATGCCTGGGTTGTAGGCCAGGTCTCCAGTAGGGGGTGTGCAAGAGGCAACCACACATTGATGTTTCTCGCCCTCTTTTTCTCCTTCCTTTCCCCTCTCTAAGAATAAATAAATAAAATCTTTAAAAAAAAAAAGAAAGAAAGAAATGCATGGACCAATGCAAATAAATTGAAATGCGTCTCCAGAGTTTAAGTTGTATAGGTCCTTCAATAAGCAACAAATATTTTAAGCCACCTGGATGAAAATGACAGTGGTGGGTTGTCATTTTGCAATAGCCTTTATTGTTTCAAACCCAGAGAAGGCGAGGAGAGCAGTCTAGGTAAAGAAAACAGTGTGTGCCGTGACAATCGGGCATGAGGGGCTAGTGAGTTTGAGTAGTTTTGCCGGGGCTATCATCTTAGTTTGCTTGGCATGCCATAACAAAATACCATAGATTGGTGGCTTAAACCAAAGAAATGTATTTCTCACAGTTCTGGAGGATAAGTCCCAGGTCCAGGTGCCGGCCAGTTCAGTTTCTGGGGAGGGCTCTCCTCCTGACTTGAAGACAACTGCCTTCTCACCATGTGCTCACATGACCTTTCCTTGGTGATAAAAGGGGTGTGTGTGTATGTGTGTATACGTGAGAGAGAGAGGAGAGAAAGCTCTCTAGTGCCTCCTATAAGGACAGTTAATCCCATTACGAGGCCCCCAACCTCATGTGCTCATTTATAACCCTAATTTCTCCTCAAAGATCTCATCTCCAAATATCATCATATTGGGGTTCAGGTTTAACATGTGAATCATGTGTGGGGGGCACAATTTAGTTCATCGCAGTGGCTGAAGTGGGACTGGAAATGTAGAACTGGGCCAGCTAACAAGGGACAAAGGGGGTCCTGTTCAGGACCACGGGACATGTCCAGTGTCAACGAGGAGCCGGCTGCCTTTAGTGGCTGGGGGTGAGGAAGCAGGGCCTACACTCCGTAGAAGGCAGGGTGTTAAAGAATTGTAAGTATTCATGAAATATTATTGGGAAATTGTTGCTAAATAAATTGCGTTAAAATCTTTTGCGACAATCTTTTTGTTTTACCTATTCTTTATTCACATGAGTAATTTGAATCATAACAATGTCTGACAGTAGTTCCATAAACCTACAAGCATTTCTTCATATGAGCAGTTTATTCTTTTATCTTGTTGAGAAATTAGATCACCTCTTCTCTTTTCCTAGTTGTGTGGCTATAATTTAAGACAAATTCCTTAAAGTCATCACCTATAGTCCCAAGTCCTATTTTTTTCTTTTCTTTTCTTTTTCTTTTTTTAAGATTTATTTCTAGAGAGAGGGGAAAGGAGGGAGAAAGAGAAGGAGAGAAACATCAATGTGTGGTTTCCTCTCACACGCCCCCCACTGGGGACCTGGTCCTCACCCAGGCATGTGCCCTGACTGGGAATTGAACCGGTGACCCTTTGGTTCAGAGGCTGGCACTCAGTCCACTGAGGCACACCAGCTAGGGCCCAAGTCTTCTTTCTTTGCTATCTTTATTTTTTATCCTTCTTTGCTTTGGACCTTAATTTGGGGTTCTTCACATTTATTCCTCAAAACAGGTATTACTGAATAAACTCCACTATTTTGACTTGTGCCAAAGATCTTTAAGCTGAAAAATGTCCTTAAAAAAGAAATGGAATATTTTTAAAAAGTAAAAACACAATTTCAACAACCAGTGTCCCTTCCCCCCGCCCCCGCCCACCAACCCCCTGCTTAGTGAATCCTCTTGTAAAGTGGTAGCCTTTGGGCGGCTGGTATGAAGATGTGGTTTTTAAGTCAGTTAGCTTATGAATAAGACTTGCAAAGACTTGGAGCATAGGAAAGTAAAAAAATAAAAAAGGCACAGCATTCTTTCCAAGTGCAAAGCCCAAGGGGAACAAGGTTTGATGATGCCCTAGATTTCTGAGACAGTCTGCATTGAAATGACTATTTGTTTCCTTCTGAGTAGCCACATTTTTTAGGTCATTAGTGGAAGGCAAACTTGTTAATGCCCCTCTCTCTCTCTGTTTTTTTGTTGCTGTTGTTGATGCTCCCCCCGAGCCTACCCCCTTTCAAAATTTAAAACATAAACACAAAATCTGGGACTGCAGTGCCTTTGTATTTATTTCTAGTATGGAACGTTCAAAACCCTAAACTGCCACGTTTTTAGAAACTACTATAATTTTAGTATTCTGGGCTGCATATTTTCTTCCCCATAGTTATAACCCTGCCAGGCCCCTGACTTAAGCCCCTGTTTGAGTTCATGTACTGACTGGTACCTTTGACCCCTCTTAATGCTCTTCCTGCCCGAATGTGAAAGGAAGCAGAGGGTCACTTTTCATTCCAATTCCAGCTGCTGTTGCAACCACGGTGAGAAGCAACACACATCTGCGCAGATTCCAGCACCACTCATTTCAGGATCTGTGCCCTGGTGTGAGGAGAGGTTTGGGAACCCTCCCCCAGGGCCAGGTGCAGCTGCGTCTTGGCTTGCTGGCTGCTTCAGCGAGCCTTTTAAGACGAAACAGGACTGCGTGGGAATAGCAGGAAGTCTCTAACTGGTTTCTCTCAGACTCTCCCATGCAATTTGGGGGGGTAACTTTATTTCACCAAATCAAGACAACAAAGGAGTACCTCGCTCAGGAGGTGAGACCACTCTGGAGTTAAGTGGAACGAATTCTTAATTAGGTGCCAGATTGTGTAAGATTTACTTCCAGGCTCTATTTGGGAAGCACAATGTATTGTCTATACATCCTTCCTCGAGTTCTTTTATTTTGGTTCCATGGGAGCTATTTCACACGTCCATACATTGTAAGCAACTGATGGGATACCAGTTCTGTCCTGCCTGCTGTGAGGGTCACGGACTTCCCTCTGCCCCTGCCCCAGAGTGTGTGCGTGTGTGGTAGGGGGGTTGCTTCCATTTGCAATTCCCTTCCAACATTCCTTTATTTTCTCTGTATTTATGCTACAAACATCTGCTTACTTCCCTCATCGGATGAGTGAAACACAATCTCTAACCCACATCCATTTTTTTTTTTATCCTCATGAAAGTCACAATTTTACCTTTTCTTGAAAATTAATTTTTAACACTCAACTTCCTCACTGGGAAAATGAGTAGAATAATACGTCCTTCCCCTTTCTCCAGGAGTTTGTGGGGCCGGATGAGTTATGAATAACTGGGTTGAAATGATCCCCAAGGGCTGAAAATGTGTCTTATTTCCCTTTGTAATTCTAGTAAGTGGGGAAGAGAAGCTGCACCAAAGTGCTCTTTATTATAAAGCACTAGACTAATAGGAGGTATTGTTAATGCTATCAGATCTCATTGGCAGCAAAGGAGCCAACAACCTCTGACCTCATTTTGAAAGTGGCCGCAGAGTTCGTCTTAGGTAGCACTCAAAGAGCCTAAGGTTCAGAGCTCACGTGCTGGGCAAATGGGGACATGGACACCGTGGTTTCCGATTCCAGGGAAGAGGCCACTGGTGGCAGAAAAGGGTTAAAGGAGACTCCAAGAGTCGCCTCTTCTTTTCTAGGCACTTAGGCACCAGGGATTCGGAGGTCAAAGGTGCTTTCTCACACAAATATCGGCTAGTTAACACACAATTACTTGTCACTTCTCTTGGCCTTTGCCTGTGCTGGCTGAGGTGGGATGGTGGACAGATGGGGCAGACAGCAGAGTTTCCAGTATGCAACGTCTTGCAGGGAGTATGAAGATTTATCAGAGCACTTAGAGATGCCAACACTTACTGTCTAGGCCTGTATCCTAGTTCTTACATTCAAATCACCCATTTCAGTTCCAAAATATAAACTCTAAAACTTTTAAATCGGGAAGCTAAATTTCAGATTATAGGTCTCTCCAGACCACAGGTGGCAAACATAAGGCCCTCGGGCTGAATGTGGCCCTCCACCTGGATTTATCCGGCCCGGCACTTTGTTTCTACCCGGCGTCAGCGCCAAGCTTCTTGCCCCTAGTTAAGAAGTGGTTACATGTGTACAGTCCTAAAATTACATTTGGCCTTTTGAAAGCAACATCGAGGCTGATGTGGCCCCCAGTGAAAATGAGTTTGACACCCCTGCTCTAGAAATATTCTGTGATGGTATTTAAGCCTCAACATTTTTAGCTTTTTATCTCTCTCTGATGGCAAGCTGAACAGGTACAGTGAACATCTTGTTCATCAGGCCTTACTGACTCACAGGCTCATGGGAAGGCAGCTTGTGTTTACTAAGTGAGCACTGCAATGCATCCTTCAATACCTACGGACTGTATCAGGCTAAAGATTGGCTCCCAAAGATATCAGTTCCTAATCACTAGCATCTGTAACTCTCACCTTAAATGAAAAAAGGGTCTTTATGAAAGTGATTAAGTGAAGGATCACGACAAGGGAAGATGATCTAGATTAACTGAGTGGACCCAAAGACATTCACCAGTGACACTGTAAAACAGGTGGAGGGGGATTGGACACAGACAGAAGAGGACAAGATTCCGTGACCAAGAGGCAGAGGCTGGAGTGACAGAACCGTAAGCCAACGAATGCCAGCAGCCCCACTGGCTGGAGGAGACCAGGAAGGGCTTTTCTTGTCGACCTTCCAGAGCGAATGGAGCCCTGCCAGCACCTCGATTTCATCCCTGGGAAGGTGATTTCAAATGTCTGGCCTTCAGACTGGGAGTGAATCAGCTTCTGTGGTTTTAAGCCACCGAGTCTGTGGTAATGTGTTACAGCAGCCACAGGAAACTAATACAGATAATTAATTGGACAAAGACTCTCTTTCAGAGTGTTTTCAAAAAGCCCCCCCAAACTTTGCCAAGTGTATTTGTTTGCTAAGGTTGCTATATCAAAGTACCACAGGCTGGGTAAAAAACATCATACATGTATTTTCCCACAACTTTGGAGGCTAAAATTTGAAGAGCAAGGTGTGAGCGGGGTTGATTTCTTTTGAGAACTCTTTCTTCAGTCTGTAAGTGGCCGTCTCCTGTGTTTTCCTGTGTTGTTCCCTCTGTGCACGCTCCTGTCTGTGTCCTAGTCTCCTCTTATAAGGAAGGACGCCAGGCATACTGAATGAGGGCCAACCCATATGATCTCATTACACCTGAATTCTTTCTGTAAACACCTTCTTGTTACCTGACGAAAGGGTTCTGTTTTCCAGTGCACATCCAAGTCCAATCAAATGCTAATAGAAGTTTGCACCCCCAAAATAAGGGTTTATTATTATAATAGCTGAGGAAATGTCAGTAAGCCCAGAGTCACGTGTAAGCAGTGCTCAAAGGCCTGGCTGCCCAATGGCTTCCAGAGGACCGGTTATAGAGGGGAAATCGTCAATTGTGTTGGCTAACAGAGTGGGGTTCCTGAGCTCTACTGACTGGCCGGGACCAGGGTAGGGACTAGGTGACCATTGTATCAGGTCGTCATGTCGGCCTGAAGTCAAGATGTTACCTTTAGCTTGACTGAAACTCTCTTCCTGTGGTCAACAGACCTGAGGCTTTGTTCTAAGACAGTTTGATCCTGACCGGAATATGATGTGCTAGAGGCTTAATGATGAAGCAAGGGAGTGGATGGAGAGACAGGAGAAAGGGTTGTATTAAAGAACTGGACACTGTGCGTAGCTCCGTTATATATGGATGCTGTCACATTCGGAGGTGTGGGGGGTTAGGACTTTGACAAAGATATGAAATTTGTGGGGGGAACACAATTCAGCCCATAACAGCAAGTAACATCATTATCTCCATTTCAACTCACTAGAAAAGCCCAGAGTCCAAAACTTTGCTTAACACCACACAGCTAAGTCCAGGAACCTGAATTTGAAAGCAAGTTGCTCTGACTTAATTACTGAGTTCTCAATAATAATAATAATGTCATTGTTTGGGGTACAATGAACTTTTGTTGAACTTTAGTTCTTATTTAGAAAGTTTTGATAAGCCGACCAATTTTCAGCCAGGCTGAGACGACAATACCAGAGTTAACTTAGGACACAGAAAATCAATAGAAATGAGAGGACCACTGGTTTGCATGATCCAATCAAAGGCAGAATGACATATATGAACTTCTAATACTTGTCCTTCAGAATATAAAGAGTCAAATGAAAAGTAAAAAGAATCAGAAAAGGATAATGTAGCTCTCATAGAAGGGTCTTGTTTTTATCCGTCACCACTCTAGTTTCTTGTTCAGTAAGTTCGAGGTGAAGCTGAGGAAGAAGATGCAGGCGAGGCCATCAGGATCATAACAATGCTTTAAAAAGTCTGCTATGAACAATCACTCCTATAGCTGATTTCTTGAAATATTATTTTTGAGACAAACATAAATATCTGCAATAAATTATCAGCATTATTTTTAGGAGAAAGAAAAAACACCTTGCATCACAATAGTTTTTATCCTTCTGAAGAAATGCCTGTTATATATACTATTTCTTGAGACATCGTCCTCTTTCTTAAAACATTTGATCAAGTTCTAAAATGTTGCTTTTCAATGGGGGTGAATTTCCAAACAAGACATCATTTGTTGAACAAATATTTATTAAAGACCATCCGCCAGATATTGTTCTAAATATTTGGGAATAGAGTACAACAAGAACAACGACAAACAACGTGGAAAGTCCTCAGTGAAGGTGAAAGAGTGAGAAGGAACGGTTCTAGGGAACTGGAAAGGGTTCGGTGAGAGACGTGATCGTTGGTAGAGGAAAGCTGCCAGTCCTTGTGAACCCCGCAGGGAGGGAGCCCGGAGGAGCAATGTCCTGACCCTGCTCTCAGTCCACCTCCTGTCTCCTGCCCAGGCTCTCCATGGGCCACACCCAGTGAGCGGCTAGAAGAGCAGGGAGCTCACCGATGAGAATGGAGCTGCAGAGCAGGCGGAAAATACTGAACACCACGGTTTAACTGGTTGGAAGGGTAGCTTGCGACCATGTCACTGAGGACTTTGAACCCTATACTGAGGACTTTAAACTTTATCCTTTAGGCAAAGAGGAATCATTGATCAAGTTTGGAGCTACAACTGGGAAGGAATTCAGCCATGGGAAGAATGGAGGAAGTTGAGATGAGAGGAAATGAAGATGTGGATTTGACTAATGATGATGATTCAAGAGACATCTTTTGTACACAAAATTAACAGAATTTCTGTATGGAGTGAGGAATAAAAAAGTTTATGAAGAGCCTGGTACCTTGATAAATGGCGAGAGAGGAAGAGAACTCTGCCAGCAAGAGGAAGACGGCTTTGTGTGGAATGGTGGAGTCGTGGCATTCTCGTGCTGGAACAGTGAGAGATGGTCTATTCCAAGGAGTTTTTCCCACCTGAGATGAATGTTTGCACTCACATGCAGCTTTAGACTGTCCAGCTGGAGTGTAGAAAACAAAGGTTTGGGTTAGATGTTGCTCTGACCCCACCCTAACTCTATCAGGTGATCAGAGTACACCAATACGTGGTTGAGGGCTGTGAGCTAACCCCACTCTCTGGTTTACACACGAGGAAGCTGAGAATCAGTGTTCTGTTCAAGGAGACCAGCTTGCTAGTGATAAAGTCAGATCAAGTCAGATGGCCTTACTCTAAAGTGAGGTGCTGCTGGATCCATTTAAAGGCAAATTAGAGTTTAGATTTTGGGGCTGAAAAGAAAATTTAGAAGTAGGGACTCCCTCAAGCAATCCCCACACCATTGTTCATATCCATGGGTCATGCATATAAGTTCTTTGGCTGCTCCGTCTCCTATACTGTACTGTACACCCCATCCATGGCTATTCTGTAACCACCTATTTGTACTTCTTAATTCCCTCACCTCTTCAAAGGCCCGGAGGAAGCATGCTTGGCATGTTCCAGGTACAAGAAGCACCCTGAGGGTGCAACAGAGGGACACAGGGAGGGTGGGTGATGAGGACAGAGAGGCCAAGAGGCCCAGATCAGCTGAGGCCAACAGGTCTTCAGGAGGACTTGGTTCCCCATGAGTGACTTGAATAACCGGGGGAGGATTTTGTACAGAGCTAGGGCACCACCTGCCATGTACCTTATAAGGCTCACAGTGGGGGTTGTGTCGGGGAAACTCTAGGAGGCTGTCACCGTGACCCTGTTGAGAGTGACCACAGCAGGGCCAAGGGGGGAACTGTGGAGGTGGTGAAAAGTGGTCGGAGACCAGATGGATTCTGAGGGCGGACTTGGCTGCTGGATTAGACGTGAGACGAGGGAAGGAAAAGGCGTTAGGACTACTCCAAGGTGTTCGGCTTGAGCAAGGGAGGGACGGAGAGTGTCATTTACTGAGATACGAAAATAGCCAGTAGTTTTATTCTTACATTAGTTAATGAAACCTCCCATTAACAAGTTCATTTTATTCTTTGAAAGTTCTGGGAGAAAAACTTTTCTACTGTTTATAATCTTATATTCCTTTAGTGGGCACCTGTAGCCAATACATGGACTTGAATTCCAGGGAGCGGCTCTTAGCAGAAGCTCCCATCCTATCACTAAGTGTGACTGGCATGTCCACACTTCCCTGGAGTATAATTGCAAAGGGTGGGTGGATGGGGATGTTAGCTTTGGTGCCTTAGTGATGCTCATTAAAGGGAGAAAGGAAAGTTAGGACCATGTAACTCTATCTCCTCAAAAGCAGATGCATCAGTCTCCTTATGGTCCTTTTGGGGCAGGTGAAGACTGCAGTGGGAAAATCGGTCACGAAGTGGTATTCTTGTTAAGACATATCAGAATTTGTGGGCAGATGCCATCTACACCATGATTTCAGAATGCAATAAATTCACGGCTAAAAACCTTCAGGTACAATGCATCGAAACTTAAAATGACTACATCCTTCATTCTTAGGTGATTTAAATGACATTAGAAAGACAACAAAGGTGAATTCTAAATTCTACCATGCAGAGTTGGTGTCCTTAATGATAAATATATGTAGTGTATTTGCAAACTCTTTGTCAATAGATAGTGAATCCTTTACTATGTGGCAAAATTGATTCTTAAATTACCTTTCTATTCCTTTGAAATGTTTTCATTTATAAGTGTCCAAGGGCAGTCTATTACTATAATACAAACAGCTCGTTTTTCCTCTCGCTCCAAGCTGGCATTTCAGCATTGGGTTCCAATTTTAAAGCCAGATATGAAAATCTTGCAAATAAACTTGGCAAAGAATATGCTCACCCAAATTTACTAAGACAAATGAACTGCTTTTTACATGATATTCTACTTCAAATCAATAGAGCTCATACAAGTGAATTAGAGCAAACATACGGATTTTTCCTCTTGTTGGGTTAATAGAAAATGCTTAAGTCCTCTTTGATTTATACCAGTGGTTCTCAGTTGTTCGCACTAGGGCACATTTGGTAGTGTTTGGAAACATTTTTTGGTTGTCATAAGTTGGGAGGTGAGGTGTGCTACTGGCACCCACTGGGTAGAGGCCCGGGATACTGTTAAACATCTTTAATGGACAGGGCAGTTCCCATGCAGAAGAGTTATCAGGCCTAAAATGTCAAGAGTGCTGAGACTATGAATCTGGCTTATGCCCCAGCTCACAGTTTATTCCACAGCTCACATCACAACTGCATTCTTTTAACTGGGCCTTACAGCTGAATTGCTCAACTCGGTGTTGGAGTGCATAAGGAGGACGGACGCTATAATGGGTTTCTAGGATGGGAAGAATGCACTGCTTTGAGGTTACATGGTTTATAGTTAGGCATTCTGTGAGTTGGAAGACCATGTGATTCTTTATCAGACACTGGTAGGTGTGCCAGATTAGGGCTTTATGTAAGAATATCATGGGGATTAATGAGTTTTAGAAAGATAACAGTGATCTTTGTTTTAGGTCTGAGAGCTGCATGCGCAGAAAGTCACTCCAGACCCACGGCTCTATTCGGCTGAGTGTCAGAACCAGCCACTCCAGATGCTGCAACATTGTAACTGTGGCTGCTGGACATCGATGAGGGTACCAAGCCCGGGATGCAATATTCCCAACAATGTGTGACTGATTTGGAAGGCCATCTGTCTCATTTTCATATAGAACGGGCTCTGCCAAAGCTTCTGCATGCCAAATGAATTTTTAAAAAAACAACCATAAAACCATGCTATGTCAAAAAAATGTTTTAAGATATTTTTATTGAAATATAATTCACATACGAAAAAACCCAGCCATTTAAGGTGTACAATTCAATGTTTTTTTCCCTATAGTCACAGAATTGTGCAACTAGCACAACGATCTAAGGTTAGAGTTTTCATCATTCCAGGAAGACCCCTCTTCCCCATCGGCGGCCACTCCACACACCCCAGCCTCGCTCCCAGGCCCAGGCAACCACTAGTGCGCCTTTGCCTCCATTGATTTGCTCCTCCAGACCCTTCGCATAAATAGCAGCACACAGTATTTTATTACGTTTTTTTTCTCTTAGCGTGTTTTCAAGATTCACTCTTTGTAGCATGTGTCAGTACTTCATTTCTTTTGATGTCCAAGTAGTATTCCATTTAAGTATGTACAACCTTTTGTTTATCCATTTATCCTTTGGTGGGCATTTGGGTTGTTTCCACTTCTGTCTGTTGTAAATGTGGCTGACAGGAACAAGTTTTAGGGGGGGCCCTAATCCAATATGACGATGTTGTGGACAAAAGCGGGGGCCACATATTAAATCTGACAAGGTCAGGGGAGGCCCTCGTGGTGGGACTTACAAACTCAGAGACGTGAAGTTAACAGAGCGTGGTCTGAACACAAAAATTCCTGCCTAAAAGTGAGTCGGGACGTAGTCGTGCCCTAGGCCTGGGGCTTTCTTGACAAAGGTCAAGCTTGACCTTAAGTGAGCCTGTTTTCCTGTTGCATTTAAGATAACATACCTCTGGAGCGTCGGAGGGATCTGTTCTAGACCCCTCAGGGCACAACCCACGCAGCAGAGCACCAGACCACAGAAACACTCGCTGTTATCTTGTTCGCCACATACCATCTCTGTGCCCGAAATGTTGATCATTAACTGTCCTGCACAGTAAGAAAAGTAGGTGTCTCTCCATTTTACTTTTTATACAATCCCAGAGATTCTCCCCAAACTTTGCTTTCTCCAGCCCCCTTCACCTGCCACTAATGGTTCTGAGGTAACCTAACCTTCCTATGTCTCCTCCTTTGATTCTTACAAAACAAGTGGCAAAACTGCCATCTTCTGAATCCTTTGAATTTTGCTTCTTGGCAATGGTTCAGTTTGGCTCAAATAAACTCATAAAAATTCTCTGCAGGTTTGGATGTTTCTTAAGAAGCGAGGCACCGGGGTGCATGAACACAGAGGAGAGACCATGTGAGGACACAGGGAGAAGGTAGCTGCCTGCAAGCCAAGGAGAGAAGACTCATAAAAAACCAGACCTGCTGACACCCTGATCTTCAACTTCGCCTCCAGAATTGTGAGAAATACATTTCTGTTGCTTACGCCACCCAGACTGTGACATTCCTTACGACAGCTTGAGCGGACCAGTGGAGGTGCAGGCCTAGCAGTGGGACTGCTGGGTCCTGCGATGACTGTGTTGAACAATTTGTGGAACTGCCGGACTTTCCACATACAGTCCTTGTGTGGATATAGGTTTCCTTTTCGTTTTAGTAAATACAGAGGATGGGCATAGCTAAGTGGATGTTTAACTGTTTAAGAAATGTGCAAAATGCTTTCTGAAGTACCGTTTTACATTTCCACCATCAGTGTATGAGGGCTTGTTTTCCATAGCCTTGCCCAAACATGTCATTGTCTTTTGATTACAGTCTAGTGGGTATGAAGTAGTACCTAACTGTATTTTTTTTAAATAGACTTGACTTTTTGAGATGCTTTAGGTTCACAGCAAAACTGAGCAGAAAGTACAGAGTTCCTACATAGCTCCTCTGTGCCCCACCCTATCAGAATCCTGCACCAGAGTGGTAAACTTGTTATATTTTACAATTGATAAGCCTATATTGACATGTCATTATTATCCAAAGTCTATAGTCTGTGTAGGGGTGCACTCTTGGCATGGTACACTCTATGGGTTTCGACGTTTAATAACATGTACCCATCATATCATACAGAAGTTTCACTGCTCTAAAACCCTGTTCTGCTTATTCATCCCTCTCCCCTACCCCCGTCCCTCTCATTACGGTTTTTACATTCCCCTCGTGACTAAAGCTGCTGATCATCTTTTCATGTGCTTATTAGCCACCGTGTATCTTTTTTCAGAGAGGAGATACAGGCCAGAGGTACAAACTCTCACTTGTAAGGTGAGTAAGTCCTGAGGTCATAATGTACAGCATGGTGGCTGTAGTTAGTCACACAGGACCGTGCACTTGAAACCTGCTGAGATCTGGAGACTTTTTACCACACATAAAAAAAGTGTTAACTGTGTGAGGTGACAGATATGTTAATTTGATCATGGCAGTCATTTCACAATGTATAAATCATCATGTTGTACACTTTAAATATATGGAATTACATTTGTCTATTATTCCTCATTAAAACAAGATTAAAATGGCTAGTTTTCCTGACTACCTGATAATCATTTTTTAAAAGATTTTATTTATTTATTTTTAGGCAGAGGGGAAGGGTGAGAGAGAGAGAGAAACATCAATGTGTGGTTGCCTCTCATGCACCCCCTACTAGGGACCTGGCCTGTGCCCTGACTGGGAATCGAACTGGCAACCCTTCAGTTCGCAGGTGCCCAATCCACTGAGCCACACCAGTCAGGGCCTAACAATCATTTTTGAAGGCACATATTAAACATGTACTTTCAAAATACAAAATACACACAATTTTTGGAAGTACTGTCAGGACATTTTAGATTTCCTATGCTTTTAACATCTTCATTTGAAAATGAAAATAGTTCTATTGAAAAAGCCTAAATCTTTTTGTTGCATCGGGTTGTCTTTTTGTTAAGTATCAGCACATTCTAAGGCTGAATTTGCCCCCAGCCGAAGAGGGAAACAACCCCTGATTTTGTCTCGTATGAGAGAAACACGGTCACATTGGGTAGCTATTCTGGAGAGTGGCCAGCTCAACAGGTTCACGGTCCCCTTCGATCTGGGATCCAGTCACTGAGGATGCCTCATAACTTTGGGGCAGAACCACCCGTTTTCTTGGCAGCTGGATTCACAGATGTCCAAAAGAAACAGCTTTAGGCAATATTAAATAAATCTTGGAGATAAAAGTTCTTTGGTTTGTTTAACAACTAGGTACTGATAGCCAAATCCAAGAAAAAAAATCAAACAGCACTTACTACTAAATATGAAACACATTTAGTACAGTTATGGGAGAAATTTTAAGTAACTTCTCAGTGTTTACTAGCTAGGCCTCTTCAGTGGACAGGATGTTTGCAAATGTTTTACTAACCCACACAGCTCTGCTCTGACGTGAACCATGTTTGCTAGTTATTCCAACCAACGAAGTTCAACAAGTATTAACCGCACACGCAAAGAAGGCAACTCCTTTCAAATGAACTGAAATCCTTACTAAATTTTTAAAAATAGTTGCATTTTGTTTACTTAACTTTTTAGAAAAGGAAACAGCCACCCACTTTTTTGGTATGTTATTCACATGGCAGAAGAGATCCTGGAACTTTACAACCACGTATTTTGGGAAAGAGAAAAAAAAAAAAGCCTAAAATGGGACATACCATAGATTTTTTTAACAGGACTCAGCTTAAAGTTCACTTGCACTTGAAAAAAATCCTAGGTTTCTTAAAATCTTTCAGAAACAATTTTCCTCTCTCCTTTGAGAACTCACTTTGCGTTCTAAAATTCCTTTCTTGTGGCTAATCAGAATTGTATTGGATTCTGTAGGCCTTTCTCACTGGCATCCTGAAACAAGTATGAAATTCTTCATCGCGCCTTCTTTGCCTGATAGAGAATATGAGTGGCTCCTACATCCACTTACCTAGGTGACATGCGGCCACTATCTAAGTGGATAGTGTTAGTGTTGACTGGGGAAAACCCACATGTCAAAAACATGGCCTTGCACAAAACTGTCCCTCAGATAGGCTCTCCCAGGGGTGCGGAGTGTAAGCAGAGGTTTCCAAGAGACTAAGTTGCCAAATGGGTTTAAAGAGGAAGACCTTTGCAAGAAGGCTAAAGAGATGGAATATGTATGTGACAGGCAGAGAAAAAGTTACTGAGCCACTTAATAAACAAGTCACCTGTATGACAAATAATCACACAGATCATGAAGGTTAAATTTTATTTCTATTTTGCAAGGAAAAGAAGCATAAGCTGCGGTACAAAAGGTTTGGTTTCAATAAACAAATTCAGCTGCAATGAACAAAATCAGTCTTGAGTCACAGATATTAAATAACGGAATGGGATACAACAGATGGTGCAGGACCTTCAAAGACAAGATGCAGAGATAGTCTCCGAAACGCTGATGAAGGCACGGGAAGGCTAAAGATGGTGATTTTGGCCCGTGCCAAGGTCTCGTGCTACCACATTTTCTGCCTGTGACTCTTCTGCTGTGTAACCCGGTAACAGCGAAATGCTCGGTCTCTCGGATGCCATCTTGTTGGGGCCTGAGCGCGTCACATGGCCTTTGGGCTAACAGCTCATGCTTTGCACTTGATCATCATCACAGGAATTCAGCTTTGGACTTGTGTTTTTACAAAAACAGCCTCTCCTATTTTTCCTTCCCTGGATTTAAAGGAAACTGAGACCCCCATCTTCTCGATCAGGGACCTTCTTGACCAATAAACCTTCTCTTACTCTAAACTCTGACGTGTTGAGTATTGGCCTTTTTGAAGTGTCAGGTACACAGATTTTTGAATGGGTAACGACCCTGTTAACACCACATACCTACTGTGGGAGCCGAATTCCCTTCGGGGTTATCAATCACTCAAACGATCCACTCTCTAAAGCAGCCGATTTTCAATCGGTGGCTGCAAGAAATTTTAAAACATGCAGTACCTGACTATTTAGTCAGGGGCACTGACCTCTTTTCTCTTAGATTGTTAAATAACAAAAACCTGACAACAGCCAACACAACAACAGCTACCTGGTGTGAATGAATCAAAATTATACCTATCTTTTGTCAGATCAGCAAAAAATGTATCTCTGGTGTGCCGCAGGATTTGAGCAGCTCACTTACGGGCCGCGAAGAGCGCCGCGGGCGAGTCGCTGCTCTAACGCAAGGCTTGCAAGCGGTTCACACTCTGTGCAATGTCGCAGGAGGACACGGAGATTCTCGTAAATTTTATAAAATGTAGAGTTAATCCATCCTACTTGGAAGAAACACTATTGAAGATGAGCTTTCCTTTATCAGACTAGCCAGGCTTAAAGTGCATGGCTTGTAGTGTACTGTTTTAATGACATTTCATTTTTATATTGGCATGCCAGTTAAAAGTCATGAAATGGCATATTACTGTGGGATTTTGTTTAAATTCTGGAATAACAGAAAGATACTTTTTATTCAATTTAATTAAACTTGAAGTCATTTAGCATAGGTGATTTTGCATTCCTTGAAGATGATCCTTTGAGTTTAATAAACATCAAGAACTCTCATATATTCAATGTCTCTCCAGTATTATAAGCTCACCTGACTCAATAGAAAATGCTTCCCTACATCCAAACACATTTAAGCTCTTGTAAGGACTGGAACTATCTCATTATTTCTCACGTTTCAGTAGCACAGCACCCAGTTAAGAACAATGGTTTATAAGCAAAGTGGTATTTCAGAGAATATGAAATGCTGGAAGAAGGGAACAAAAAATCCTTTGTTTGCAGCTGAGAAGACCCACGTCTTCTTGGCTTAGATCTGTATTTGTTTTGAACAATTATTTGGAAGAACTGTCACAACTGTTTTAAAGAAGTAACAAATGTCTGTAAAATATGGGACTCTGTAGTATAAACAACTGTGACATCTTTTGTTCAGACCAAAAAAACCAACCAAACAAACAAACAAACAAAACCCATCCCACATTGCATGTTCTACAACTCAGAATTTAAATAATCCCCAAATTTGAGCTTCCACTAAAATATTTATTTAATTGATGACATCTTACAGAAATAAATAAGAGCTGTTTTCCCCTAATATAGATAGGTATATTTATACGTGTATATAGTTTTTTACAAAATTGAAGCATATCAAATTGCTTCCCCTATAACTGCAGCTCAAAGGATATACTAGGAAACAAACAGAAATACTAAAATATGCTCCTCAGTAAATTATACCACCACAGGCTTCCCGAATCTCAGCGACGAAGATGAGTGACAGCAAGAACACGAGCTCGGGAGTCAGGGGCTGGGACCTGAGCTCCACGCTGTCACTGTATGTGTCACACACACGTTTCTCAGTATTTCTGAACCTCAGTTCTCTACCTTCAAAACAGGAGAGGTATGAATTATACCAACCTCACGGGGTGGTTGGGCAAATTAAACACGTGAATGTACAGGAAAGCTCTTTATAGTGTGTAAAGAGCTATAAAAACAACAGTTCTGTTTCATTTTATACAAAAGAATCAAAGCATATCTCTCTTTGACTGAAGAATAAGCACCAAAAGTGTGTGTGTGTTTTCTTCAGCTGTTTATGTCACACCTAGAAGAAGAAAATGCACCTTAACTAAGCACCAAAGCCTCTCGGACACATGTGATCCAGGGGATATTTCTGTTACAGTTTTCAGAGTAGCGGAGTAGAAGCTAATGAGTCCTGAGGGTCATTTCAAACTTTGAAGGCTCACAGAAAACAAAACAAGAACATCTGTATTACATCAAATGACTAGGGTGTAATAAGCTACTACTCCTTAGTTACCAATTTCAAAGTCCATTAATTCTTCACAGAAGAAGAGACACTAAGTAAGTAATTAGCACTTGCAATTATTTGCTTATGTAAATATGACATTCTCTTGCTTCAAAGATAAAATACTAGTCACTGACATAAGTACTAGTGGAATAAAACCACAAACCCGACCATAAGTTTAGATATCTGTGGTTGAAGTGCAGTTACACAGACCACGGGAAAGGAAAACACTGCAGGACATCAATATCAGAATGAGTTTTTAAAAACCTGCCATATTTCCATGTCATAATGATAAAGACTAAAGTTATAAAAACTGCAATATTTACAATACTTCAATCTTAAAACATGTAAAAACTTAACAATAAGAAAAAATAAAAGTAGAGAAAGCAGGTTAGATAATTTTAAGGTAAACATCAATATGCTTAAAAACTCTATTTAAAGTTAACTGTTTATCCTCACACTAATTAACATGTAACAGCAATGGGAAAAATGCGCTTCGATATTTTGATTTTTCACACAAGATACAGAAAAAAAGAAATAATGGCCTAATACTAACTTATTGTTGGAATGGTATTAACTGCAATGTTACGATGTAGGGAGTTACAGTCTGGACCTACCTAAGTAACTAGGAGTTAGGGTAATTCACCATCTGCTTAAAACATTACTAACAAGATATTGCTGAATTATGTGCCAAAGATCCTGAAGGCCCTTCTGAAAATGAGATTCATGTTGGTTGAAGAATCGGGTCATATAAAACTAGGCTAGTTTACTTTCTCTTACTCCATCTCTTTGTACGACTAACTATAGGGAAAGAAAAGTACATACTACCTGTCTTAATTCCCTCAGATATAGATATTCTTTAGAACAAAAATAAATGTTTTATTAGGAGTGAAAAATTAAAAATCTTTATAGATCTTCTGGAAACAGCATACTGAAAAGGGCCCAATAACTGCTAGGGCACTGTACAACTGAAAAAGAAAGAAATTCATTCACTGAGAAAAGTGTGTACTGACATCTGCTGGATACTTATAACTTCACTCTACAAGCTATGAAAGCTTTTACAGACGTTCAAGTCTGCAGACGGAATCAAGTGCACTTCACTCAAGGTCTTCCGTTTCTTTGGTGAAGAGGTCTGCCAGGTCCGCCACGGTGAGGACGGAGGCCTCGGAGTGCTTCGCCGAGGGGTTCGCGTGGCTGCAGGGTTTCCCGGTGAGCAGGGTGGGAGAGAAACCCCAAGGGACACATTATTTTATTTGTATTGCATGCTGTTCTAGTCTTATAAAATATAAGAATATAAAAGTATTATATGCTTATAATAATATAAGGACATTATTTCTTCCTAAGCTTTTATGGCTGAGTCATAAGAAACTCCCAGAAGAAAGTAAAGGGTGGGATCATTATAACATCTTGTTAAAATTAGTGAAGACTTCTATATATTATTTTCAGGCTTTGTCATAAAATGCCTTTTCTCAGTACAACTAACAAGAAAAAGAACAGCCCCCTGCCCACAACTGTTACTAATGCTCTCACCTTACAATTTATCTGACTATCCAAACTTAATTTGTTTCAAGAGAATTTCAACAGCAATTCTAATTGCTATTTTATTCAGGCGGCTTAAATATAATCACTGAACTCTGTTACCTATGGAAACAACCACCACAAAAAGCCTTCGTGTTTGGGGAAAAAGCTCTTGTGGTAGCCTCGCCCCTTCCCATAAACCACCGACGGAAGAGTTTCTGGTTTCAAACTGCTTCACTGCCCACTCTGCGAAGTCCCCACAGACACGTTCCTGCGAAGGAACCTCTCTCCTGGGCATCTATCTCTCCCAATCACACCTCGCACGAGGATGCAGCAAGGCATTTTGTTTATGTTATCAAAACGACTTTAGAGAAAACAAATTACGAAATAATTATTAGGAAGTTTTAGGATTCCAAAGTTGGGGTTTTAAAATTAAGGCTGCTTTGGTCTCCGTGCTGTTCCGCCTTCGGAGTTCACGTTACAATTACCAGCAGGGTTTTAAGTCCAGACCTTCCTATCTGCATGCAACTAACAAGGGAAGGTCAAAACAGCACTTACCCGTATTTTTTGCCATGTATAATGCACACCCACATTTTAGCACTGATTTCCATGTATAATTAGCATTGTACAGAAGTAGTACTACCTATGTATAATGCGCACCCTTAGCTTTCCCTCAAAAATTTGGGCAAAAACGTGTGCATGCGCACTATACACGACAAAAATATGGTAAGTTTCAGTTTACAGATATCAGACCAAGGCTTTTGGGTTGGGCATGAAGATAGATTTCACTTAAAACTCCAATGTGGCAAAGACATACAGGACAGCTTATATATTTTTACACATTACAATCCCTATTAATATGTTATGTCAAATACAGAATGAGCATTAATTAAAAATTCTGAACAGGTAAAATGCTGTACCTTGCTTCTAAAAAGCATTCACACTTACACCTTTTGGTTGACCGAGCAGCCATCTCAGTGAAGAAGCCCAAACACTCACACAACCTTATATATAAACAGAAAAACTTCCCCGTCGACTAAGTGAACCTACCTCCTCTCGGCAGTTTTCAGCATTGCTTGCATTCTTTCTTCTATTGTCGCTTTAATTAAGAATCTGTGTACAATGGTAGGTCTAGGAGGTACATAATAATTACAAGTTTAAAACATCTTATAACTAATGAGAACAAACACACTTCATTTCGTATTTGCTGCATGTCATCAGCCAGTTGGCAGGTACTAACGAAGGTGCTGGCAGGGGCGGGGGTCAGCAGTGAATAAAACACACTAAAATCCCCATGAACTAACATTCTAATGAAGGAGACGCAATGCACACACCAACATTTACGGAGCTTTCAGGTTCAGACAATGCCAGGAGGCTGGCACATGAGTTGAAACGACTGACGGGAACGAGGCTGCTAAGCAGAGGAGGCGTGGGAAGAGTGTCTGCGCAGAAGAAACAGTAAGTGCACAGTCCTGGGAAGACAGCACGCGTGGCACAGGCTTAAACTGTTCGAGGGGCAGAGAGGACAGCGTGGCAGAAGCACATTGTAATGTAGGGCAGCGGGGTGAGAACGAGACCGGAGAGGTGGCCACAGGTCAGACCATACAGGGTCTGGCAGGATGTGGCAGGAATTTGGGTTATGCTGTGGGTTTTACGCATGACCTGAGTTACACTTGATGACACTTTAGAAATCCCTTCGGCTGCTGTGTGGAGCTGGACTGCCGGGCAGCGGAAGTGGAGACAGAGAAGCCCATTGAGAAGTTCTGCAGTCAGCCAGGGAAGAGGGTGGTTGTAGGTGGGCCACATCAGCACAGGCAGTAAGACGTCAGTAGGTCTGGGATATTTTTCGGAGGTGGAGCTGACAAGATCTAGCTGATGACTTGGAAATGTGGTATAAAAAGAGAAATACGGAAGAGTCCTAGATTTCTGGTTTAAGAAACTAAAGAGATGATAGTCCCACATTCTCAGATGGGGCAGCCCCGGAGTGGGTGGCAGTGTGGCAGCGTTAGTTTTGTGTTGTCCATGTTAATCCCGAGTTTTCTATTAGGCATCCAAGGGAGCTGCAGAGTCTAAAGACACAGGTGCAGAGATAGAAGCAGGCATGTGCACCCGGGACAGGAGCTAAAGGGACAAGTCGGGAATACACTGAGCCTCCCTACACGCGACCGCAGATGGTCTGTGCTTCTGCCTGAAACCAGATTCTGCCCTGAGTATTAGCTCAAGGGCATTGTTCCAGCCTTCTTCCCCACTCCTGCTTCATTCGTGTCTGTTGCTAATGAATCATTCTATTATTTCTCCTGTATGAAAGGGAAGAAACCACCTCTCTTGATCCCATTCTTCTTTTTCTCTGTGCTCTGCAGCAAAGCTCACAACACTAGTCCTACCAGCTCCAGAGAGGCAGCCATGCACGGTGGTTAAAAGCATGGGCTGCCGAGGCAGAACGGCTGTTTGAAACCTCCCACCACTTTTACTAGCCATGTGACCCTGGACAAGTTACTTCACCATCTCTGTTATGTGTTTCTTAATAAATAAATAAATAAGATCCTATCCTATCTTGCATGCCCATCAGGCCATTGCTTCCACCTTTCCACCCAAACTGGTTTTCATCTCCATGCTGCCACAGCTAACAGTCAACCCTCAGTCTTCCCTTTACCCGACACTCAGACCATGTAACCGACACAGCTGGGCACATCCTCCTTCTTGAGTTCCATTCTTTATTTGGCTCCAAGGACAGCTCTCCCCTCCAGTTTTCTTCCTAATGCATTATTTGATCTTTGTCCTCTCTCCTCTTCACCCAGAGCCTTTAACTTTGGGGTGCTTTGGAGATTCATCCTTGGTCCTCCTCTCTACTTTAACTCTCTCCGTTAGCAATCACATGTAGTCTCAGGACTTAAAAATACTACCATTATATACTGATGACTTTCAGAATTTTCTCCAAACTCCAGACATCTTTACAGAATAGACATCTCCATTTGGGTGTCTTAATAAACATCTCAAACTTATATCTAAAATGAAGTTCTACCCTTCCCCCACCAAATCTACTCTACCTGATAGACTTCCTTTGGTCAACTGAAAGCTGCTTCATCCTTCAGTTGTCCAGGTCAAACACCATGTTGCTAACCTTGACTCTCTCACATACCATGTACAGTCTGTCCAAAGATACTACTGGTTCTACCTTCGAAATAAATCCAGACCCCGACCACATCTCCTCATTTCCACTATTGCCGCCGTGGTCCAGGTCAACTGCAACGCTCACCAGGCTTACCACTGTTGCCTTCTTACTAGTCGCCCTTGCTTCCCTCTGCCCCAGGCCCAACATGGCACTCAGATGACTGTTTCAACACTGATATCATATCACTCCCCTGTTCAAAGCCTCCTAATGGCGCTGGGCCCTGTATAACATCCCCCTCCCCCGCCCCAACGCACACAAACCACTCCAGCCAAGCTCTGTGACTTCATCTCCTACTTCTTTCCTCTTTGCTTACTCTGCTTCAGCAACTCAGGCTCCTTCTCATTCCTGAAGCACACCAGGTAGACTCCTGCCTTGAGGCCTGTCCACGAAGTGTACTATCTACACGAACATTCTTCTTCACGGGTATCTCCTCAGCTTTCTTTATCTCACGTCTCACCTCTTGGCTCAAATATTACCTTCTCCATAACAGCCTTCCTGGCCAGCCACCTGCACTCTTAACCCTCTTTACCACTCTATTTTTCTAACTCCTAACACAGGATACACTTTACTTACTATGTTTATTGTTTACCATCTGTCTCTCTACCAACTCCTTATAACTAGAATTTAAGGCCCATGAGAGCGTCTCAAGTGCCTAGCAGACAGGTGCTCAATACAGATTCACTGAATGATGTGACATCAATACAGGAGGATGTTCAAGTTGGTGATGGAAAGAAGAGGTACTTCTAATCTGACTGTATCTTTTTGCCCTGTGTGAGGCAAGACCATTGTCAATGGGGAGGAGGAAGATGTAGAAGACTTAAGATAGTCCGTCTCCTTGGAGAAAAGGACAATATATTTACAATGGAAGCATAGTAGAACTGTCAAGTAGTGTTACATGCGTTTTTAGACTTGTAGCCTTTCATCTGAGAAGGGTCCAATGCATGCTTTAGAAATAAATACTGATAAGATAAGAAGTGTGTTTAGAAATGTAAGACCAAAAAAAAAAAAAAAAAAGTAGAAAGACCCAAACAAACGAACAACACATAGCTGCATTTTAAATCACATGTGGCAGCACTGTAAAACAGGCTCACATTTATTTTGTTACTTTGGTATAATTTGCTAAGGGTCTGGTAGATGAACATGTCTCTTTTTTGCTTAAAATTAAGCCACCATGTGTCCTCTCGGCTGTGGGTCACAGAGCAGTCCACGTTTTTGAGTGTGGCATGGAAGAGCTTATCTCTGCCATTCCACCCCCGACGCTTTACTCCCTGCGCCTGCAAACCCTTCCAGTCCCTAGAAAGATCATGTTGATTATGTCCTCTGTGCTTCTGAAACGGTAACTCCCTTTGCTGTGTCAACAGCCCTTTTTGGCCCAATTTCCTTCAAGACTCAACTTGATAAAGTGTTTTCTGACTCTCTAGGGCACACAGTGATCACTCTCTTCCTTTGTTACCATGGTGCTTCAGTTATACTTTTACACATTCTACTACATTATGTTCAATCATCTGTTTCCTATACTACATGGTAACCTCACTGGGGCAATACACTGTCTTATTCAACTTACTCTTCAGTATCAAGTACAATGCCTGACATATAGTAGGTACTTAATCAATATTTATTTATTTGAGTATTACTTTTTTTTCAAAGATTTTATGATTTATTTTTAGAGAGAGGGGAAGGGAGGAAGAGAGGGAGAGAAACATCAATGTGTGGTTGCCTCTCACATGGCCCCCACTGGGGACCTGACCCGCAACCCAGGCATGTGCCCTGACTGGGAATCGAACATGTGACCCTTTGGTTCACAGCCTGCTGAGCTATGCCAGGCAGGGCTCAATGAATATTTATGTAATAAGTTTTTTGTATGGATGCATTTCTTTGAATAGCAGTAGTATACACTATATAATATATACTATTTGGTTTACTTTGGGCTTTACACTAAATCTAATTATCTCTTAGAGTAGACCTATCTTAGAGTGGGGCTCTCTTTTCCTAAGGTGAAGAATTTAAAAAGGAGGTTTTAGTCATGCACGAAATATGCCCTCTTTAAAAAATATGAGCTACCTGAGATAATAAAAAAATCAATTCTTCCAAAAGTTATAATGGATGACTTCATCTTTGCATTTGTCTTAAGTATTCTAAGAAACTGCTTTGAAGAAGTAGCGTAGTTTGTGAAAGAGAAACAACAAAAATCTAGGAGAATTTGGGGGTTTGTTGCTTGGAGGAGGGAGGATTGGAAATTTCTCAAAATGTTTTTCTTTTTTTTTAAAGATTTTATTTATTTATTTTTAGAGAGAGGGGAAGGGAGGGAGACAGAGAGGGAGAGAAACAGCAATGTATGGTTGCTCCTCACATGGCCCTCACTGGGGACCTGGCCTGCAACCCAGGCATGTGCCCTGACTGGGAATCGAACCGGGACCCTCTGGTTCCCAGCCCATGCTCAATCCACTGAGCTACACCAGCCAGGGCTGTTTTTTTTTTTTTTTTTTAAATAAATATTTCATTTATTTATTTTTAGAGACATGGGAAAGGAGGGAAAAAGAGAGAGAGAGAAACATCAATGTGACTGAGAAATGTTCATCAGTTGCCTCTTATATGCACCCCAACTGGGGACCTGCTCAAGAATTGAACCAGGGACAACGTCCAACAAACTGAACCACCCCATTGGTCAGGGCTCAAAATGTCTCTTGATCATATATTAGTACTTGAAAATTTAATAAACGAGGAAGAGATGAAAAATGAACAGGTTATAATGAACATACATGACCTTAGGAACTTAAAGCAAATGTGACTGATACTAATTTAAGTCCTTACTTTGTCTGTCCAATTCGGTGCACCCTTCCTATGGCCTGAAGCTCATGGGCAGGGTTCAGTATGGGTTCCACCAACAGAACGTGAGTAGCTTCAATGATAGTTAATCCATTAGAACCTGTGTGCAGGGGCAGCAGCAAAATATTGATTTGGGGATCATGTTTAAATGCTGAAAGGTTCTCCTAAAAAAGAAAGGTACATTTAAATTTTAGCTGGATCAGTTAAAAATAAGAGTAATATATTACAGCTAATGCTAAATACACCTAATGGCATCCATTTCATCGTGAAATGCAATTGCTAAGAAAATTTGATGTAAAATTACCAATTTTAGAGAATGTAAACCTGTGTAACTTTATCAGGAAGCGTCACATACGCTTGAGTGGAATCACAAGGTACATGTACGTGATGTGTGCAAATTAAACTATATGAGCTAAAAGGGAAAGAATGTGGCAGACTGAGTAAGACTCAGTATGAGCTAAGAGACATGAATCTGCTCAATTTTCACTTGATCTTTTTCTGTGTGTCTCCTTGGGTGTGCACCTGTCGTTGTGCTGGGCGTGATGGAAGGACATTTGACCCCATGTGGTTTTGCCTGACACAGTGTCTTTAGGACCTAATTTCAGGGACATGAGGCCCCTGCTAGCTCAAAAGGTATATCAGAGGCCATCTCTCGCTATACTGAAGAAATGTACCTCAAGTCAGAAGAATCTTGCTATGGATATAACTGAACAGAAATTACTACAGTTTCTCTAATTTGCTTTTTAATTTAACATATAATAATTAATCAAGAAACAAGACAATAAATAAAAATAACATAGTTAACAGAAGTTCCAATTTGCAACTGAAGCCAGTTCTAAAAACATGAGAAAATCTTCCTGACATACCTGAAACGTCTTGACACGGCTGATCTGTGCGAACTCCATGTTGTTGTCGGTGAGGGCTTTGGAGATGATATCCAGGACGTCCTGCCACTGGGAACACAGGGGACAGTAAGGAGATGTCTACATGCAGCCGTCACATAAAGAGAATCTGAAAAGAATCTAAGTCAACGTGGGACTCGGGATTCAGTAAACACAAAACCATAAAGTACCGTTCGTATTAGTTCCATCTTGAAGCAGTGGTGTTTGTGTATGTTTTAAATCAAATGCTGGTTAAAAATAGGGTCAAAAAACATAAGCATCTTTGAGAACCGAATTAAGATAAATAGAAATAGAAAATAAATAATGGAGTGCTTAATAAATGTAATTACTTACCTTTCCACAATGAAAACTGGAATTTTTATTCAATACGTTTAGTTTTTTTTTCCTTTAAATTTTTAAAAAAATTTTATTTATTTATTTTTAGAGAGAGCAAGAGAGAAGCATCAATGTGTGGTTGCCTCTCACATGCCCCCCACTGAGGACCTGGTCTGCAACCCAGGCACATGTCATGACTGGGAATCAAAACAGTGACCCGCTGGCACTCAGTCCACTGAGCCACACCAGCCAGGGCTGTTTTTCTTTTTCTTAAACAATCAAGTTCATTTGTGAAATGAGACTTTCAAGGTTATTTATTGCAATTTAAAAAAGTATTAATATAAGACAATTTCTAAGTAAAACCAATATAAAAACATAAAATGTAGCTATAGGAACTATCTTGTGAAGCATCGCAAAATTCTATCAGAATAATCCTATTGTATGGACATGGAAAAATCTATCAGTGATTCTAAGTCTCACCTATACTACAGTCAACATTACGAATCAGTTCTCAGACATACACGGGCAGGGACAGAAGACCTGTCTGCCTGAACACGGAGGGTGGAAAGGCTGACTGTACCGTTGAAAACACGAGTGCTTTAGCTCCCGGGTCTCTGCGCTGGATTCTCATCAGAGTTCTGACCACAGCTTCCACTTTTGTAGAGTGACTGCCCTTTGAACACAAAGAAGAAAACACATTACAACCAAGTAAAATTTAGTGAACAATGGAATGGAAAACAACATAAAATACTTTTATGATCAAAACTGTATGATTGGTGCATACGTGTTTAACCTTTTTAAATACTGTACTTGTTGGAAATTTTCTTTAGCCTCGAGGTGTAAAAGTTATGGAATTTATACTCTGAGAGAATTGAATATGAAAGCACACGAAAAATCCATACAGCGATATGACCTTGAAGATAAGATATTTTAGCTAAGTGGTTAGGTTTGTAATTACATAATTTTGTTACTTTGGATAACCACAATTTATATCCCAAAACACTACTCACTTCAGATATTATGGCACTGGAAATGTTGAAAGTACAGTAAATCAAAACTCTAACTTAAGCAAACAGTGAAGGCTCCAACCCATGAAAAACGCTTTCTTACACCGGCAGCACAAAGGACAATGAAGCGGTACCAATGACGTCCACCTAGATGAGCTTTAAACAAAGCTGCATGAACGCAAAGCGTGCTTATTGCATAACCATTTCCACTGTAGGGGTATGACAATGAGAAATAAAAGGAAGAAACCAGAAAATGAAGAAAATAAACAAGTGTTTTTATAGCCTCCACTGAGAAAGCTGTTCTTCTGGAATGCTCTGCAAGATGGTAAGACATGGAGGTTAAGGGCACGGGATTTTGAGTAAGGTAAGTCTAAATTCAACCGCCCATTCTGCACCTCACTAGTTATGGACTCTAGCCTTTCCAAGCCTCGGTTTCCTTCCTGTCCAGCAGGGACGATGACTGCATCTGTTCCCAAAGGTGGCTGTGATGGTTACATGAGAAACGCATACAAAGCATTCAGCCTAATAACTGGCAAATAACAGACACTCAGTGATTTATCTCTCTGGGACTATAACTATGAACACTATAAGGGGAGAGACTATTCCACAAGTGGGGCAGAACTAACAAGCAAGAAGTAAAACTGTTCTCACAGCAGCACTGCTCACCACTCCTCCTCATCACTTTTACACAAAGAGACATTCAAAGATAAGAATATTAACAAAACAAGGAAGGAAGCCATAATTGCAAGTTAGCAAGATAGAATTACGGGAAAGTTTTAAAATTCTGATACTAAAATCCTGAGTCTCTGTTTATTCCTCTGGATATGCAGACTTTTAATTATTCTTGAAAGCTTAAAAAATATAAGAAATCTATTTCAGTCTAAAAATTATAAAGAGCAAAATTATGTAAATAAATAATGTATTAAGAGCAAAATGATCTCAAATAAGAGAAAAGAGAAGATTAGCATACGGTGATCATTTTGGCGTTTAGAAACATCTCTTCAAGGTCTTATTTTAAAAAAGATATCTAAATAAAGTATTAGGGTAACTATTAACCCTTCAACCTATTAAGCTGCTTCTTATACAGAGCTACAAAAACAGAACAATCTTTTATAAGCAGCATCCAAAATGGAGAGCTGACTCCATGAAGGAAAAGACCAGGCCGTTCCCTTTTACCAAAGTCTGGCCAGCCTGGTGGCAGCTCTGGGCGAGCCCTTCCCACTGCCACAGTTCTGAACCACGGGGTGTCAGTCCAGTTACTCCCCACTATGAAAGAAGAAGAATACGGAAGTGCAGACATCCAAAGCGCTGCTGGGCAGAACCTAGATGGGCAGTGAGAAGACCTTAATGCCATCTTCTTCCAGATGGACAGCAAATGGCTGCGGAGAGTGAGAACAATGGAGACAGGAGTGGGTGCCATATTAATCTGCAGCACTCGGTTCGAGCATGCATGCCCGGCCTGATTCTTGAAAACAAAGCCAATAAATGAATAATCCTTATGTTAGGCCAATGTGTTTAGGCAGTTTCTCCAAGACAAAAGATTTCCTACTGTAGACTGCTCGAAGACATTTAAATTATCATAAAAAATGTTGCTTCAAGTTACCAGATGCTATATTGCAAATTCACTGCTTCTGTGAGTCTACCTTAATAAGAATTCATAATTTGTTGTGAAATGAAAAGAAAAGGTTATACACAGCAAATGATTGCTGATTGGCAATGGCAGCACAGAAAATGCAATAAAAAACCAAATAAAAGTTAGGTAAGGATCTGGTTTCTGTCCTATTTGCTAGACATATCACAAGCACTTTTTCCAAAACTTCAAAAATTACCAAAAGGCAATACACAGCAATTGGATAACTAAGCTAACAGAAGTACCTAGTTACCAGAAGTACACTCTCTAAACACCACTAAGAACTTGGCATTGATTGTTAAACCTTCTTAGGCACTTTAGAAACCTACATAAAAATGTATACACAACCCACAAATATTTTATAATGTGGCCTTTCATTTGACATTGTGTCTTAGCAGTCTTTTCATGGAGGACCTTTATAGTTAGCTCATTTCAAAGGTGCACAGTACTTAGGAGACACCAGTTTATTACACATTTTCTTATTAACATAGACTTAGATTGATTTTTATTATTTCTTACTATGACAAACAATAGTTTGACAGCTTTGGAAACGTGCAAATATCAAAGTAGATGTAGGCACATCCAAGGAGAATGGTGGTCAAAGGTTAAAGGAACTTTTCAGATACTTGGATTTTGATAGATTCCCTATCAAACTGCCCTCTAAAAATGCTAGAACTTTCATCTATTAACAGTTAAATTGATAACATGTAAACACTTGTTAAAATTTAACTTTTTGCCAGCCTAATAGGAGAAACGAGAAAACCAAATTTTTATCGAGTTTGCATGTTCCTGAAAGTGAGCTACATTTTATTTGCAGGACATTTAGCACATCTCTTCTGTGAACGGTCTATTCACATGCTTCACCAATTTGTAAAAACTGGGTTATCTAATTTATTTGTAGGGCCTCTCATATGCTACACATGTCAAACCTTTGTCAGAGGTTTACATGCTATAAATATTTTCCTGCCTCTTTGTATGTAGGTCACATTTAACTGTGTTAAATGCAATAATGTAAGCCAAATTACTATATTAAGTACACTGTTAGTTACAGTAACTCACAAATGCTTGATGAATGACATCTGGGTTTAAAAACTAAGTGTTTTTTGCCCTGGTTGGTGTAACTCAGTGGATTGAGCACGGGCTGCGAACCAAAGGGTCGCTGGTTGGATTCCCAGTCAGGGCACATGCCTGGATTACAGGCCAGGCCCACAGGAAGGCCACGTGAGATGCAATCACACATTGATGTTTTTCCCCATCTCTTTCTACCTCCTTCTGTCTAAAAATAAACAAAATAAATCTTTAAAAAAAAACCTAATTGTTTTTCAAGTTTACTATTATATTCCCTATTTTTGAGCTTGACATTTAATTTTGTTTTTCATAAGGGAAAGATGAGAAATTTTATTTGGAAAAGAACAGCTTTTTCCTCAATTGATTGCCCTGCCATGGTTCTATGTAGAATGATTTCATATGATGATTATACATTATCCCACCCCAGAGTCATTCATCAGTCGACATATTGTTTCAAAACAATGATCAAATGGCATTTACTTTTGTATCACCTAGAGACTAGTTTTTAAATAGTACATGCAATCAGTGTATTTAATGCAAAAAATTAGTATTTATATTTAGTCTTCTCAATCTCAAACATGACTGAATAAAACAAATAAGCAAAATATAAATAAAAGGGGGTTAGAATACAATTGAAAATTTTCAACGTATTTTTTATTCATTGAGAATGATCAACAAGGGGCAAATAAAATCTTGTGATTAATCTTTAGCTTTCCCACGTATAAAAGCTTGAGTGGCTCAGACAAGCAATCATGGCCGACAATGGGATTTAATCTGACACAAAGTAGGCTCGCAGTGGGTTTTGTTAGGTATTGTATAACAAAACCATTGGAACTGGTCTTAAAAGAAGCCATCAAGTGGAGGGTGGTGTCATCTCACTCAGTTGATCAACATGGATCTTTTCTACCTACCTACCTACCACCTACCTATCTATAAGCAGCCCTAGGGAGGCTTAGCAAACTCAGCAAACCCTGTGGGTCCTATAGTGAATATTATTTAGGATACAATTTTGTATATTCCATTTACTGATTTTCTGTAGGTATGGAAGGCATGTCTGTAATTAGATAACAAAAGCGAATGTTTAAAAATTATAATATAAAAATGATACCACAACACAAATTAGAACGTGGAGAGATTTCCTCATAATTTTAAGCGAGGAGTCAACATATACTGTCTAAAGCTAGTATTTGAAGAAACAAAATTTATTTGTATTAATGAAAGCCACATCAAAGATCTCTGTAACTAAAAATAGAAATTGGTCATAGTGTCAAGGCAAAGAAAGAATGGCGGAAAGCATTAGTTTTCATGGTGTGCTTTTTGTAAATTATTTCTACTAAAAATAAATACAGGGCGGGGCAAATAGTGTGAGTACATGAAGGAGTTTATTCTTGTATTATTATTTATTACTATACTATTTTCCATTCGAACAACCATAAACTTACTTTAGCCGCACCCCGTATTATTCTTGTCTACTCTTATTTCTTACAGATGGACAGGGTTTTAGGGACATGAGTGGGAGGCCTGTAATTCTGGGACTTTTTAAACTTAGTACCTCCATGGGGATTGTGTTTATCACAAGAGAATGGCTCTTCTGAATTCTGTGAACAGCCCGGTGCTCATGCTATTGTATCTGCAGCATCTCTCACTGCTCTAGGGTCAAGTGGATGTCTAGTCTGTGCCACCTGCCACGGATGGGGAGTTTCAGCTTTGTTAGAGGTGGGATGGTCACATCTAAAACAGAGCACAGATAATAGTTTAATTTTCAATTATTACTTAGATTTATTTTTGCAATCTTTTAAACACTATAAGAATCAAGGTCCTGAGACTAGAGATATTTTGAAGATTCATCTTACTGAAAAACATCACTTTAAAGAAGGCAAATTTATACAACTTAGCTCCCCTTCCCCAAAGAGAACTATGTTCAATCAGTAATATGACCAACTGGATTATGACTTGGGGACAGGTAATAGAATTTCCTTTAGGTTTCCGTTGGTGGTTTGTAACTGGCAAATAACTGGAATGCTTCCCACTACTGTTCAGTTTGGAGGAAGTCATTTCCTTCTGTGGTATTTTATTACTTTCATTACTTTTATTCTGGACTTTTCTTTTTGAAGTAGAGCTAACTCTTTCAATGTGCCTGTACTATCCATAGTAGTTTCAGCTAAGACCAGTTAACATGGTTTTATTTCTGTCTGCACCTGTTCACCATGCTAAAAACCTATGTTACTAGTGACAGATACAACTTAGTGCTCCTATGCAGCTTGTATGACTGGTCTCCTAAACTGGGAGTACTTTTCCAGTAAATGCCTAGGGCAAGTGCTGGGCTCTTTAAGCATTCACAGGTTACCTGAATGAAGTTCAACGGGAACCTCACCGGGGTTGTGGGAAACCTTACACGTGCACAGGACACTGAAATAGGACCCTGCTCTTTTAAATACTTTGCATGATGACTTCAAGTTACCAACTGCAAAAAAATTAAACATTTTATTTGGACTCAAAGGGTCTTAAGGATATTATGTGGAAATACTGTTCAATTGTCTGTCTGTCCATCCATGTATCTGTCTATCCACTGAGTTTCCTATTACATGACAAGCATTATTCTAGATGTCGGGGACAATCTAGAGAATAAAACAAAGTCCTCACCTCAGAAACAGTGACCTTTCCACATTTTAATGAAGTTTACACCCCACCAAGTGTAAGTTCTTCATAAAGGCAATTTCATGAAGATAACTTATGGTTTAAATCACAGACGTCTCCGCTGCAAGTTCAATCCATTGCAGGCTCTTCTTACCTTCAATGCCAGACTAACACCAGCTTGGAACTATGAGTGCTAGTGTGTCCTGTGATAGAAACTGCTCTTTGTAATTATTGATATATTTACCCGTGGTATTTATAACAAAAACACACAATTGCATTCTAAATTTACCAGTTAATGTTTAAGTATAACTCTATTTAAATAGAATCCTTTATGGATTTTATTTACCCAAATACTCTGTCAACTTTAAACTCAGTCAAAATTTTCCAGTGTTTTTTTCCACAAAGATGTTTACTTTAGTTATGTTTAGAATGTACAAGACTTCTTTTTCACAAGTCACCTCTGAATCAACTGAACAGAAACTCAAAAAAAAAAAAAAAAAAAGAAAGGAAAGGAAGCAATAGGATTCTACACATAGAATCTGACATATGGTATTTCTAGGTTTCTCTGGGAGTTTGAAGGCAGAAATACAGTATTTTTTCTCTCTCTACAGAAAAGGCTGCATAAAACATATCAATTATCAGTAGACTTACTTGTTAAAAATGAATCCCCTATCAACTAAGTCAAAACCTGTGGGAATACGCCTCAAAAATTTTATTCTGAAAAGCAGGCCAGTGAACTATTAGACACTCCAAAGGTGAAGCCCTGGGCATGTGTGTGGGATGGTGGGAAGGCGGCTGCCTGTGGTAGCTACATCCGTGTAGTGTATTTTCTCCTGGACAGAAACTTCTTACGACATAAAACCCTTTTCTATTACAGGGTCAGGGATGCCACTCAGAAAATGCTTCGTATGAAACCTGGCCAAACTTAGGACACGGAGCATGCCACGTGGGCACATGTTCTGCCAGGAGGCCTACTTCAGCATCCAAAGTGCCTGGCAGTTGTCAGAACTTGCAAGGGGAATTTTGTTTACTTTGTGAAATGCCTGGTATGTTCCAAGGGTCATTTAGGAATACTGTCACACTGTCAGTAGGGGGGGTACAGTCTTTAACTTAAATGTATCCGCTAAAGAGAACACTTTTGATCTCAGTATTCAATTTATTTCTATGGTCAATTAATAGAATTCCTTACATTATAAATTACCAGTCGAAAAAAATGTCTTATGTTATTTAATACTATTTTTATGTTTTTCAAATATCTACTATCTGAAATCAGCTATATAATTAAGCACTATGTATGACATGATATGATATATTATATTATTTGTTATGTCCAAGAGTTTCAACTATTGGCATAGAGTGAAATAAACATTTTAGATAATACAAAAAACTGTAATGAAATAAAAAAATTACTTCTCAGGATTGTTTAATAAAAAGATCAGGAATTTGATAATCAATAATAAATAAAACCCTAAGTTTAGAAATAGTTTGGTCTAATATTTACAAAATTTCAAAATATCTGATCGCACCCTCAAGTCCAGGTGCGACCATTCAGTGGGAGAGTTTCAGACAGTCAGAGAGTGCGGCAGGAGTCTGGGAAAACAGTAAGCTGATGCTTCAAGGAGAGGTACCAGACACCAGGGCAGAACTGTGACAGAAGTAAGAAAAGGGGACAAGTGGCAGAAGTGGCAGACACAAATGGTGACAGAAAAGACCGTGAGAAGCAAAAGTAAAGGCAGCAAAGAGCAAGGTGAGAATGTGGGAGAGGGATAAGCCTCGCTTGCACAATAGGTACAATATTCAGTCATGTTATATAATGAAAAGGAAACACAAGCATATACGCATCTATACAGAAAAGAAATTAACTATAGTAAATTCTGTAGTCCTCTAATTTTTTACAAGATGCTTCTATTAATTCATGTGTTCATCAATACCCATGAAAGATAGGCACAACTCTGAGCACAACAAACACATTTGTACACTGATATTCCTGTCCCAACAGGACAACACATGTCACTGTCCTGTCCTAATCCCTCTCCTCGGTGTCTAGGAAAGCTGCCATAGGATAAACAGGTGTTAGGTGTGACGGGCTCCACGGTTCAGTTTCACAGAGACTGGGCTGTTTACTGGTAGCCAGAGCAATCGCTTCCTAAACCTCAGTGCATTAGGCCTGACACAGCAGTTCTTTCCTATGCTGTTCCCTGTCCTGTGGATGCTTTCATCTACGAGTCAGCAGCCCTTCTTAGCCACAAATGCCATCTGTGGCCCTTGGGATGCCTGAGGCCAGAGGAAGAGATAGGAGAGAGAGAAAGGGCTAGGAAAGACTATTTTTATGACAAGGAAAGGGAGGGAGAAACCGCAGGCGTGGAAAGAGAGGAAGAGTGGGGGACAGAGAAGGCAGGCAGTTCTGTGTGCTGAGCAGCAGAAAGTAACCAACTTGAGATATTATGTACTGTCCACTTGGACAGCCCTTTCAGCACTCGGTCTCACCACTTCATCTTCTAGAACTTTTCCCCTTCACCTTACTTGGGTCACCCACTTCTACAGTCACACCTGGAGTACTGAATACATGTCCTCTCTGAAAATGACTGATTAAGGTCGCTTATTATTTGATAAGAACACATTCCCTTACAGCTTATTTGCTCCAGAGTCCAACCTACACCTGTTATTTGGTTTCAGTAAGATCTCTCTTTTCTCTTTCTATATCAATACTCTCTCTGTCTTTTGAAGAAACTTTTATTACAGATTATCCATTCTCTCTCCTATATCTTTAATCTATCCTTCTTTACTACAGATTAAACATGCTCAAGAATCTTAAACAAAATAAAAAACAACACCAAGGATTTCTGTAATTCGTATCTGCTTTGGTTATACCTCTCATTCTTCCCAGCTAAATTTGTGAAAGAGTTGGGCATTTTCTCTACCTACTTATTCACTTCCTATTCACTTCTCATCCCATGCCAATCTGCTTTTGGCCCCTACATTTCCATGTACAGAGCTCCTTCTGGCGTCACCAATGACCTTCATTAGCCAAATTAGTACATACTGTGGTTGAGCCACCTTCAGCATCATTGGACAGCGCTGATAATTGCTTCCTTATTGAAGCAGAGTTTTCCTGTGGCCTCTGTTTACAGCACATTCTCCTGGACTGACTATGCGTCCAGTTGCTTCTTCTTAGTCTCCCTTCTTAGCTCTGCTCCCTTTATTCCACCTTTAAAAAGCTACGGAGTTCTGCAGGACCTGATCTAAAGCTCACTTCTATGTTCCTTTCCTTAGGTAATCTCATTCACTCTTGTGGTGGCAAAGATCACTTCTGCCAATGACTGCACTTTGCGTTTTTAATCTCCAGCTCCACATGTTAACACTTTGCTGAATTTTTCTTACTTGAATGTCTTAGGCACCTCAGAGATAGTATGTCTAAACGTACTCTTCTTCCAAATACCTTAATACTGTAGCTGCCCCATTATACACCTGACTGTTTTTTTGTTTGCTTGTTTCACACATTACTTTATTGTTGTTCAATTACAGTTGTCTGCATTTTCTCCCCTCACTGCCCCGATTTTTCACATCAGAAACCAGGAGGTCACCTGTGAAATCTGCTTCTTCATCAACCCCTTCAACATTTTATCTTACTAACCAACTTTCCTTTAAATATCTCTTAAATATATCCACTTCTTTCCTTCTCTGCTGCCACCAACATAATCAAGCCGCCATCACTACTGCTGTAGCCTCCTAACCGGTCTCTCCAGATTTCCTCTGCACTATTATTTTCTAGAGAGCAACATGACTGATATGTTCAGGTTTTACTCAAATAACAGTAGGAATAAATAGCAATGAGATACTCTTTAATTCAACTATAGTTTTCTTGGGAGTGGGCATCCTAATGACTGCCTAATATACTAACATCTTAACTGAAACTGCCTCAGAGGCAGTTTCAACTTGTAGTTAAATTCTACAAAATACAATCCTTAAATATAAGTGAGAAGAGAACATCAAAGACCAGAGAAGAAGGAATTAAAGAAAAAGATTCTACCACCTCTTGCTTAAGAGCATGCTTCACCCTTCTCGTGACTACTTCTGACCTATATCCTGTACTATCTCCATACATTTTTGTATTTATTTGACCTTCATCTAAGTTTGGTTAGAGGGAAAAAAAACACATTTAAGAAAAAGAAAGAACAAAAATGTCTACTACAGGCTTTTCATTAATAAATGTCCCCCAGGGAGGAAGTCTAGTTATAGATCCTGTTTGGATTGCAAGTTATAGTCACTTTCTTAAAATTCTGAAGAAAAAAGTCGGGAAAATGAAGCCAAGTTTTGGCTGCACCCTGAAATAGTATCCATGCCACTCGAAAGAGCACTGACTCAGTAACCAGTCTGCTTTCTCCTTCAGCTGGGCTGTGCACAACCTCTTCCACCGATATCCAAGGCTACATGAAAAATGAGGAAGAAAGTTTCTTTAAATACATCTCTACTTTACCCAGAGCTCTACTTGTAGCAGACAGAAATGCTAGGGAAAATAACAGGGGACTGGAATTCTAAGAAGTTCCTTTCTTGCCCCGGTGGGCAGGACTACCACTGACTCTGATGGAGAACGTGCTCTCAGGTCCCTCCCGCAGGAGAGGGGAGACGGGAGAGGGGAGGCTTTCGGGCGGTGTGTCCATGGCCAGACAAAGGTTGTTTCTCCACATTCCCAGTCTTGCTCTGATTTTTACTTCCTCACTGCCCTGACTACGTTTCTACATGTTCTTAACCAACGTCACCTTCACAGGGATGTCCTCTTCCTGGCTGGCTTTCTCTGAGGTGAAGACATAAGAGATTTCTTTGTGAGAGGTCGTCTGGCGGCAGATTGCACACTTAATGGAGCTTCTGTGAGACCCCACGCTGTACTGCTCGATGATAATAGAAGTGCATTCGTTACAGAAGCAGTGCCCACAGGTCAGGACAGCCCACTGCAAAAGGAAACACGGAACCTGCCTCAGTGAGATGCTGCCAAGGACGCCTTCCACTCTGCACACACGCTAGAAGGAGGGAGTCATCATTTCACTTCCTAAATATTTCGTGACACTAATACTCTTTAAGTCATAAAAGCTAAGTTGCACATTTAAATTAACCATTTTTAAGTCCAACCAGACTACGCTTTCATAGTCTTCAGTTACGCTCATCCTAATAGTAAGCACAATAGTTAGAGGGTCACAGTTATTTTATTAGTTGGGGTTCTCATTTCAGTAGTTAGGAAGAATGTGAATCACTCCTTCAGTACTTCAATGGTAGATATAATATAGGGGCTAAGGAGAATATTAATTTCAATCTCATACTCAATACAGTCTATATAACTTATTAGACAGATTAGATTTTCACATGTTAAAGCGCTTATTATACAGGAAATAAGATAGGCTAGTAACTCAACTTATTTTAAAAGTGATCTGGATACATTTAAAAAATTCCCATATAAACCAATAAAAAGATAGTTTTGAAAATCCCCTTGCTGTATTTCAAGGAAGGTACAATAATATATTCTGGAGCATATTCTGGGGACTCCTCCCCTTTTTGGCAGTGGGAGGGGGTGTAGAAGAGCATTACATTTAATCGAGTTGTCAGTCCTAAAAGCTCTAACATCTTATGCTAATTATTTAACCTTTTCACCTGGTGAAAACCAATGATGATAATAACTACAGAGTGGTACTTTGAGTGACATGATCCTAAGACCTAAGCTATGATGTGTATGAACTTATATGGAAAGATGGTATGTGGCCTGGCCTTCCCGAGGTACTTTGCGGGATGGACTAGGAAGCCCCTTGGAAAAGAACCCAAACTAAGGAAGAGAAAACGTGGTCTATACGCTTGGTTTTAAAACAGTGACTGGGAATAAGAAGGGGTTATTCAAGATTCATTGGCTGATGCCATTCAGGCCGCTCTCCAGCTGCACCTCTGCTCTCAAGGAACTGTGCCAGAGTCCCCAGGAGTGGAGGCTGCAGGGAAGTGAAAGAGCTGTTTCACTGGCATCTCCATAGACAGAGCAGCACTGTTCTGTACCCTGTATACCTTGAGTGCCACCGGGGATGAAGGGCACTTCCTCTACTTGAGAGGGCTTGTGCAGATCGTTAGAGCTCAGATGGACAAGCTGAAGAGCAGTACAGGTCCATCTGCAAAGGAGGAGAAACCAGAGACATCTGGCACCAGAGCCCAAAGAGTGCCAGGCAGCTGACTGAAATGGCCTACCCAGAGGAGTGGACAAATGGCACCGCCCCCAGGGCATCAGCCAGTGCCTGTGAGTTATCTCTCATGGGCTCTTTGGGGCGGGTGGGGAGCGGGGAACTGGGGCGCCAAAGGGAAAGGCTCTGGAGTTCCTACAGTTCCTAGATGTGGGATATAAGCAGAGTTATAAAAGCGGTATTTTGTTACTGTTATTTTAATCCAGTATGATCTAAGTCTAGGAGACCTGGGTTCTGCTATAATTAAATGAAATAATGTACATGAAAGAACTTTAAAAACTGGAAATGTTTAGGACAAAAATTAAATAAAATTTCTGAGACAATTTGGTCACATGAATCTCCCCAAAACTAAAATCAAAGAAACTGCTTACACCGTGATCCCTTCCATTTTAATCAGAAGTTGTATCATACTTTTATCACTAACTTTTATCAGAAATCACCAGCATTTGTACATCGCTATTTTTCCATTCAGTTTCCAATGTAATATCTGTCCCTTTAATATTTGTTACCAATAAACTATCCTTAAAAAATCTTACCTTCCTCATAAATTGTGGAAACTAAAGGTCTTTGGAGCCTCACTGGCTGGGGCTAAAGTTACTTTCTTTCTGATTATTGCTGGGCAGACTATGGAACTCATATTTTAACTTCCCACTCTCAGTTTCAGAGGAAAAAACTCCCAAGAACACTTTTACTGATTTAATGGTAATGAACTTATCTTTCAAATTTTGAAAATGAGTATTCTGATATTGTAGACACTGACCATACAAAGTTGGAATTTATAGTTTCATAAATCAAAGTTGGTAGGATAAAACTAAGAACTTTTTCCTCTTGTTGAGAAGAATAACATGTCATCAAAATTATAGACATTTGTATACTAATATACAAAGAACTAAACTTAATTTTCATAATGGTCTAAATTCCCGCGGGATTGTTGTTATTTGTACTTTAAATTCTAGTATTACTAGATTTTAATAATGCTGAGTAAAAGCTATGTTACTGTACCTTTGAAATACTTTCTTAAGTAAATCAAAGTGTGCTGTATTATATTTCTGTACAATTACCAAATAACCATGTTAAACTGACAAAGTCAAATTATTTAGACCCAATCTTGTGACTGGGAACAATATTCAGAGCTATGCATCTTTAATCAAAAAGATGGAGTTATTCTAGAAGTATGTTTTCACCTATCACTTACGGAAAACATCGCTCAAACATATGTTGGCACTAAATAAGCGAGCGCAACTTCAGCCCCAACTCTAAGACAAAGACCGTATTTGCCTCGCACACACGGGCGCTGAGAGAGAGGCGCTGGGCGTGTGGGGGGAGCATGAGTGTAAAAGCCTTTGAGGATTGCACAGCGTTCTAGAAATGCATGTGATGTCTATGCAGCTTCACCTGTTTTCCCAGCTGCCGAGCACAGATTGGACAAGGCTCCGGATTAATACCTCCTGACGTTTTGTCTTGAGACTATCCAAAAAAGAGAAGAATTCAAAAATATATTAGTTTCATTTTAAAACCTGATACATATTTTATAATTCACTTATAGAAGTAAATTCTGGCAAGTGCAATTTTAGTAGCCTGATAATTGAGATGACATAATAATTTATATATTATTACCTAATAATATCATTTCTGGGATTTACAAATAACGTTCATTATAGAAGTGAACAAAAAAAGGGAAGCAATTTTTATCAAAGTTTGTTAAAGTTATAGTACTACAGTTGTGATTACTGCAAAAGGCCAAGTGAAAAGTGTAACTTAGCTAAATTCTCAAATTTTATTTTCACACTAGATTTTGTTGTAAAGGAATTATATATTCTGCATGTCTGCTCAGCATGGGCTCGCGGATATGGGAAGAGGCAGCATTTACTTACAAAACTCCTTATTAATGCTGGTTTCTTCTCAGTACTCATTTCCTAATCTCATTAAGGCAAAGCAAGTAACTAGAAATTAGAAATATTATTGATTTGAGACCTATCTAAGTCTGGGAATTAATTGTGTTTCAAAATTTCCTTCAAAATATTTCAAAAATTAGAAGGGCTTCAAAAAAGTCATCAAATGGACAGGTTTTAAAACTGAAGAAAACATAAAGGAAAGTAAATTAGACAGATAGATCACTAAAGTTTTTAAGTCCGTGATTTCACTAACCAAATAGTTTTTAAAACAATTGTTTTTGATTATCCTTGACTTTTAGCAACTTTCAAATACAGGACACAGTATTAATTACAGTCCCAGGCATTATATCACCAAGACGTATTTTATCCCTGGAAGTTATAAAATAACTTCCCCAATACCTTCTGCGTCCCCTTACCCATTCATTTCACCGCCCCCATGACCGTCATCTCCGGCAACCACCCATCAGTCGTCTTTATCTATGAGCTTCATGTTCTGTTGTTCTTTTTATTAGATTCCACATAAAAGTGAAATTAGATGGTACTTTTTTCTCTTATTTTACTTCTCATAATGCCCTCAAGGTCCATCCATTTTGTCAAAAATGGCAAGATTTCATTCTTTTTTATGGCTGAATAATATTTCATCACACATACACACACACACACACACCACATTATCTATTTGTCTGTCAGTGGACACTTAGGTTGTTTTCACATCTTGGCTACTAGAAGTGATGGCGTGCCACTACCTGCGTCTCCTATAAAGTAGTGGAATCCCCTAACAAGCAGCAGACTCTCAAAAAAAGAGTCTATGTGGCTGTCTAGTAGTGTTCAGGGAGTTTCTTCTGGTGACCTTCTTTATGCTTTGGAGTCTCACTGGAGCTTTACCAGCACCTGACGTTGAAAAGAGCTGACTGCCAATACAACATGTGAACCTTCAAGTTTATGTAGCATTCATTTTAAATGCAGTCCAATCTGCTCCAAGTAATTTATTTACATTTAATCTTTCAAATTCGGTTGAATTGCTGATATCTTACTAATCACTACTTGTTCTAGTGCCTATGATATGTCCAAATCAAATTACTTAAAATTCCTTGAGGGCAGGAACCAATCTGTCTACTTCAAACTCCTAGTCCAATGCATATATACAGCAGGTGCTCAATACTATTTGTTGACTGCCAGAAAAATTAAATGTTAACAATTTATTTTCATTATTCTTTATTTCAAATAAATGTAATTACAAAAATGAGAGTATATTCCACTTATAATTTTAGTTATTTTTTCAACTCTCTAACATGAGCATTTTCTTATCTCATTCACAGAAAACACCATTAAAAATATTTGTCACAAGAATAATCCATGATTTATTTATTTATTTATTTTAAAGATTTTATTTATTTATTTTTCTATAGATGGGAACGGAGGGAGAAGGAGAAGGAGAGAAATATCAGTGTGTGGTTGCCTCTCACATGGCCGCCACTGGGGACCTGGCCTGCAATCCAGGCATGTGCCCTGACTAGGAATTGAACTAGCGATCCTTTGGTTTGCAGCCCGCGCTCAATCCACTGAGCTACACTAGCCAGGCTAATCTCTGACTTCTATAACTGTAATTTTTGTTGGACATAACTACAGTCTTGTTTACACTGTCCTATACTATAGAGCACACACCTTTATGTTAAGTGTATCACATTTTCTATAGATCATCACCATCTTCTGTGATATGTGTAGCTATTGCAGGCATAGCTGGTATTCTGACTCATATAACTAACAAAAACAAATAAAACACTGATTTTAAAATTCTGGTACCATTAATAATTATGGGACTAAAAGACTAAATGGAGTCACTAAAGTGGTTTATTGACATACAGTATCTTTTAAAATAATACCTTTTCCAAGTTCGTTAGGTAAAGAAGCTGCCCAAGTTTTTTCTGCAGTTGTGATGTAGCAACAGCTTTATCATTTAGTAGTTTTATCCGATTTTGTTCCACCTAAAAAAAAAACCACAAAACTTTATTCTCTCCCAGAACAATGATTAAAATTATATTAAACATGCATAATCTCTCCTCAATATAAATGTGTCCTCTTTTAAGAAAACCCATTTACATATAAAAACTCAAAATAGCAAAATGGATACTAGATAATGAATTTCAAAAGGAAATGCATATATTTTTTGCTTTACAGAAGATAAAACTCAATGTAGAATTGACTTGTATGTCTATTTCCTTCACCAAATTAGGTAAGTTTTCTTTCAGTACTTTTTCAAATAAGTTTTCAATTTCTTGCCTTTCTCGTCTCCTTCCGAAACCCCTATGATTTAAATGTTGGTACATTTGAAGTTATCCCAGAGGCTCCTTAGCCTGTCTCTGTTTTTTTTTGATTCTTTTTCCTTCTTCCTGTTCTGATTGAATGTTTCTTATTTCCTTGTGTTCCAACATTGATTTTATTCCTGGCTTCATCCACTCCACTATTGGTTCCCTATAAATTTTTCTTTCTTTCACTTAGTGTAACCTTTATTTCTGCCTCTTTTTTATGCTGTTGAAGTACCTAATGAGTTCCTTGAGCATACTAACAACCAGTGTTTTGAACTCTGCATCTGTTATATTGCTTATCTCCATTCTGTTTAGTTCTTTTTCTGGAGTTTTCTTCTGTTCTTTCATTTAGGCCATATTTCTTTGTCTCCTCATTTTGGCAGCCTCCTTATGTTTGCTTCTATGTGTAAGGTAGAGCTGCTTTGACTCCCTGACTTAGTAGTGTGGCCTACTGTAGAAAAGTATACCAGTAAGTTGGATGGAATGGAGCCTCAGGTAATCGCCAGGGCAGGACAACCTGTGTGAACCAGGCTGATGGAGTCTCTATATGGTGTTGCCACTCTGTGGCTCTGTGCTGGGGAGGGCTCGGAAAGTGGACAATGTCACTGCCTGGCCTCTGGAGTTTTGTCTCAGAGGAAGCTATCCCCTGGCACTTGCCCTGATGCCAGACACTTTGATTTCTCTCCGTACGTCACTGGTGACCTTCTAGCTGCTGGCCCAGGGCTGAAGCCCAGATTGAGTGAGTCTGTGTAAGTCCTAAGTCCATTGTGGGCTCTTTAAGAGGAGACTCCTGAGAATTCCAGAGTTTCTTCCACCACCCCAACCTCCACTGGTTTTTACAGCCAGAAGTTATGGGGACTTATCTTCCTGGCACTGGAACCCTGGGCTGGGTAGTCTAGTGTAGGGCTGGGGTCCCTCACTCCCAAGGTATCCCTTCCAGTTTTTATCCATCACACAGGGGTGTGGGACAGCCCGTTCCACATCTCTGCACCTCTCTGCATCTCTGCCGCCCTACTCATCTGGATGAAAGTGACTTCTTTAATTCCTTGGTTATTGGACTTCCATACAACTTGATTTTCGGACAATTCTGGTTCATATTTGTTTTGTAGTCTAGTTGTAATTTTTTCTGTGGTTGTGTGAGGAGGTGAGCTGTGTTTACCTACACCTCCATCTTGACTCAAAGTCTTGAATTGTTTTACATGGGAAGCTTTCTTACTTGAAGTCAGGTTAAAAAAAAATCAACCAAAATTCTATTTGTGTCCCATTCTTCAGTAATACATGCATAGGATAAAGAAAAATGAGATAATATGCTACTCAGGCCAGAGTGACTTCAAGAAATCCAGAGAAGAATCTCCATGCCCCCATCCTCTCTATGGCCTCTCTCAGGAGAATATAATAGACAAATAAATAAATAAAATAAAATAAAGAGGAATTTGTTTTCATAGAAAACACTTATTCTCAATTCTATTTTAAAAGTTAAGTAAAGTATATAATGAATATTACCAATTTTTCTGAGTTACAGTCTCTAAGCTTTATTGAAAGAAAAAGATTTAAATGATTAAACACACAAAGGAATAAAAATAAATTATAAATGAAAATAATATTGTCATTATGGAAGAGAAGGTTGCTGGAATTATTATTATTATTATTATTTTTTAAGATTTTATTTATTTTCAGAGAGAGGAGAAGGGAGGGAGAAAGAGCAATGTATGGTTGCTTCTCACATGGCCCTCACTGGGGACCAGGCCTGCAACCCAGGCATGTGCCCTCACTGGGAATCGAACTGGGACCCTCTGGTTCTCAGCCCGTGCTCAATCCACTGAGCTACACCAGCCGGGCATGGAATTATTTTTAATCCTGAGAAACAAAGAGGGATTTATTAGAAGATAAGTTGTCAATATCTAGTCATCATTAGCAAAGGCAAACACTGAAGCAGTTTTGGTTGTTCTTAGGGCAGATTTTTCTAGTTCTGAATAAAACTGACGTAATAGAACATATGTCTGACAACTGACCAAGAATATCTTTTAGCTTTTGGCACACAGGAGGTGTTCAGAAATAGATGAATATGCAATCTGGAGAGAGAAAAATGCACCAAAATAGTGAATTTTGAGCAATTAGATATTAGTATTAGACATAAAACTGCTCTGTTTGACCTGGGTCAAGCTAAGAGAGTGATTAAATACATACTTATTGAAGAGACCACTACCTTGACTCTTCTATGAATGCTACATTTATTTTATTTTATTTTTTTAAAGATTTTATTTATTTATTTTAGAGAGAGGGGAAGGAAGGGAGACAGAGAGAGAGAGAGAAACAGCAATGTATGGTTGCCTCTCACATAGCCCTCACTGGGGACCCGGCCCGCAACCCAGGCACGTGCCCTGATGGGGAATCGAACCGGGACCCTCAGGTTCCCAGCCTGTGCTCAATCCACTGAGCTACACCCACCGGGCTGAATGCTACATTTTTCTGATACCTATTTGCTGTGCTTTCTGTGGTTTACTTGCAAATTACCTCATGCGGTTCAATGATGTGAAGAACGGGTGGACTGGGCTTTGGCTCCCTGGGATCCCGAACTCTTAGACGCTCTGTAGCCATAGCCAGTTCATCAATAGCAGACACACGATTCCTCAGAGCCATCCAATATTCATGAAGCAACTGGAGGAACAGAAAGACAGACACCGGTAATGCACATAACCAAAGCTGGTTAAAACCAGCAAGATGTGCCTTGGTGAAAAGTCTTCAGTGAGGTCTTATGACACATAATTTTCTTTATTAAGTGTCTAAAGTACAAGCAATTCTTAGGCCATTTTTAGGATAAGAAAGTACAACTGCCAATCTCCATAGGACACTGCAGAACGCTGCCTCTTAGATTCTTAGGAACAGAATACCCTACCACTGACCAATAAATACTAGGCTGGTGGAATCTCTGCCTCATTTTTTAAAGAAATTTATTTTTTTATTTTTTTATTTTTATTTTTAGAGAGAGGGGAAGGGAGGGAGACAGAGAGGGACAGAAACAGCAATGTGTGGTTGCCTCTCACATGGTCCTCACTAGGGACCTGGCCTGCAACCCAGGCATGTGCCCTGACTGGGAATCGAACCGGGACCGTTTGGTTCCCAGCCCGCGCTCAATCCACTGAGCTACACCAGCCAGGGCTAAAGAAATTTTTTTTATTAAGAAATATTTCACATATTTAAAATAACATGTACATATGAAAATGAGAATATTAAAATATACAAGTGAGTGCCATCCTCCAATTTAAGAAAGAAAACAATACCAATTTCTTAGAGAAAGCCTGTTTTCCTTCTCAACTGTATTACTTTCTCCTCACACACTTTTCAAAAACTTCAACCCCACAAAATGGGATAACCATTATTCTGAGTTGGACTTAGTATTCCATACTTTTCATTGCCATATGCTAATCTATACATCCTAAATAACCTGGATATATATGTTTCTGAAATTTATAGAAGTGGTATCAATTATTTCAAAATTTCTGATATGCCTTCTTCACTAACATTATACTTTGAGGTAGATCCCGATGGATATGTGCAGGAGTAGCTCGCTCATTTATATTGCTGTGAAAGAGTTATGTGCAATGTTATGGAGAAGAAAAGCACGCAGTTCTGGGAGAACTACCTGATAGACACTCCTTTGACACAGAACCTGGGGCCAAACTGAACCCCATGGAAGAACACAGGGCCAAGTGGACACTATGCAGTACTATCTTCTTCCATGGCTTGGTGTAATCAATCGTGTTGGTGTGCTTTTACATTGAAATAGTAATGTGAAAAAAATTATTGCAAACCCATGATTTCAACACTATCAAAGTGTTAAAATTTATCAAACATATGAACTGGTAATATAGACAGCATGCATTCTTTTTCTGGATAGATATTTTTATCCAGCTTTCAAATGCAAGAACTTGCCCTGGCTGGTGTAGCTCAGTGGATTGAATGCTGGACTGTGAACCAAAGGGTCGCTGGTTTGATTCCCATTCAGGGCTTGTGCCTGGGTTGCTGGCCAGGTCCCCAGTAGGGGGGCGCTTGAGAGGCAACCACACATTGATGTTTCTCTCCCCCTCTTTCTCCTTCACTTTCCCCCTCTCTAAAAGTAAATAAATAAAATCTTTTTAAAAAAGCAAGAACTTTAGATTAAAAAAGATGCTAAATGGAATTATAAATAAAACGCTTCTTTCACTGCGTCCCCCCTTTTACCTTCAAAGTAGGATAATGAATTAATAAATCCAAATATATAAGAAAAATTCAAAATTAATGAATTTTGGAATCTTCTCTCAAAGACATAGTTACAATATGACAAAATTATTAAAGTATTACTACAATGGGTCACTTTCTGCATTATTAATTGCGATCGTTTAGAGTCTTGTATATTGAGAAATACTGTATTCTCCAATCTTCATTCAAAGTTGTTGATGGCTGGCTGTTATTCATAGAGCGAAGCAAATGAAAATGAAAAATGATAAAAAATCCCTACTCTACTTTCACAGACTAGCAATGTTAGATCAACCTAAGAACAGAATGACCATTTTGACAGCTAAATAAAAGGTTTCTTATATTTTAATTTTAAAAATAACTTTCTTTGAGCAATTTAATAAATAAAAGTTCCTTATCTGTTCAGTATTACTGTATTTATTTTTCACCATTACAATCATCACATTTTAGGGAAAGAGAAATTATAATACCTAGAGTCACTAAGCAGATTTTTAAAAACTAAAGAGAGAAAATGAAAAGTTGCCATTAAAATTAATGTAAAGGAGAACTTTTAATATTGGATGAACGTTTCTAAATACTGGACCTTATATTCCTTCTTCCAAGCTTCAAAGAGATCCATTGAAGTACTTCCTTCATCAATGAATGGAATATCAAATCTATGTGACTTTGCAAACGACAGCAGAGCTTTCATAGATCGCTCTGTCTCACTTATTGCCCACAGGCCCCGGCTGGTGGTAGGTATTCGATCATCCACCAGTCCTTCTTCATCTTCTATCATCTCCTCAAATATTGCAGTCTGGCCTTTGACTCTGAAGACATACAAGAACAAAATAACAGTAACTACTGTCCGTAGGTAGAAAAGCACTGCAAAAGTCATATTGGCAGAGCCAATAGAGAAACAAGGTCAGCAATGAAAATTTCAATAATTTTTAACGTCGTATCTAAAGGTCATGTTTGCAAGCCTTTGGAAAAAATTACAGCAACTCTGAAAATGCTTGAGGCATCATAAATTTGACCCATGTTTCTTGGGAACCATCTAGAAATGGCTATAAATTCCAGGCTGAAATCTTACTCTGATTAAAATAATACAAAACACAGACTACCATCATGATCAACCATGCAAAAAAAAAAAAAAATAACAAAAAAAGACAAACAAAAAAACCCCAAACCACAAGATGATCTAAAGGTACACTGTCAATTTCTCTTTTTTTGAGGCAATCAGAACTTGGTCTTTTCTCAATTTCCATTTTTGTAAAACAGAAATAATTTTGCTAATGTCATGGCTGTATGTACTTAATAGAAGTAGCTTACTTAATTCCTTATACAGGATGAAATTTTCAAATTCGTGTTGCAGAACGCATATTAATAATGAGAGCTGGCATTTTATAGGATTTCAACCATGTATCCAACACAATGCTAAGCAATAACATGCATTTCCCTATTTAATATTTAAAAAAAATTCAATGTGGTATACATTGTTATTGTATGCATTTCACAAATGAGATTACTGAGGCTTGGAGAGGCGATTTGCTCACAATAGTGGGCAGGGATTTGAGTTCAAACATGTTGCACTCGAGAGTCTGTCACTTCCCTAAACGACCCTTCAGTTAGACATCGCTACATGGCACGAGCGCCGGAGGCCAGGCTTCCGCGTGGGTGCAACTGAGCATGTTACATGATCAAATGCCAAAGTTTATTGAATTGATTTAGTAAGAGAAAAAATATATAAAAAGATTACTGCAAGGAAAGCATAGTCTTCTAATTTAAAACATCAATCTTGTAAATGTCTCATTTTCCTGATGGGAAATAATCAGAGAACTTACGTGTGAGAAAACAGCTTCGACTCGTACTCGGTGAACAGCTCATCAGCCTTACAAAAGACACAGCTGGAAAAGGAGAAGCTGTCAGTGAAATGTCCCCAACACAACCAGCAATGAGGCAATTTCTAAGAAAGGCTTAGTATTTTATTCCTTACTTTTTCTTTTCAACAAATATGCCATTTTAGAAAAAAAAACAAACAGGTTTTCAGTATGTGGTCATTGAGGGTTTTTTTTTTTCCTACTTCTGTTTGAATTCAAATGAAAAAACTTTTATTATAGGAAATCCAGCTTAATGGAATGATGCCATTTTACCGAAGGATCTCTCCTGGTACCTACCAGTTGAGAGGAAGTCTGGCTGGTCGGAGGTGGCAGAGAGTTGCAGACTCAATAACAGTACGAGACGGAGGCGCCTCCAGGTTTTTTACAGCCTCTCTTACTAGCTTCTGGAATTTAGCTAGTTCTTCCATTTGTGTTGTCAGTAAGAACTGAAGACCTCTGCAATCACGGAACCTAATTCCATTACCAGCACCCAACACAACACAGAGAAATGAAATGAATTGTAGGTCAGTATCTTCAAATTCAGAAAATGGTTGCTAAACAAAGAAACTGCAACATTTTACCTAGTCACACTTTAGTGAGTTTACCTTAAGATCTATTGGTATCTATTAGTAGACAAGGAATACTAACATTGGATTGTCTACTATAAAAAGTCTGATAGTTTCTGTTCCCAGGAACTAGAAAACAGTACTCAAAATCTTCTGTCTCTGTCTCAGATGTCTTTGAAATCTTGATCGCCACATTCTTTCTTTTTAACGGTGACTGACTACAGGTGTCCCTCCTAAAATCCTAGCTTTATGTGGGGAGGTGACTGCAGGAAGAAAGATAAAGACAGAAAACTGGGAAGAAAGCAAAATAGCCAAGAGATATGTTACTTGTTACAAGACTGTGTGTACGTGTAGTTTATGAAGCATTTACTATATATTGGGGCAATTTGCCAAGCATTTCTTCTATATAATATCAATGGACACTATGCTCACATTACGGAAAAAGCTTAATAAATTAATTTGTTATTATGTGGCAAAGTTAGGAGTTAAACCCAAACGATGTTAACTATTCTGTAAACTATGGATGAAAGGGCTAAGAAAAAAATGTATAGATATGTGTGTACATGGATTTATGAAAGAAAAAAGAAAGCCCAGAATAATGAATTGAAAATGGAAAATACAAACACAATTTGTTTGCTTTTTTAAGAGCATATCCTTCTCCTCCCTAAAACGCCATATGCTCTTCTCCTCAAATTGTTCACAAGAGCCCGCTGTCCCTCCTGAAGGCTTCTCCAACATTTCACGACACAGGTCTATTTCTTTCTGTCCATGGAATTTATTACAATTCATCTTTATAATTCACCTTATACTTTGTTATGTTCAGTTTTTATACATATTCATTTTTTGCACATTATTCATGGCTGTTGTCTTATTAAACTAGATTTCAGAAGGTAAGATTTAGATCATATTGCTCATATCCTTTTTTTAAAAAGCATATGTAACAGACACAAAATAGCTGTTGAGTAATTTCGAAAAGAATTTGCGTAAAGATAATTGAACAAAGTTCACAAAAAGAAAACAACTGTTTTTCTAATTTATTAAAAAATTAAATCACTCTTCAATAATTAACTCTTGAACCAAATAAAAGAAGTGCTTTGAAAAAATCTGTCTTTACTAACTTATGTCTGAGCCATGTGAGTAGGGCCTGAAAAAAACCCACAGATCAGCATTTAACAAGTCTTAGCAATGTTCTCCCTTGCAGGTCCTTTAAATGAAAGAGCAGAAAACATAGTAATAGGAGGTAACTCTTAAACACCATACTAAATGGTAGACACCATAAGTAGCACTTGACAAATATTAATTTTTCTAATCCTCACAACAATGTTGTGTGGTTTTATAGATGAAAAACAAAGGCACAGAGAGTTTGTATTTCTTTCCCAAGGTCACGGAGCTAATAAGTGGTGGAGTTGAGACATGAACACAGGCAATCTGACTTGAGAACCTACTTGTGCTCTTAATCACTAAGCTACATAGCCTTTCCCAAGAATCATTAACAAGCAAACATAAGTAATCTGGCTTTTGAGATATCAATCTTAATGTGTTTTATTACTTTTTATTTGTGTTTAATGTTTTCTTTTTTTTAAAGGATGCTTATACAATATTAATGGTTCATTTTACAACTCCTGTTGGTCCTTTTATAGCCCTGGGACCTTGAATAATAGGGAATATGTTCTAATATGGGATTTATAACTTTGAAGTAATTTCTATATGATTTAAGGAAAACACGTTCAAGATATTTTAAATGTTTTCTTATGAGCTGATTCTACACTGTTGGCAGAATATATTAGGATGCCATTGTGTGTGTGTTTTTTAAGACAAAGGGGAAGAGAGGGAGAAAGAGAGGAAGACAAACACTGATGTGGGAGAGAAGCATCAATCGGTGGCCTCTTGTATGTGTCCTGACCGGGGACTGAACCTGCAACCTAGGCATGTGCCCTGACCAGCAATTTAACCAATGACCTTTTGCTTTGCGGGATGACATCCAACCTACTGAGCCACACTGGTCAGGGTAGGTTATAGTTTTTAAACTGGATAAAATGAACCGTGCCATAAATGACAACTTATTCTGGAGCAGTGATTCTTGAGTTTAACAGGGAAAAAGGAAGTACATTCGGAATCTAATGTACTGCACGTGTTTCAGAAAGAAGCGGCCCATCAGGTTCTGTATGGGAAAAAAGGTAATTGTAATAAACTACATCCAAGTAAAAATGACACATGGAAAATGTAGCATATCTCTTTAGGGTTTTAGCAGACATTTGGAAAATCTTTTAGAAGAGTAAATTAGAATACTTCAAAACATTCCAAAGATATTCTAATGCTGAATTCTTCACTGCAAACTAACATTACTCCCAAGGCTGATCGTATTGCTGAGATGCGATCTAAGGTGCGGTAAGATCCTCTCTCTGTTCACCCTACCTAGAATCAGCACTTCTGCCACAACACCCAGAACCCCCACAGCAGGCGGCCCTTCCTCTGGGTCATGCCACTGACAGTACTTCTGGAAAAGAATACATCTGTCCTTTGGGAATAATTATTCACTGTTGCTATACCTAGGTCAATCACCCAATTTACCTATGAATGCTGAAGAATGGTAAGTGCTGGGAGAAGAAAGCTGGGGAGAGAGCAGGTGAGTCTACAACACAGAACCTGCCCCTGCGGAACTGCGATGCTTAGAGCTTCGGGAACGGATTCCACAGGAAGTATGAATGCCTTACTCACTCCGAGGGCAAAATTCTCCAAAACAAAGTCTACTTCAAAATTTTGCTTAAAGTTTGCTTTAAGCAACTTGTCCAACAAAGATACAAAGAAAATACTTTACATTTTTTAAAAAAGAAAAGCAGTAAAAAGAGAATATTTTAAAATGACTAATACACGGGGAAAAAAGGTTTCTCTTTTAGACTTATACCTAATATTTTGGCTTGAAGTGTACTCTTAATAGTATGTAAAATCCAGATGTTCATAATCATAATATGTTCCTACATTTAATTATACCTCTTCATCCCCAAAGATCTGAATATCTGGGGTGGCTACTCATACAGTATTCTACTTTGTACTACTTTCTTACTTCTCTGCCATAGAAAGCTTGCTGGTTTGTTGCTTGTAGTTGCTGGTTATTTCATTTCGCACTCGTTGAACAAGCTCCTCATCAATAGAAAATTCTATTGCTCTGTGGATCACGTTTAGCCACCAAGGAGAATTAGAATAAATCTGTAAAATAGACAAGTGCTCATCAGTTCACATTGTAGTACTCACTATGTTGCTATCACTATGTTTCTATCATCTCTAGTATCTGCTGTGAAAAATTCAAAGGCAGTGATAAATGCTACTCCAAAGGGAATTAGAATAGCAGTGAGACAAGTACACATTTCTCTATATTCAACAGGTGAGAACAACTTTTGCATAATAAAATTAAAGAGAAAACCTGTTTCCTCACTACTCTGGATGAATGGGAACTTACTGTGCTCACTTATGTAACAAAGCTGTGCTAAAAAATACTTTACCAAAATGAAAATTCCATACTCACTCCACATGTATGAAAAGGTAGCAGGTTTCTTTCTCAATATAAAGACATCATGCTAATACTCAACTAAATGAACCAGATTCTACTCCATGAATAATCTGTGATAACTAAGAAAATTTTATGCCTGAATATTAAATAATTAATGAAATAAATTAAAGAATAAAATGAGGAGTATTTGGTAAAAATAAAAAAGTAAATGAGAATGTATTTTTTGTGGCCTCCTCTTTAGCCTTTCCTACTGATTTCATAACAGGGGAATTTTAGAAATGACAAATGGCTTGTATTTCATAATAAAAATACCTGTGGTTCTAATGTTCTGACATCTTAATAGAGAAGATTTTGGCAATATACACATTTAAGATCAAACGGAGGTTATAAACGTCTTTACTTTCTTCAAAATACAACCCAAGGTAAAAGAAACCCCTGAGAGCTTAAAAGAAATGAAGAAGAGTAACTATACAAACAGGTGATTTATCTATGTGTCTGTTCATTCAATAAGAAAACACTGCTAACAGCAAATAAAGTTTTACAGTGGGACAGGCGCTGTACCGGGCTTAGGAATCCAAGATGACTACATACATTCAAGTTTCTCCCCACACCAAAGCAAAAGCCAAAATGCTCTGTGGAGACCAAGACCAGCGAGGACGTCGCTCGGGGACACACCTTTCTCTGGAGCTCGCGGATGGTCTGCTGCACGGGCAGCAGGGCCTGCTGCGCCTCGGCCACCTCGGTGTTGCACTTGCTCATGTAGTGCTCCCGCAGCTGCCGGGCCTGCGCGACAGCAGCAAAGAGTGTCAGCTTTCACTGCGGGCCCAGAAAACCATTCCACACGATGTGTCAATAACAACGTGGTGACTTTTACATAGTTAAAGCAATCTAATTCAATTGAAGCATAAAACTCTGCAAGTATACTGCAGAGAACATAAAAGCCATGCCAGAAATTCTTAAGATACATATATTCAGGAGAACACATTCACCTGTTAAGTCATAAAATTTAAGAAATCCCAAACATTTGCTCTCTAAATTTTTATCAACTTTTTAATTAAAAAACAAAAAAGGAAGGGAGAAGAACAGTGACATTTAAAGTTATGATACCTTTTAGAATCTTTTGTCTGATTAAGTGATTTCAATTTCTTGGAATTTACTTCAGTTTGGAAAAAATACTTGAGAACATACAGTAACACAGGTGTTACAGACCGACTTGTATTCTCCCAAAATCCATAGGGTGAAGCTCTCATCCCCAAGGGGACTACATTTGGAGACGGGGCTTTTAAGGAGGCAACTAAAGGAGTAAATATGTTAAATGAGACCATAGTTGTGAAGCCCTAATAAATATGACTGGTCTCCTTAAAAGAAGAGAGAAACAACAGACATTCAAGTAAGGAAAAGGCCTGGTGAGGACAGTGAGAAGGTGGCCATGTCCAAGCTAAAGAGTGGCCTCAGGAGAAACCCACCCTGCTGACCCCTTGATCTCAGCCTGCTAGACCCCAGGAACTTTAAGAAACACGTTTCTGTTTAAGCCGCCCATTCTGCAGCGTTTTGTTATGGAAGTCCTAGCAGATTAACGTGCTGACACATGGAAATACATCCACATATATAGTATGAACCCTCCTCCTCATGATGCATTTTTCCTTTTCTGGTCACAAACTTCCAATTAATTTTTTTAAAATGAATAATTAGTTGGTCATTAAAGCTGTCTAGTAATAGGCTGGTCTGTCTCCCAGTTTCCCGTCACTAAAGGCATTTAAACAAAGAGTGACCGAATACAATCGAAGAGCAGATGCAATGGGAACACAGTGCACTGGGAAATTTCTCACACACGGCCATCTAACCTTCCGAAAGGGCTGTGCATCCTTACACCATCATTTTTCATTGTTGATTCTAATACAGGCTCTACTTCTAAGTTCGATACATTTCAAACCTACCTACTACTCTTTAGATTTAAGCTTTGCATCTCTGTTTAACCTTGAAAAAGGTAAAACTCTATGGGCAAATTAGCCTAATAAAGTTATTAACAATTTATAGTGAATTAATTTATAAGGTCACTCTTGCCAGAGAGAATCAATACTCATTACAGACGGAACTTCATTGAGGACATAAGAAAATCTGAATTTACTGTCATAAATAATAAACAAAGATGGCAAAAGCGTAACATTTTTTATTTTTACTAAACCACATCTTCTGCAGATCTGTCACAGGATCAACAAGGTCTCCTTTTCAAACGGTTTTTGTCCACATCCCGAGCTGCTGACTATCAGCAACCACTCTACAACAAGCCGCAGCCCTGCAGCTACAGGCGGGTCACCAGAGAGCACAATGAGCGCTGCCATTCTCTGCCACCCAAGTCCCCACAGCAAAGTCGGAAGCGTCGAAGCAGCAGGGAAACGCCGTTCATTACCTTTACTGAAATGTTGCATGGCCTAGGAAATAGCAATTAGGTGGAGCATGACATCTGAAAAACATATTCTTTAAAGACAGAATGAAAAAATACTAATTACCTCTTCCTCAAGTCTCTCGTCTCGCAGGGTAGGAGGTATCCCTGGGTGCTTGGCTACCAACAGTTCCATCAAATTATGAGTAGCGTGAAGTCTCTACAAACACAGGAGAGGCAGTAGTTACGAGCCATGTAGTGAATTCTAGGGGAGAACCTACTGTCGATACGGCATGCAGAGCATTAACACCACATACTCACATCACTGATCTGAGTACTCCTTTCTCAGAGAAAAACAAAGTCAGTTTTACAGTAAACGTCTTAATTCATGACATAAATTTTCTCCAATTAAAAATCTAGTCTTAGGAAACATATCTATGTAATTAGCAGAGTATGTAATATTTTTCTATTTTTTCTATTTCTAGATACATTTTTTTCTATTATACATGCACTTATCTATATGAGGAACAAGGAGCATGCCAAGTTAAGTGCAGTAAAATAAAAATGTAGACTGTAGAGACTTGATTCCTCTTTTGGAAATGCATCTGGATGATCCTAGCAATTATATTGTGATAAAAATAAGGATAATTAAATACATAAGAAAAGAGGGCTGTGACCTGGACCTGCCAAACTTAAGGACTGAATAGGGGACAGCTGGAGGTGAAGATGGTACAGGAAAACTCTATCATATATCTCTGAATTCAATCTAAGCCAGGCTCCTCCCTGTGACATTAAGTCTGCAACTGGTTAGAGACTCCTGGAATCAAAGGTTATGAGAAGAAATAATGTGAAAATAATTTCTACCTGTTAACTTGGGAAGATAGGTAAGGGCTAAAGGATCAGGTAATGTTTTTCTGGAAAGATCTGATTTGGTGCCAGTGATTTGAGACCATAAAAGTTTACTCTGTTTGGCTATAGATTTTAAGCCATGGTACAGATCTTTGTAGAGCTAACCTTTGAAAAGTTAACTCAACTGTTTTAAGGTCTTTTTAATATGGCTCCATAGGTAATACAGCCACTAACACAAGATTTAATAACAACAAAGGTATAAACAATACCAGAGAAACCATAGGGTGGACGGGTGGCTCCTCTTGTCTATGTGTGCTTATGGAAGAGGACCTCAGGGGCTTTCTGCACAAGGTGATGAGATGGATGGGGGACATGCTTGTCTCTCTCCATCCTGTACACATTACATCCCAAGGGAACAGAGTGGCCAATCTGACTGGACAGGGCAAAATATTCAGGGGGCTGTGCTTTCCCAGTAAGTGGGGTTGTTACGATCAACAGGGAACAACCTGGCTGGTTGTTTGTTCTTGCCCTTAGGCATTCTGGACTTATTCGTCTTGCTTATTCTTCTACCTTTGCTTCCTTTGTTCGGGAGTATAACACCTTTGTACTTCCTCCTTCTCGAAGGAGGCAAACACATTTGCTTAAGGTCAAGGGCCTGCCTTCCTTACTCCTTATCCATGAAGAATATAAGCAGACTTGTATTTCATTTCCCCTCTTCTTCTCTCTCCCCCAAACACACCTCCTACCACCTGCTGAAGCGCATGTGAACATGCAGGTCGCAGAGTCTAGATTCTAGTCAATGGTAAAGAAGTCTCACCAGGGACTCAAGCCTAAACTTACCACGATAATAAAAGTGGTCCTTATTCACCATTCAGCTAGAGAGCCCTGTCTATATAACCCAACTAAAAGAACCAAGAATGGGAAAAGACTTAATACTTAAATGTTATAATTCAAATATCCAAATATCCCTAAAAGACCTTCAAAAATTAAATTACAAGATCACTGGATAATATTTATTGTTACTTAGTTCCACTGTTGACTTTAACTCATTTTCTTTACTTTTTGGTGAAAACCACATGAATAAATATGTTGATATTCATATGCAAAAAGTGATAAAAGTGCCCTCATTTTTTGAAGTACAAATAATTCAAGCTGTTTTTCTAATGTAGATTAGATTTAGCTGGTCAGACTTGTGCAAATACTGGCCTGAGCATATGGAATAGTAGTGATTCTCAGACTTTCATGTACATTCAGCCCTCCATATCTGAAGTTTCAAATTTTCAGATTCAACCATGGATCAAAAATATTAAAAAAGAATTCCAGAGAATTCCAAAAGGCAAAACTTGAATTTGCCATGCACTGAGCACTATGCTGCACACACATGAATGAAGTGATGTGTCGAAATACCCTGCTGCCGCCGACGTGCAGAACGATGCCACTTTATACCACAGACTGGAGCATCTGCAGATTTTGGTGTCTTGCGGCAGGGGGTGGGGCTGCCCTGAACCACTTCCCTGAGGACACTGAGGGGAGGCGGATATGCAAATCATCTTGGGTGCTTATGAAAAGCACCGAATCCCAAGCTTCATCCTCAGAGATTATGACTCAGTACATTTGTTACCCTTCACCTTCTTAAATATTCGGAAAAACTATTTCACACAAAAACAAACAAAAAATGCACTTGAAACTGTTTAGTTTGTACTCACTTGGAGTGAATCAGTTTTGAGTTTCCCTTTGTGTTCCTCAGATGAACGCAGCACTTCTCTGTACAGCTCTGCGGCCAGTGCATACTCGCCTAAGAATTAAAGTGCACTCAAAGCATAAGAAAGTCAAGTATTGAGCTCCCCATGTGATCTAGTCATCTATAATTAAAAATGTCTGAAAAATATAACCTAGAGATTATAACTCACTATCTTTTAAAGAAATTAGACTTGAAATTAACATACTGACCCAGTAAAAAAGCTGATGTTAGGTCCTTTTTTGTGAATTTCATAGAACAGAACAATGATCAAATGCATTTACAATGTTTTAAAATTATACTGAAAAACAAACTCTGAATTAACTTCTAATTTAAACAAATTTCCTCTCACTGAAGTCAGAGTACCAATTAACAGTTATTATGTTTGAAATTAGGACAAGTGATATAGATATTTATATATATATTTTTTTTTAATTTGGGGAAATTATCTTTATTGATAATATTTTATATTTAATTACTTAATCTAATAGTCACACCAACATTTGTATATAAAGTTTTAATTAAGAGGCAAATTTGAAATATTCTAGATACTTTTTTTTAAATGGGATAAATATAATAGGCACTAGCCTGTGAATCATGACGATTATATTTAGCCAAATTCCACAAGCCATTATTATATTTAACTAAGAAGGCTTTTTATTGGAGGTATGTATAAACGTATTCATTAGAATAGATACAGCATCTCGTTTATCCATTTTTTTATATTACTTTATTGTTGTTTGATTACAGTTGTCTGCATCCTCTCCCCTCCCCTCATCCCCTCCAAAGCCACCTCCCTCCCCTGCCTCCATCCTCCCCCTTGGTTCTGTCCATGTGTCCTCTATAGTGGTTCCTGAAAACCCTTCTCCCCATTGTCCCCTCCCCCTCCCCTCTGGCTATTGTTAGATTGTTCTTAATTTCAATGTCTCTGGTTATGTTTTTCTTGCTTTTTTCTTTTGTTGATTATATTCCAGTCAAAGGTGAGATCATATGGTATTTGTCCCTCACTGCCTGGCTTACTTCACTTAGCATAATGCTCTCCAGTTCCATCCATGCTCTTGCAAAGGGTATAAGCTCCTTCTTTCTCTCTGCTGCATAGAATTCCATTGTGTAAATGTACCACAGTTTCTTGATCCACTCATTTGTAGATGGGCACTTAGGTTGTTTCCAGCACTTGGTTATTGTAAATTGTGCTGCTATGAACATTGGAGTGCATAGGTTCTTTTGAATTGTTGTTTCAGGGCTTTTAGGGTATAATCCCAGTAGTGGAATTGCTGGGTCAAAAGGAAGTTCCATTTTTAGTTTTCTGAGGAAATTCCATACTGTTTTCCACGGTGGTTGCACCAGTCTGCATTCCCACCAACAGTGCACTAGGGTTCCCCTTTCTCCGCATCCTCTCCAACACTTGTTTGTTGCTTTGTTTATGATGGCCATTCTGACCGGTGTGAGGTGGTATCTCATTGTGGTTTTAATTTGCATCTCTCTGATGGCTAGTGATGCTGAGCATCTTTTCATATGTTTCTGGGCCCTTTGTATATCCTCTTTCGAGAAGAGTCTGTTCATGTCCTTTGCCCATTTTTTAATTGGGTTTTTTGTCTTCCTGGAGTGGAGTTGTATGAGTTCTTTATGTATTTTAGAGATTAAACCCTTGTCCGAGGTATCACTGGCAAATATGTTTTCCCATATAGTTGGTTCTCTTTTTATTTTAATACTGTTTTCTTTAGCCCTGCAGAAGCTCTTTATTTTGATGAGGTCCCATTTGTTTATTCTTTCCTTTATGTCCCTTGCTCTAGGGGACATATCATTGAAGATGCTGCTGCGTGGAATGTTGAGATTTTCCTATTGAGGTTCTCCTCTAGGACTTTTATGGTGTCACGACTTACATTTAAGTTTTTTATCCCCCTTGAATTTATTTTTGTGTATGGTGTAAGTTGGTGCTCAAGTTTCATTTTTTTTTGCATGTAGCCATCCAGATTTCCCAATATCATTTGTTGAAGAGACTATTTTTATTCCATTTTATGCTTCTTCCCCCTTTGTTGAAGATTAATTGCCCATAGAGACTTGGGTTTATTTCTGGGCTCTCTATTCTGTTCCATTGGTCTATCTGTCTGTTTTTATGCCAGTACCAAGCTGTTTTGATTACTGTGGACTTGTAATACAGTTTGATATCAGGTATTGTGATTCCTCCTGCTTTGCTCTTCTTTCTCAAAATTGCAGCTGATATTCAGGGTTGTTTATGGGTCCATATAAATTTTTGAAGTGTTTGTTTGACATCTGTGAAATATGCCATTCGTACTTTGATAGGGATTGCATTGAATCTGTAAGTTGCTTTGGGTAGTATGGACATTTTGATGATGTTGATTCTTCCAATCCATGAGCACGGTATATGTTTCCATTTGTTTGTGTCTTCCATGATTTCTTTCTTCAGTGTTGTGTAGTTTTCTGAGTATAGATCTTTTACCTCCTTGGTTAGGTTTATTCCTAGGTACTTTATTTTTCTTGTTGCTATATCAAATGGGATTTTTTTCCTGATTTCTGCTTCTGATATTTCATTGTTGGTATACAAAAATGCCTTTGATTTCTGGATATTGACATTGTATCCTGCTGCTTTGCCAAATTCAATTATTAGGTTGAGTAGTTTTTTGGCGGAGTCTATAGGATCTTCTATGTACACTCTCATGTCATCTGCAAACAATGAGAGTTTTGTTTCCTCCTTTCCAATTTGGATGCCTTTCATTTCCTTTCCTTGTAGGTATTTATATTTTAAACAAATACTAAAAATATTATGACCAACCAACACATAATTCTCAGAAAATTATTACAGTCTTCTTCATGGGTGATGTTCTTCTTGGTGGTTAGAATAATTTGTAGTTAAAAACTACGTTTCAAAACTTAGAGATTCTTCTTCCCACTTCTGGTCACACAAATCACAATTAGTCAGAGATTTATGCTGTTTTATATTGTTCCTAATTAGCAACTCATTCAAATAAAATAATTCAAAAAGTATCAATTAAAAGTACAGGTTGGCAAAAGATGGCCCACTGGTCATATCTGACCCTCTGTATTTTTGTAAGGACCTTGGAACTAAGAATGGTTTTTACATTTTTAAATAGTTGAAAAAAATTCAAAGGAATAATACTCGGTGACATGTAAAAAAAATGTGAGACTAAATTTCGGGATCCTCAAAGAAAGTTCTGTCGGCTCTCAGCCGTGGTCACTGGTTCGTGTCTGCTCTTGCATGGCAACCGCAGAGCCCACTAGCTGCAACAGAGCTACAGCTCACAAAGCCTCAAGTATTTATTGTCTGGTCCTTTCAGGAAGAGTTTGATGACACCTCAAGGAAAGCAGAGATGAAACATTTTAAAGGGCATGAGTAATGAAATCTATCTTATTTGTTGCCTAGGGAAAAACTTTAATCTGGTAATTTACAAATACAATTGAAGTAAAAATCTAAAAGGCAGAATCATGAAATACAAAATAAGGCATAGAAATGTTCTAGTTTCAATTTATTGAAAAAAAAAAAAAGCCTTTATGTCCTGTTCATTACATATACTTGCTTTTTATTCTTTTAACTTCCACCTAGTTTTATTAATATTGTAGATTTAGAACTTTGTTCAGAGCCAAAATGCGTTTTTTCTCTGCATACAGATTTGTAAATTTTGTTGTTGGTTCTCTCTCTCGTTAATGCTGATTATGTATAAAAATACATTTTTATTTATTTTTATTTATGTAACATAAAATTTACCATTTCAACCATTTTTAAATGTGCAGTTTAGCGGCATCCAGTACAGTCACTGTTTGCAGACACATGCTTTTACACCACTGCTCCACATTGAGCTCTACCAGTTACCGAACACGAAGCTTATAAAGCGCACACTTTCACACTACTTTACAGTCAACCAATGCTGATCCACTTTGATAAAAAAGATTATTTTCACAATAAAATCACATTATAATGTAGGAGTAACATTCAACTGTCATTACATAATGAACCTTCTTTTTTTAGTTCTGAAGATTTTTGTGAAGATCTTCAAAAGACTTATGCATTCTCTTGGTATTTATGCTCTTACTTATAGAGAATAATTTATTTGAAAATTTTCCCTTTATAATTACTATACCTTTTAAAGGAGGTATAATGACTAAAATGTAACGTAAGCAGTTGAATTTGAACTATTCAGTATAATATCTATTTTTTGTGCTTATTAAAAAAAGACATGCTGTCTTGGGAAGACACAAAAACATGCATATTTTATAAGTTACATAAACTTAAGTTGAATTTGGAAACACCCACCCCTTGCCACTGGATGGCAGTGCCATTTTCCAGTAAACAAACCATACTGTGTCTGATATTGCCAACCTAATTTCCTCCAAAACATACGTGCAGTAAACATACTATACAAAATTATAATAATACCATGTTTTTAATATCAGTGAGGACTTAGAAAAAATGTATACTGCTTTAACATAGTACTGTGAAGTTAAGCAACGGAAACTAAGAGCAGTCAATTCATCACAAGTAGGTTTATAGTTACAATTAAGAATGGACATCTCCTTTACTAATGGACTTTCTGATAGAAATTTCCATGAGCAGAAGCACTGGGGGAATGCAGTGGACACTGTCTGGAAGGAGCAGCGATGCCCCTCCTGTGGGGCTGTAGCACTGTATTTTGCCCCACAGGAGCTGCCTCCACGCTGACCCTGCCAGAGTGCGACAGTGTTTGGAAATGATCAGGGAAGATCCTTTTCCCTGATGCCCATGCCATGTGTAACCTCACAGGAAACAAAGGAGACAATAAATCTGATGAGACTAGAAAAACAGGACAAGTGAAGAAATTCATTAACTGTCTAAACTTCTGAGTAGTAACAATGTAGAATAAAATCAGAAGTGCAGTTTTGGAACCCAAAGGGGAAACGTGAATTTTATTTTTATTATTGTGACACTCTACAAGTGGTATATTACTCCACTTCATAAGTGTTGATGGTGAGTTTTAATCTACTATAGGTAGCATAATATTGAGGTTTATAAATGTGTATTTGATGAAGAAGCAGACATACCATAATAAAAACATTAAATATTTTATCTGAAATTCAAAGATCCAGGGCAAATTCTCTGCCATTTATTAGCTACAATCTTGAGAAAGCAACTAAGTCTTCTGAATTCCAGTTTTCTTATACAAAATGGGGATGGTAATATCTCAGTCACTGGGTAATTATGAGAATAAACTGGAATATATACATGAAAGCATTATGAATATTATAATGTTTGTAGTAATATGATCATTTTTCAGATGTGATGCTGGATTTAATGACCTAAATATTTTAAATAGTATATTATCATGTATCTTAAAGACCAAGCACAAGCCCTGGCTGGTGTAGCTCGGTGGATTGAGCGCGGGCTGGGAACCAGACGGTCCCGGTTAGATTCCCAGTCAGGGCACATGCCTGGGTTGCGGGCCAGGTCCTCTGTGAGGGCCATGTGAGAGGCAACCATACATTGCTGTTTCTCTCCCTCTCTGTCTCCCTCCCTTCTCCTCTCTCTAAAAATAAATAAAGAAAATCTTTAAAAAAAAAAAAAAAAAAAGACCAAGCACACATATTTTTTATCTGTGGTAGTCAAGTATTCCGTAGATTTTCATCATAATTATTCCACTCCATTAATTTGGGCTGTGACACACTACTATCAAATATGATATGTAATTTCCCAATTTATGCCTGATTATTTCCAAGTCAAAATAATTTAAAAAGTTTAATTAAAAAATAATTTCTGCTAAAAAGTTTCCTTACTTAGTTGCTCACTTTGGCTTATAAAGCACAGACCATTTAGACTGCAGACTGGAATGCTCCCGAGTCTCAGGCACACTCAGCGGGCAAGAGGGCAGTGGTGATGACAGGGATGATTAAGAATTACTCGAGCAAACCCAAGCTTGCCAGCACTGCTAGCTGAAGTGCAGGCTTCCAAGGGGATGTCTTAAGGGACAATTTGCTCACAAAAGTGCATGTGTTATATTTAAACAATTTGTCAAGTTTATGTAATAATATGCCCTTCTCTCCTACTATTGGTTATTAATAAAAATTGCATTGTGAGCAAGTAGTAAGAATTTGAGGTCACTCCACATTACCACAATCAACAACATCATACTTTACCTATAGGTTTCTATCAAGTTTTCAATGTGCATCCACACTTCTAAGAACAATACTTCATGGCACATGGGATAATCTATATTTTATTGCTAAGGAAACCGATTCAGAAACCTTGAATAAGATACTCAAGTTCACAGGACTACAACTATAGCAAACAAGAAGGCTCATCTTTTTTAATTCTGTCTAGTGCTACTTCTTCTCAGCATTTGTGAGTCTTACTAATGCTACCCAAGTATCCAGGATTATAAGAGACACTTTCTAGTTCCAGTTCTGTTATGCTCAAGAGCTAGTAACTAAAGTCATGCCACTCCATTTAAGAAGACTTAGAATATTTCCTTGGATTTCACAAAAATTTTTTCTGGGCAACTGATTTCTTTAAAGTCTTATTATGCAAATGAGAATAATGGTAAATTTTCTCCGTGACTGTGTACCCAAGTAGACTAATGGATTAATAATCTTTGTCAGAAGGTTAAAGGGACTGAACTTTATCATAAAATGTCTTTCCAGCTCAAATGTCTTTCTGGTTCTAAAACTATAATCATGACTTATTTCACAGTTTTTATAAGAAATGCAGAAATAAAGAAGGATTTGTATATCCTAAATTATCACAGTGCTTAAAATTATATATTATTTCACCTTATGAATACTTACGCAACTTTAAGGACTACAGTCTACTTAGTTTTAGAGAGAGTAAGAAAGCTCCTAAGAGTCACTATGGTTTATCACAAAGGCTACAAAGCTGTACAATCTCTTATTGAATGAGAAATGCAACAGCAGATTGAAGCAGTTGTTGAAGACAGCAGTCAATGACTCTTTAAAGTTGCAAAAAGCCATGCTTGAGTGTGAACAGTCAGAAATGTTATCAGGAAGAAGAATCAGAGGCAACAAAGCAATCACCTTCTACCTTTAATGATGTGGATGCCTGCCAGGCCATTGAGAGCACACACTAGCTGCCGGTGCGCTTCCTCACACTCAGTCGCACACTTCTTCTGCAGGGATGTAAGCAGCTCTTCCATTGTCATGGTGCTGAAAGAAGAGGTAGGCTGTTCAGAACTAGAAAGAAAAATCCTGAGTGACAGCAGTACTTCACATAAAACCATCAGACTCTTACAGAGTCTTTGTGGCATCGCCAGCATCTTTCTCTTCACCTCCACTTTTACCACGATCGCTTTTAACTCAATTACAGTCATCCTCTCCTACCTGTGGGGATACATTCTGAGATCCTAAGTAGATGCCTGAAACCATGGACAGTACTTAACCCTATAAGCCAAAATATATAAGAACAAAAGCCTTTCGCACCTGGAATGAAGCAAAAAAGCCAAAAACCCCCCAAAACTCTACAGAAGTCCAAATTTGAAAAGAAATGTTCAAAACCATTAAAGTAATATTGATGATGTGATTCTCTTTCACAAATGGGATTCCATACCAAAGAAAAACCACCACACTGCTATGAAAAATTGAGAACTCAGGGACAAGCCTGTGAAACTGCAGGCTAGGAAGTTGATTGCTTCAATATCATCTATCACGACTACATTCTCTGTTGCAGCAGAAAGAAATGGAGAGTGAAACCTCTTTTGGAGCGGCAGGAACTCCCCGCGAACGGCCTGTGGGTGGCAGCAGGCCTGCCTGAGCCTCAGCAGCGGGTACAGGATGGAGGTGACAGTCCTTCTGTCCAGGCTGCTGAGCTTCAGAGCCCAGTCGGAAATCTTCCTGAGTTTGACGACTGCGTCCTGGCAGCACACCTCATGCTGCCGGAGATAGAAGTGTCTTTCCACGGGAGAAAAGTGGAGCCAGTGGGTTTCTTCTGTCTGAGGAGGTATCTGAATCTGTAGACGGGAAAAAAAAAGATTTCACCTGGAAACGTAATTGCCATCCCATCTCCTCTTTTTCCTTTGAATACCACTAATCAATATAAACTTAGTGTACTGACTTGGTCAATCACATCTTTCTTTGCAGACCTCCACAGAATTTTGGCAATAAAGCTGTAGAGGGGCCGAGGATTCTTCTTGCAGTAAGGGCGATAGAGAAGTCGAACCCACCAGTGTCTGACACAGAAAGGTTCAACACCAAGAAAGACCACTAATCCGAAAAGATCTGAAAATAAGGGGAAAAAAGCACATTGAGAATAACTTCTATACTTCCACGCTACTATTTTGAATAACCACTTGCACAGACATTACATAGCACATAGTACTTTCCATGAACTAACATGTAGATTGTGTAGGCTCCTGAATCTGAAAGTCAATTCCAATTCAACTTACCTTTGCTAGGGATTTATTTTGCTATACATTCTGTGCTAGGAGCTAGTTTTAAACATATGTACACACACACACACACACACACACACACACACACACACACACCATGCACTAAAACTTATAGATCAGAAAAAAAAGATAATCACAAAGGTGGTAAGGAAAATATTCTCTGACCTAATAATCTTCAAACTCTTTGATCTAATAATTCTACTCCTAGGAAATAAGCTTAAGACAATGATAAAAGATACAGAGAAGATATACCTACACAGTGATAGTTACAGTAACAATATATCGAGTAAAAATCACTCAAATAAAGGAATGATTAAATAAGCCATGGTCTTCCCCCACCCCACTACAACACAGAATGCCCCTCAAACCCTGGTCTAGCAGGTCTTGTGTTAGTTTTAGAGTACAGTATTTCTTATGTCTTTCTTGCTTAGACACTCAACATTACATTCCCCTCTTTTGCCCATTTAACATTATACTCTAAGCAGTTTTTCAGATACTCATGATGAATTTTTAAACATGGAAAACAGCTTAGGATACATTAAGTAAAAAAATAAAATAAATGGAATAGAGAATTATGCATGCGGCATAAGTGCAAATACATAAACATTTAAAAGACTGGAACAGTGGTTATGTCATCAAATGAAGACTATAGCTAAGTGTAATTTTCTTTATTTTTCTGTATTGTTAAGTATGTTCATAACCAGCATATATTCTCTTTTAGAAGAATATCCTCAACATAGATGACCAACAAATATTTAGGTTGAATTAAATTACTCTGATGGTTCCAGAGACTTAGTAGTATCTGAGACAAACCACTGCCTAGACGCAGATATCCACAGATCCACATTTCCTGCTCAAAGCCATCCAATTGCCTGTGTGCACCTCTTCTTTGAGGTTCCAAACATACTCAAACCCAACCTGTCAAAATCAAATTCATAATCTTTTTACCCAAACATGCTTCTCTTCTAGTGCTATTCACTGGTGACTACTTCCACTATCCTTGGAGTTATGCAAATCAGAAACCTCAGCATTTCCTGATCTATCACTAAGTCCTGTTTATTTTTCTGTATTCACTTTGTTGCATTTCCTTGAGACAGCCTAGTCCAAACCCAAGATACCAGCATGACCTGCCTAGATTTTTACTGTAGCCAGTCAGTTGTAGCGCCCTATCCAAGGCACTTGTAAACTGTTCTCACGTTACAACTAGTGATCTTTTGAAATATAAGTCTAACCGTCAGATAATCCCTAACCACTTTGCTTCAAACCTTTCAATAACTCCTACTGTTCTTAAGAAAATAAATATGTAAAGTTCTTTATCGTGACCTGCAACACCCTACACAGTCTAATGCGTATCTATCCGTTCAATCTCTCAATCTCCTATGCTTTCCCAGCTGTTTGTACCCCAGCCACACCGATGCTCCTGTGGTCCCTGTCTGCCGTATGACCTTTAGATTTTCTGTTTCCTCTACATAGAGAATTATTCCCCGCTCTTTACCAAGCTCATGTTACTGGTTCAGATCCTCACGCAGTTTTCACCTCCTTCTGCCTCCCTTTTATGTGATGTCATGGAAACAGATGTCTTTTTTGGAAACTGTTATAGTTAGAATTATTTGTTTATCTCATGTATGAAAGTTATCTTGATTGCAATCTTATATTTGTCTAGGTAGTTAAGAAATATATTTTCTCCCCTAAACTGTAGGCTTAATAATGTCAGGGACCTTGTAAAATTTTTTGTACATTATTGTTATCTCAAAAAGAATAAATGAAGCAATAACCCATAAAGTACTTAAGTTATAGTATATATTTTTAAGAAGACCAAAATAAATGAACAGATAAATGAAAAATAAGAATAACACAAGCAGCCACAGAAGCAGCTATCATCATTGAATATTTATTATCTGCCAGGAACTGTGCTAAATGCTTTGCAAACTATGTTAAAATTAATCTTTAAAACACCTTATTTTACAAATAAGAATTTGAATAATTAGGCAATTTGTTTATGGACACACAACTAATGTGTCAGGATGTGAACCTAGGTTCACGTATCTCCCCAAGCCAAAACTCGGTATAAAACTATACAGACAAGCACATTATATGGACATGGGGTGTGGCAGGTTGGCAGGGAGCAGTGATCTTGCTTGTTTGACTTTCCAAGGGTAGTCTGACCTTCTATCAGCTTGCCTGTAGAAACAGACAAAAGGCCTGGTAAATCATGGAATGAAAATATCCTAGCCTCATGTTCTTGCTCAATATGTGGCCAATCTGGAAGTCACAAGACCTCTGGGTTGTTGCTAATTAATACTATCAGTCTAACACACTGGTTCTCAACTGAGGTGGAGGTAGAGGGGTGAAATTTTGCCCTGCAGGGGACATTTGGCAATGCCTGAAGCCATTTGTGGGTGTCACAACTGCATGAGTGCAACCAGCATCTAGTAGGTAGAAGCTAAATACCATAAAATGCACAGGACAGCAGCCAAAAAAAAAAAAAAAAAAAAAAAAAAAGAACTATCTGGCCCCAAATGTCAATGGAGCCAAGGATGAAAAAATGCTAGTCTAACACAAAAAGAAAACGAATGAGACTTCCACTTCCAAATACAACATAGCAATTCACAGCAGGCCACCACTCCCACTGCCCCACAACCACAGAACGAACAGATACACCGCAAGAGTCAGAGTGTTATTAAAGACACCAGAGAGCTATGGGAACAAAAAGGAAAGATAAGCTAAAATCCCAGGAAGTCTGGAAAAACTCTTTTTTTAGGTGAGGTGGGCAGGAAGGAACTTTTAGAGGTGATTATCTTGATCACAGAAATAGATGCATGTGTATACACATGTTTAAGGTTTCTAAATTTTACATTTAAGTATTCACAGTTTTATCATATATCATTATAACTTATTGAAGCTGGTTTTACGAACGTTACTCAAGAATTTGCTGAATGGTGACATGTGCCCAAAGCACCTGCGAACATCTCAGGTTATCCAAAATAGCCTCCCCAGAGAACGAGGAATTGTTGCTCACACTCTTTCAAAAAGTTAAGATTATAGAAAAACAGTCATTTTCCTTTTTCTGTACCATCTAAAAAAACTTCTGAGTTCAGTGAGATCTTAGTAACACCTAAACATCTATAATTTGAGCAGTTTCCAAATATAACAGCAGACCACTAAATCAGGCCTTTTAATTACCCTGATATTATAATATAAATATGTATTTTATGTAAGTTACTAAAATTATTCAAATATTTAAGTATGCATTCATAAAATCTCCCTAGGTAATCTTTTCCTTCCTAAAAATAATTGTTAAAAAACACACTGTTTCTCAGCTCACAGTAATGGATGCTGATATTTTTATTTTAGCAGAGTGATAAATTTCCTGATGAACACAAATACACAAAACCTTAAATTTTTAGGAAGATAATTTTTGAGGATGGATATTTGCCATAAGACTTCAAGAATATTTATATTTTACAATTTACCTTTTAATGACAGCTTTTTAGGAAATTTCTTTAACAACATTTAAACTTTTAGTTTTAAATATTCACAACTTGAATAAAAGTTTTAAAAATTCGATGTCTACTCTTTGGAAAAGTAAGTTGCATGGATGAGATTATATGGAAAAGAGTTATCATGTGTGTGGGAGGGAGGGGGGACTACACAATCTAAATGTCTAAGAAGAAGAACAGTTGAAGGAATAAAGGTATAACCATATGGTATGCTATTATAAAGCTATTAATGTTTTATAACTTTTACAATTAATAAAATAATAGTCCACTATTTGTGGATTCAGACAATGAAAATTATGATCCTATTTTTGTAGATATAGCCAATTAAAATTAACATCCCCCCTCATCAGGTTCTTTATGTTTTCTACCCACTGCTGGGGAACTCTCAGTTCAGCTCAGACCTGTACCTGCACTGTTGAGGCAGCACAGTAACTGTTCCTTAGGACAAGGGGACTTCTCTATACATCTGTCCTCATGTCTGCAAACAAAATCACCCAATTCTATTTAAAAAGATACATGCTTGAAAGTACTAGGAGTCAAGTATAAACACAGGTATCATCACTTCAGTAAGGATTTTAGCAAGGGTTAAACATAACAATACTTTTTCTTAGAAAAATTAAGCTTCTCAAACACACGCAACACGTTAGGAACCCATACGTTACCCTCCAGTCCTCTCTGTACCGGAGTGCCACTGATGCACCAGCGATTGATCCCACTCAAGCGCTGAGCCATTTCTGCAGCCTGATGAGACAGAGCCATGGAATAAAAAAGAAAAAATGCAGAAGTCAGGAATGTTCACTCATGAAAGCATGGAAAGCTACGATTCAGGTCGGGTGCGCCTGTTCTTATTTAGCAGTCTTCACACTCAGTGTCGACTACCCTGTTCCATGGGCCAACGCACAACACAGTGTTTCTCATTAGATGCACGTGCACCCCACGAAAGGAAAGGTAGTTCAAGCACATGCAGAATGAAAAGGCTCCCTGCATGACTGACACATTCACACCCCTTCAGATGTGAACCACTGTAAAAACAGATGCGATTCAAAAATTAAGGACAGGTTATAGACTGGCCAAAGGAGACAGGATAAAGACATGTATGAGAAAGGCTGAATCAAAATTGGATCTTCTAAAGTAGCATTATCGTTACCATCTAGCCTCTCTGATAAAAACTGCCGAAGTCAGCTTTGGCCCAAAGCTATCAAAGACTATATGATGCTTCCTGAAGTCCCCAAGTACAGTTTGCTCTGATGTTCATCACACATAAACTGCCATCTTATTCAAATATACAACAGCATTGCGTATAGAGCAATACTTCACAAGGTACCAAAAGAATTCCTAAGGGTTATGCAGTTCACAGCATAAGAGAAAAGCAAATGTAAGAGTATTTAACAGCAGACTCTGGCAATAGCAATATTGTGGGTTAATTACACTGAAATTATTAAATTTTCCACGGACAGCTTCTCCCAATCCTTTCCCCCTTGCCTCTTCCCCAGTCTCAAAAGATTCTGCAGAAATTCTCACCTTTACAGCAGGACATTCCACCATCTGAGCTTCGTCGAGGCAGATCCTCCACCATTCCACAGCTACGAGGGGGCTGGGGATGGCCATGTAGCGCTTCTGGTTCCGTAAGCGACGCCCATCCTCACTATTGCTGTGTGGGATATCTACGTAATTCAGCTCTGAACGAAGGACATCATAGGTAATGATAACTATGTCCTGTTCTGCCAAAAAATGAGGCTGTAAAAAGCCATCTTTCTTCACTCCTTGATATACCTAGGAAATAATCAGCACAGACACACATAGTTAACTGCAGAAGGGCTCTCAGCACTAACAGCAATAATCATCCACTTACACCCTCACTGAGCCCTCTCGCCCTGTTCAGGAACAAAGATGCCTTGAGATACATTCCATTCCTGCCTAGAGAAAGACACACTTTCGTGTGGAAGACTAACAACAGAAGTAATGTAAAAGGAACTGTAAAAGGAGTAAATGTGACAGCATCACAGTGGAGGACCAGTTCTACGGCTGAGAAGGTAAATTTGGAGAGGAGTTAAAATTTGAGGTGGATCTTGAAGAACACTTCAGAGTTCTCGAGGGGAGGAAAAGGAAAAAAGAATATGACATATAGGTAGGTAGGCGGATGGAATCAACAGCATGTACAAAAGCACAGTGACATGAAAAACTAGGAGAGTAAGAGTTAATATTGACTGAACACCTTTTACGTCTCAGACACTGTGCTCAGCTTCAGTTGTCTCCAACAACAATCCTGTTAGGGGTTGTTACTATTCCCGTCCCACACGTAAGAAACATGAAGTGACTTGCTCTCAACTGGCATAGCCAAGATTCAAACTAAGGTCTGTTTATCCCACAGGAGAGAGCTCCTCAATCACAAAGATGGTGTTTTAGTTATTACTGCATTCTCTCTCCATGCCTATGGTAGAGGCTGAAATATAGAAAACCTGCAATAACGTTTGAATGGAAGGAAGTGAGAAGAACGGAGTGTAGAACACTAACATCAGCAAACAGTAACACTGAATGACCATATACCACGTGCCAGCACTGTAGCAAACAATTTAATCTTCACGGTAAGTGTGTGAGGGACACTGTTTTCAGAACTTAGTTCCTGGCACAAAACAGGCGCTCGATAAATATTTGTTGAAAAGGTAAATTCTTATTTTACAGATGAGGTACCTGAGGCTTCAGGGGATGATTCTGGAGCTAAGAGACAGTGGATTAGACCAGTGCTACTGTCACGGACTGCCGTTTTTGAACTGCATTTCCCTCGGAGTATAAATGCTCAAAGACTTTTTCATTTACATGATAAAGAATTTTTTCAAAAGCTTCCACATCCTTCTGCTCAAGTACTTTCATTTCTAAACTTCTGATATCAGAAAAAAATAGTCTGCTGTTCTATTTCATAGTCTCAATTTCCCCTTCAAGTTCTGATTTAATAGTATCTCATTAATTTCCAGGATGGACAATAAAGAGACAAATAGCATAAAAACTATCCTAAAGAAGCAAAAACGTACACTTTCCTACACCCTAGGAGAGCCCAGACGGCCTTACCAAGACCCGAAGGGACGAGGACCTCACGTGCCGGTTGACCTCGTCCACCCACTGGTGGCAGATGGAGCTGGGCGAGATGATCAGGGTCGCTCTCGTTGACACCGGCTCCATGGCAACGAGGCAGTGGGGGCAGTAGAAAGGCTTGATCTTCAGATTCTTCTCCTCATAATTCACACACTCTGCGTGCTGCCACAGGTGGCAGTTCAGGCACTGAACACGAGGCTTACGGTCCACGTGGTCAAGTTCACCACATATGCACTCAAAGCGATAATCAGATGAGTTATAGACACTCATGACATTAGAATGTGGTACGTCACCGCCTGCAGGGTTGAGAGGTTCAGCTTGGTCCTCTGTTGCATGTTCTTGCTGGACTTCAAGGACACATGTGCTTTCGGATGTGGTAACATCAGTAATTCCAGAGTCACTGGTAGCTGGACCGCGGTCTTGTGAACTGAGATCGATGCCAGGTGGACTCTTCCCCTTTTTTGTGGATGAAACAAGCTTTTTCTTCATTCTACTACGATTTCTCCTGGGCTTATCGTAGTAATAGTAAGGGTCGTCGTCATCGTCAGAGGTGTTGGATGGCAGGTACTCAGAGTCCGTGTCCTTGCTCACTGACTTCCTGGGTTCCCTCTGGATTTTCCTTGGACTCCACACTGCCTATGAAAACCATTATTTAATTAATTCACTGCAACAAGTTACAGAACTGAAGTTAAATTCCCAACTTTATGTGCTTTATGTAAAAATCCTGCTCCTCTGTCCTGCTCCTGATCAGTGGCTTTCAAAGTGCCCTCTGTGAGAACCGTCCCCACCGCCTGCGGGTCAACAAGAAAAGGAAGGCTTACCGTGTAAGTAAGATCTGGAGAAAATAAAAATTACAAAGATAAAAGGAGCTACTAATACTTTGGTCTTAACCTCTCCTAGTTTATAGTCTGCCTAAAACAATAAAAAACTAGTAGTTTATAATGCATAAATATACAAACTAGGGCAATTATAAAAATACTAAGAACTAAAATACAGCATTTGAAGAAAGGGAAAGTGAATTTACGAGTCACTGCATTTAGTGAATAAAGTCAGTCTTTCCTTTCTGCTTGTGTTGCCTCCTGCAGTTACTGACTGCCTCCTGCAGTTGAATGACAATTCTGGGTGAGGCTGGGGACGCACACATGAGGGGTGCTCAGCCCCCGCTCCCAAAGGGGTGTGCGGGGAAAGAGAGGACAGTAAAAAGTAAAACGACCCTGCAGGAATGTGTCAGAGGGGCGTGCCACTGCGAGGAGCTGTGCCGCGAAGGCAGGCGCCAGCAACGGCTTCCTGGGAGGGACGTCACAGCCGAGGTGGAACAGACGCATTGGGATACTTCACATGGAATGAATGGTACCAGCGGAAGGAGACTGTCTATGTTTGGTGACAGAAGAATTAGGAAAAGCACAGAAGTTCAATGCTGTCTTCTACCCTGACTGAGGAAAAACTGTCAGAGACTCCCTACTGGAGGAAATGAATTTTTTTATGGAACATTCTTCACGGTAGCCAAGCCGGTAGCTCCACACTTGGACTTGCTGTCATTGGTCTTTCCTTAACTAATGGTTACAAATTTGTAACTATCTTCTTAAGAGCAAATTGAAATTAACTGCCTCAAAGGATCAGTTTTATAACAAAATGTAAAAATTTTATAAGATGATGGAAAAAGTGAGAATTCATATAAAAGATTCAAAATGTATATAAAGAGCTAAGCACATATAAGATATCATTAACATTTCAAAAATATAAAACAAAAACTTTTATACTGCAGACAACAGCATAGAGAAGTTAAACTTCATAACTAATTTTATAACTCAACCAATAACTATCTGAGTACTTGCTATCTGCCAAACACTCTTCTCTGGGTTTAATGGTAACCAAAATAAAGTTTTTACTCCGATGGAACTTACGTTCAGGAAGCAGAAAACGTAAGCCATAGCTCTAAGGGATGTTCCCACTGGTTTGTTTTTTATCTTCAGACTGTTAAGAGCTACACTGTCAACACGGGATCTGCCAGCTCATTCCGTAAGGCCTCACAGATAGCTACTTAATAAATGCTCTGTTACCTGCTTTTTTGTTTTATCATTTATATCCACTTCCTTGTAATTCTTCCCCAGTGTGAAGGTCCCAGAAAAACCATGGCCTTTGATCTGTTTCACAAGACCTTCAAAAATCAAACACTTCAGCATCCGCTTCAGGAGGCTCCTGTTACGCTGAACGTCGTATCGGTACATCGAGCTGACGTACTTGTAGATGGAAAGGATGGAGACGCCTTTCTTCCCATGCAGTTCCTTCACGGCGGTCAGGATCATCACACGTGTAGCTGCGTGCAAGAAGACAGACTAACTCAGTCAAAATAATTAAAATGAAAAGAAAACTCAGTTCATCTTACTGTACATTGAGGACCAAGTTAACAGAAAATAAGTCAAAGACTGGTTGAAGGCATGCTATCTATGCACTGTCATTTTGAAAAACATGTAATAAAAATTTATCTCATCACATTAAGAAATAAATTTCTACAATGGAAATAACTTAAGAAAGAGTTACCTATGAATTTGCTAATCTTTCAAAGCAACTATTATTTAAGATTATAAAACAAAACCTCTCAAAATATCTATGTATATGCTATTATTAATAAGGGAAACACTCATTTGCTAGCAGAAATTAAAGTAGCTATGCTTGGGAACACAGTCTGGTTTAAATTGTAAGCTAAACAAATTTAAATATAATTGCAAGCAAAAACTACTTAGACCAAGTCAAATAAAAAAAACTTTACTGTTGTTAAGATACTATGATGTGTAATTGAACCCATTTACACAAAGTATAAACAACTATATAAAAACAATTACTTATAACAATTACAAGACATCTATCTATCTAAAGATGACAAGAACTACAACAGAGAACACTGTAAAAAGATATATTTTTTAAGAGACTTCATACTTACGGGGGCACTGAACCTTTTCTTTTGGTTCAATATCCGTATTTCGAGTATCTGTGTTTTTTACTTGTCCTCCAGAATGTGATGGAATAAAATAATTCACCACTTTCCCCTGATATAAACAACATTCAGTAGTCACACAGTGTTTTGCTTTCAGTATTCTGAGGTGCTTATTAAAGTTAACCTTCCTTCTATTAAGAAGCCAAAGAGTTGTAAAAAGTTATAAAAAAAAAGGGTCTAAATATTCTATTCATGTATACAAAACTCATTTTTTATTTCAGGGCTTATAGCTAGCTATTGCTTTTTTAAACTGTGCCTATTATCTTTAGCTATCTAAATGTTAAGTGTGGATTTCTGCAAGTCATTTTTTAAGGCTTATTTAAATAAAGAATTAGCCCACTGAATTTATAATAATGCTAAAAATAACTTAGAAGAAAATGCCAGAAAGAAGTCACTGACAGTTACAACTGTATATTCCAACTCATTTTTCTACAAAGAAAATAGACATTTTCTATGACCTTCTCAAACCTGAAAGGCTGACTTCGCAAACTTGACCCCATCAAAAGATAATACAATCACGAAGGCCCCGGGCCTGGTGAGCCTTACAGGTAATTATACTCATACCCTCAATTAGCAGCCTAATTTCAGGATATTTAATTTTAGATTTTAGATTTCATTATGGAAAAATATGAACTCTATTTCCTCAGTGGAATTTTTTAAACTTGAAAATTTACACTTTGACACATGTATGTAAAAGAGTTTATGTCATCTAGCACTCTAATTACTAAGTTACCCATCCTGTAAACAAAGTTCTAATTATTATATTCTTGATTTACATATCTGAGATTTGTACGAATTTTAAAAAATAGTTCTCGAAAGCATTTAGTGGTAATGTAGAGACTTGTGGCACTGACAGAATATTTAAGTAACAGCATTTTCCTAAGGGAGTTCCTGTGGCAACTAAAAGGAAGCCTGTTAAGTGCCAGAACATCCGTCTTCCCAGTCGGCTAACGTCACTTAAAAAACCCCTGCCAGGTCACAAACATCCCATTTTCTGTGCCCACTTGAAGCTAACTAACAACTAGTATGTCCTTAGCTGCAGCATAAATTGTAAGTGTTGACTTAAGTGCCAAGCAAATGTTCAACATATGATGGTTTATGAGAACATATGTCCCCTTCTTTCCCAAGCCCTACGGCAGTCCTACCTCAGGAACAGTCAGAGCATCTTGTATGACATCTTGTCGAGTATGTGTCAGGATCAGAGCCAAAACCTCCACCGTCTTTCCAAGACCCATCTCATCTGCTAAGATTCCACCAAACAACTGCGGCCCAGCACGGGGGTATTCACGAATAATGCTAACAGAAGAAAACAAGAAAAATACATCACAGGACTACAAATAAAAATACTGTTCTTAAAGAGAACTGGAAAAAATGCATCAAGTCCAACTTTTAAAACTACATTTTAGGGGGAAACAATTCAAATTCCTATTTCGTGAATTTAAGACCTGCAATAATCAAAAACACTGCCTGAGCAGACAACTAAGTCTGTGGAAACAAGAGTGGCATTGGTAAATAGCCATCATTTTCCTCCTCTAAAAGAGAAGGTAGCATGCCTGCCTTCTTTCTATGACCTGTATGAATTTGGGGAAAAAAAAATAAGACAGGCAATAACTATTGATTCACTAATCATGTTTAGTGATTTCTAAAACTCTTTTATAATAGGCACCGAAAAATAAAAAAAAAATATAAAAACTGATTCATAATAAGATTACTTTTTACTTAGAACTGAAATCTATTTATGTATTAATAACTAAGCATCTTAAGTCTTTCGTATAACATTCATTTACTGAAAAATGACAAGTTCTATTAATTCTACAGCTATCCTGTCTATAAAAATGTCTAAGATTTTAACTTAGCATTCCTTGAGGTCCTGCCAAGGCTAGAGACATGTATGACTAAACTCATCTAGATTTTCATAATATTCATTCATTTATTAGAGAGAAGGGAAGAGAGGGAGAGAAACATAAATGTGCGGTTGCTTCTCATGTGCCCCCAGTAGGGACCTGGCCCACAACCTCGGCACGTGCCCTGACTGGGAATCGAACTGGTGACCCTTTGGTTTACAGGCTGGTGCTCAATCCACTGAGCCACGCCAGCCAGGGCCATAACATTATCAAGCACAGAAAGTTTTGCCATACCAGCCTGTGTATGGATTATAGTAGAGTTTCAAACCCTCAGATGTAATGATCTCTCGCCACAGGAAGTGCAGGCCATTTTCTAAAAAAACAAACAAAAAAACAACAACAACAAAAAACATATATGTAACCACAAAACAAGTTTTGTTTATTTTCTTTTCTGCTAGATCATGCTATTAAAGTAAAAATAAGTTAACAGACAGTATAGCCTGGTAAGCCGCATACACATGGGAAAAAGGGTAGGTAGGATCTCTTTTATTCTTTCTTCAGATATTATTCTTTAGCTTCCTTTGCTTTGGGCACAGATATTTTCAATATAAGCAAGTGATAAGACAGAAAAACAAAGTATAGCAGATAACAGAGAATTAACAGTAAAAGAAAACTAGTACAGGTAATCAACTCCTACCCAATAAAGGAAAGCAGTGTCTTTTATAAATCCTTCAAAAAGTTGCCTAACGTCTTTAACTCAACAGACATGTGCTACTAGGAGAATCCATTAATCCAAATCAGATCTAGCCTTTTATATGGGCCTAAGAGTGAGAGGATAGGCTTACTTAACTAGGAAAAAACATCTAAAACTGTAATACTGGTTTCAAACAGAATTTTCCACTATCCTTTCCTATAATATTTTAAGTTGTTTAAACCAAATGCCAAATAGGAAGTATGTCTCCACCAACCAGTGAAACACAAGTAATTTTCTGCTGCCTTCATTTGGGATTAATAGATAAAATAGGAATATTATAGATACACAGGGTTTAAAAAATGGAACAATTAAAAGATAACAGCTTCAATTTATGGGAACCATAGAGAACAGAACTACTAAACAGCATGTGAAATTTAATCTACAAAATCCAGTCAGTGGACAAAAAAGAATAAATTACTTATACATGGAGCATGGGTGAATCTCAAAAACATTATGTTGAAAAAAGCCAACTCTCCCTCCCCAGGGGTTTCATTTATTGTTTCAAAAGCAGGCAAAACTAATCTAGGTGACAGCAGTGGCCTCCCGAAGGGGGCAAAGTATGAGATCTGACTGGGCCACGAAAAAACTTTCTAGGGTGATAGAAATATTTTGTCAGCATTATATGACATGAATATAAAAAGAAACAAGTGACCAATTTTAACAGTCTACTTAGCCCAACAGGACCAAAATATTATTTCAATATGTAATCAACATAAAAATTATTAATGAGGTATTTCAGACTTTTTTGCACTACCTGAAATCTGGTAACTATTAAACTTAGAGCACATGATTTGGACAGCCACATAGCAAGTCTCCAGAGGCATGTGTAGCCAGTGGCTACTTTTGGCAAAGTCTAGTTCTATGTCATAACTGGATTGCTGGTTACGCAGATGCATTAATTTGTCAAAACTTATCAAACTATACCTTTAAGATCTGTACATTTTTTAATGTAAATTATACTTTAATAAAATTAATTAATGAAAAATGATTTGATTTTGGAGAAAAAAGTAATCCAGTCTGTGGGAAACTCTGTAGAGCTAACAATTTCTTCAACACCAAGTTATAAGAAAAAAAAAAAAAATAGAATGAGGGAGAGGAGATAAAATCTAGGTATTAAAAGAAACTTGTGAGGCAGCAATTAATTCCAATGTACAGATGTTATTTGGATTCAGACCTGAACAAACTATAAGAGAGAGAAAGGGGGGCATGGAAGGATGGGAAGGAAGGGAGATTTGGGGTTATTAAGGAATTAGTGGGTTTTAAAATTCTTCATTATACATATATTTTATATGTTTAAAAGAACCCTTTTCTTTTACTGAAATAAAGTGAAATATTAACAGATAAAATGATACAATCATTACTACTTCAAAATAACTCAAAGTACGGGAGAAGGAGAAATAGGAAGAAATAACATTGGCCATGAAGTTTAAACAAATGAAGTTTGTTGAATAAAAAAATTATAAGCTGAAACTCATGGGATAAACCAGAGCTATTCATCATTTACTAAAATAAATCTGTAGTGGAAGAATGAGAAACAGTTGTATAAAGATCTCACATTATGACCATCCCTTCAGGTGACAAAGAAGTAACATTTTATTTTGTTATTTACTTTGTGTAATAAATAAAGTAAATGCACATCTAGGAAAATGAGATTAGTCATATGTCCCCCACTTTTGTAAATTTGCTCTGTAACTAATATTCAGCATCAAATTGTGAAGCCTCTTTCAGATGATGATTAGCAAGATTCGCATCTGATCTGATTCTATAAGCAGTTCTTAGTTGTAAAGACATGTAAAAAATTGCGAGGTTTTTAAAAAATTCCGATCAAGGAGGCCTTTACTTTGGAAACCAGCTTAAACATTTAAGGATAAGAGAACTCACGGATAAATTTCTTTAGAATTCAATTTTGAGGGATATCTCAGAAAGTCATTTTGTTCACAGTAACACCCATTTTATCCTATCTTTTAAATATGATTTTTTCAATGATCAACTCCCCCTACCCTGCCCTAACCATCTCTCATATAATCCCTCTGATCAATATTCCTTTCTCGAAGCATCTTATACTTGCCATTAGTGGGGGCACTTCTGAAATGCTCTTGTTGCAGCATCCAATTGACAGCGTCTCTTTGGTATGGTCTCAACACTGGAATCAGCGCAGGGTGCTGCACATCCACTTGGACGGACTGTGTTTCTTGCTGATGCGTTTGCTTCACAAAGTGATAGAGCTCATCAATGTCCTGTCCCTCTGGCTCGCTATCTGAATCTTCCTCATCCTCTTCCAGCACATCTGAATATCCAACAGCAAGGTACTCAGAACAACCTGATCCGCTCATTATAACCACAAGGAATTCTTATTTCAAAAATATACCACGCACTCTCTCAACTCTGGGGACTTAATCAATATTTTGTGACTGGAGGACCCTACCCTAAATTCTTCACTGATCAAAAATCTACCCATCCGGCCCCGGCTGGCGTGGCTCAGTGGATTGAGTGCTGTTTTGCAAACTAAAAATCTACCCATCCATCATTCAACTGCCATTTTTTCTATGGCATTTTCCCCCCATTGGTCAGAATTAATGTTCTCCTCTGTGTTCACGTAGAATCTTTATACTCTGGACATAGCGCCGCACTGCATTCCACCTGGAAGTGCAGTCACCTGTGTGTGTTTGTCCCTTCGACATGGAACCGTAATGTTCTTGGAGGGCAAAGGCTGTCTTTGGATTGCACAGCTCCTCGGAGCCGGAACATGCTTTGCCTACTGTAGATATTTAATAAACATTTGAGAAACTAAATGTAAATATCTTTTGCAGTTTATAAAAGGATAATTTATTCCACTTTTATATCTCCACATAAAAATATCCATATGCAGGCATACTTTCTCTGTATCTAACAAGGCAAGGGTTCCCACTGTACATCTTATGCTAAAAAAGGCTTCGGGAACAGCTGTAGCCAATTAGGAGGTAAATGTGTAAACCGATAACACAAATTTGTAAGATATCTTGTTCATTTGTTGGGCACAACTGCCATGTGGAAGATTTGTGCCCTTCTATAACATGAAAAAAAATTCAAGATCTTCAACAAATTAACAAACCCCTATTAGCTAATGATTTATTTCTGAATTGTTTCTAAAGGTCTATAAACTGTTACAAGGCATAATGTTATATCCACTACAATGAAAAGAGTGTGCCAGAAAACACATAATTTACTTTTCTCAATAAAAAATATGTCACGTAAGGTTTTTAAAACTTTACAATTAATGTTTAGTTATATGCTTGGTTATTTCAGACTGTTATACTATAGTTGTATAATCTAGTATTGAACTAAATTGAAGTTTCCCTTTGAAAAGTTCATACTGTATTAGTTTTAAAAAACAAAATAATGAATTTCTTAACTTTTAGAAGTCTAGATGTATTCAAAATCATTTCTTCCAATTCTGAAACCAGAGATTTTTCTTCCTTTTAAGTTTTTAATACACAGAATGATTTCCTTTTATTAGCATTATGAAGCTTTACAAAGGATGTCTTGCAGAAACAACTCAACAATCAAGCTAGAAACTTATTTTCCGAGTATTTCAGTATAAAGATCTGCTCCTGAAATAACACTGTCCCACCATGAGCAGGACTTGGAGAATTCGGGCCGTTTTCCCGTCGTGCTGGTGGGCTGCACCAAGCCACCTGCACTCTCCCTTGGGAACCGATGGCAGACAACTCCGAAGCTGCAGTCCTGACCCCGGATGCAACATCTTGCCAAGAAACGGTAGCAAAATTAACCAGTCTTTTGGGAAGCAGGCTCTTAGGACTATTTGTCAGACTGCAGAGAGGTGGAAGAAAGGCCAGCCAAAAATCTCTGGCCACAGCAAGATAAAAGCACAGCAATATTGAAAAAATTCCAATCAGTTCAGATCCCTTTAGACTCTGCCTATCAACTCAGCAAACATTTTTGACTATTTACTATAAGCTAAGCACAGTACTAAGCAAACAAAATCACAAATTCTATTAGTGGAGTCATTTCAAAAAAGTATAATTTTGTTATAGAGATTTTTATGGAGGTTTTTAATTTTTATTATGGTTTTAGTAGCTGTTTTAGAGTTGGGGGGAACCCACAACACTTAAGCAACAGCAACGCTTAAGTTTATTTTAAAAATTACCTGGAATAATAAAATTATATAACTTTTCCATCACTCTCTTCATGAGTTGATTGAACTTTTTCATTCTTGAACTTGCATCACTCAAATAGTCTAGTTTCGCTAGGCCATCTTCCAAAAGATAAATTCCAACCTACAAAGAATTGATCAACATAAAAATATTTTAACTGTGCTAAGCCACTCTTTATGAGGATATAAGAAAAACATTTTTGCCATCATTCAAATAAAAAGTCACAATATTTGCCCTACAAACACCAAATATATGCTTCTTAATTCTCCCTCACATATTTTCACTTTCAGTAACAAATTCATTCCACAAATGCAGCACCTACTATGTGTGATGTACCATTCAAGTTGCTAGAAAAAAATACTTCCTTAACTGGAACCAAAGCTGGGGCATGTGACAAGAACACCAACTCTGCCCACCAAGTCAATGATTTCCGTTGATGAGCATCAGAATAATCAGTGAAATTGGCTAAGAGGGCAGATTGTCCCAGAAGATTCTGACACAGGGGATAGGAGGTAGATTTTGGAATCCCTGTTACTAGATCAAACATTAAATGTATAGGAAAACTGAACCTGATTAATGTTTTATATCTTGATTCTGGTGAAGCAATGCAGTATGAAGTTTTATAGTAGAAATACTTGAATCTGAATGACATTGGTATTTAGGAGCTAACTCAACAGCAAAATAATTGATTGGTTTTAGACCTAAATGTTCTCATTTGCAAAATGGACAGAAGCCTATAGAGGTAGCCTAGATGATACAATTTAAAAACTTCCTAATTGTAGATACCCAGTAAGGGAAGTTTCCCAAATTTCCCTTTCTCTTCCTGGACCTGATTCCCTACTCATTGAGATTCTCATATTCTTTCACTAAAGAACAAGAATCCAACCCAACTTTATATAGGAATGTGTGGCAAAGATTGTATTTCATTAACATTTTTACTCTGGCTTGTGTTCACTTAGAGATAGATGGCTTACTATAATAGCATTAAGTGTTTAAGTAGTTATAAAAATCAAGATCAAGGAACAAAGAATAGATCAAAACTGGATTGTGAGGGAGGTGGACAGAACATGGATGCAAATCCATGAATTCTTACTTGTTATCATCACTGGGCCACAATTTGGGCACTCACAATCTGCAAAGGGAGAGAATGCTAGGCTGCAGACTTTCATTGTGTAGGGAAGAATTAATTATACTTTAATGCTTCTGAATTTTCTCCTCTCTTACTGTCAATTCTGAAACTAAAATAGGGCTACAGTGTAATTGCTTTTCAATGTGAGAAATGTATAAGACACAGTTTTCATTGAACGAAGCTGAATTCAACATATTAGAATTTCTTTTCAAGTTTAAGCATGATGGAATATTGACCTGCTTCATAGTTTACAAAGTACATTTACTTACATTATCTTACTTGATTCTCAACACGATTGTATGAGGTAAAAAAAAAAGGCTTTTTTTTATATTTCATACAGAAAGGGGCTGCAATTAGAGAATTTAAATGATTCACAGAGTGACTTGTCTAATGAGTAGCAGAGCCTGAAATGAATAATAAATTTATTCACTCATTTACTGAAAATCTCTTCAGTATCAGACATTTTACTAGGCTGTGAAAAGACTTCACAGTCCAACGAAGAAGAAAGATCTAAAATGTGGGTGTGCAGTAAGAGACCAAAGCAAAATGAAACATATGCATCAGGTATGATGGGAAAGAGCACATTAATGCCATCCATGGAGTCTAAGGAAAGTTCTACCTAGATGAAGTAAACTCTGAGCTGAATATTAAAGAATAACCAGGAATTATCAGAGAAGAGGAAGGGGACAACCCAGGCAGAGGGAACTGTGAGAGCAAAAGCAAAGATGCAGAAAGATGGCAGGGAACAAAGCAAGGTGGGACTTCTGGGACAAATAAAGAGCAGCGTGATAAAGGATGAGGCTGGAGAAGATGACAAGAGTTCATCAAAGGAAGGACTTACATGCCAGATCATATTGCATTTTCTAGGTAGGAAAGAATAGAATTCCACTTGCATTTCATATTATACTATTCCAGAGATAAAGTAGATGGAGTGGAGGAGGCAAGCGGGGAAATGGTTAAAGGATTTCTACAGGAAGAGAAAGAGATAATGAGGACCAAAACAAGTCATTAAGGGTAAAGCTGGAGCCCTGGCTGGTATAGGTCAGTGGATTGAGTGCGGGCTTGAGAACCAAGGGGTCGCCTGTTTGATTCCCAGTCAGGGTGCATGCCTAGGTTGTGGGCCAGGTCCCCAGGAGGGGGCGTGTGAGGGGGAACCACACATTGATGTTTCTCTCCCTCTCTTTCTCCTTCCTTTCCCATCTCTAAAAATAAATAAATAAAAGCTTAAAAAAAAAAAAACAAAAAAAAAAAACCAGTAGAGCTGGAAAGGAAGAATTTAGAAGATCTACTTGAAAAAGTTAAGCCTGAAAATAATTAGCTATAATATAGATACAAAAGTGTACTTTGAAACTTAATGATAGGTTTATTGCTACCTTTTCAGACCTTCCTTCTAAAGTGACTTCAGAAAATACTGCCTGAAGAAGAACCTGAAAAGACACCACAAAAATTGAGTACCTTAATAATGTCATTTCCTTCTGGTTTCTGGTAAAGTTTTATTCTTCTCTTCTTTTGCAGCCACCCCAAATCTTCTACCATTTCACCACTGAAGGATGATTCCACTCGGATACCCTTGTCACAAACACTGACTGGCTCCTTGGGTCCTTTTTCCTGTTTCTCTGCATCTATGCATTCTGGATGAACGTACATCAGGAGCTGACTGCCCCACTCCGAACTCATCAGGGTAAAACTCCTTTCAGAAAAATTTTCAGCTAAATTCTGTTCAGGAAGAAGCTGAAGAGTGAATTCTCCTAGAAATGCTTTCCAAGAATTATCAAAGTGACAGGGAGAAATCACAATATTCAGCTTTGCAGATGAAGGAGAAAAACTGTCAGCAGTCTCTTGTCTATCGACTGATTTTGAGATGCTCACTGTCTCTGAATACCTCCTTTTACCTCTGCGAGCCACTTCTTCCGTTAGACTATCATCTAGGATGACGCATTGAGCAGAGGAGGAATCTGGCCCTGGGTCGGGCTGTTCATCGTCAGTGAAGACGAGAGGCTCGTTTCTTCTGTCCTCGTGCATGTTCCAGCAAAGCTGCTGCTGCTTTTCTTCATCTACTCTCACCGGAGGAGCACGTTTCCGTCGGCTGCTCATCTTCACGTTTTCTTGGTTGGTCAATGTGAACTCTAGAAAACAAATGCAACAGTAGGCATTCCAAGAGAGGATTTTAGTGTTAAAGTGCTCCCAGATGAGAAATTCAGCATAAACTAATAGTCCGTACACATAACATGAAATCTGCAGAGATACAAAAAGCAATAAATAATGTTTTTAAATAAGTCAAACACAGCTAAGGAACACACTGACCATAAGCTCGTGCAGTATATTAATTCTGATGGTCTTACTGGTCATTAATGTATAGATTTAATAACAGTAATTTGTTGCATAAAATAAAATAAATTCTAAAAATACATTTAATGAGCAGCATGATGGTAAAGTAAATCTCAAATATCCTAGAAACACATATTTAAAGAATTTTAGTAACACATAAACTTTTATCATTACTACAGTATTTCAAATTTGTTTTACAATCCCAAACGGTTAACAAAACTTCGCTTGATTCTAACGTAGCTGAAAAATCTCTAAAAATATACCTTTTCTTTCAAAAGATGAAGATAAAAATATAGACACATATTTCTTTTTGTGGATTAGCAGATAAAAGGGATAAGAGGGATAGATAGACAAGGAATAAGGTGGTGATGGCAACCGGGGGAATGAGCAGACAAAATAAGAGAAGAAAAGAATGTATGGAAAAAAGGAAAAGAAAGCTTTGCTAGCTCAAAAGAGAAAACTGGTCTGAACGCAGCCTATGGGAGGTAGGTCCCAAAAGTGTACTTTTTCCAAAATAATAGCCAATTCCTACATAAAATACAGAATAACTCAGAAATTAAATCATAAAGTCATACTGGTGGTTGGTACCTATTTCAACCTATTCCAACCACATGGCTGGAAAAAAAAAAAAGATGTCTAAACGATTAAAAATTGGCTTCAGCCCTGGCTAGTGTAGCTCAGTGGATTGAGTGCGGGCTGGGAACCAGACAGTCCCAGTTCGATTCCCAGTCAGGGCACATGCCTGGGTTGCAGGCCAGGTCCCCTGTGAGGGCCATGTGAGAGGCAACCGTACATTGTTGTTTCTCTCCCTCTCTGTCTCCCTCCCTTCTCCTCTCTCTAAAAATAAATAAATAAAATCTTTAAAAAAAAATTGGCTTCAAGGGCAGTTTTAGAAAGATTTCCGACAATTCCATTTTTCAATAAAATCCAATCAGGTATTTGCAGAGCCCACATTACGTACTCAATACCGTGCTATATTTTAAGAGAAGATAAACAATTCAGAAATACACAGCCCTTTTAAAACTACAACAACAATAAGCAACCACAACAACAAACCATCAGGGAAAACCCCAGTCGATCAGAAACGTAGAGCAATCTCTAACAACAATGCACGGGGCATCAGACTGAAAGGCCAAGTGGTGGTGTGAATTAGCCCCAAAGACGGAGCATCACCAAGAGGGCTTCCACATGCCACGGTGGCAGATCTGGTCCTAGAACACAATGTGGGCCAGGGCTAAACACAGATAATGAGCAACAGAGTGGGAACTGCCAGGTCCTTACCTGCCCTCTATCTCACAAAGGCAAGGTGGTGTGGTGTGAGTATCTGTTTTCTGGGAGGCCAATGCCTAAACTAGAAAGATGCCCACTGTTACTGAGTATAGATGGAAAACTTATGACAATGGACTCTGCCTAGAAGAGAGCTTTTCTACATTATCTCTGAAAAGAACAGAAAACAAGTCCCTTTTGACCATCCCTTTAAGCAAACTGTACAAGCCAAAACAATGAAAGCAAGGCAGGGAATCTAAACTACAAAGATGAATTCACAATCAACAATCAAACATGAATTGATCTTTAACAGGAAAATAAGTCAACAAACTTTCATTCAAGGAAACCTAAACAGGTCTTTATAATCCATACAATTACCATATCACATCCTCAGAAAGATAACATACTGTTATCTTAGGAATGATTTGTATGAGGAATGTATAAAGAACTCTTACAAATCAGCAGTAAGACAAACAACCTTCTAAAAAATGGACAAAAAATTTAACGCATCAACAAAGATGATCTACAAGTAGCAGGAAAGCATATAAAAATATCTTGACCATCATTAGTCATTAAGGCAATGCAAATTAAGCCCAGAAATTACTTGAGAAATTACACATTCACTAGAATAGTCAAAATAAAAGACTGAGGGTGTAGAGCAATCAGAATTGAACTCTCATATATCCCAACAGGAAAAGTTTGTCAATTTCTTATAAAATTAATTATACACTTTCTGCACAATCTAGTAACCCCATTCTTAGGTATTTACTGAAGAGAAATAAAGACAAAGATTAACAAATAAGACTTAAACTTGAATATTAATAGCAGTCTTATTATTAAAAGCCCCAAATTGGAAAAATCCAAAAGTCCATCACCTGGTGAATGGATAAATGGAAAACTATTCTGTGATAAACTGCTGATACAACATGCAACAACATGGATGAACTTTTAAAGCATCATGCTAAGTGAAGGAAGCCAGATGTGAAGGACTACATACTGTATGAATCTACTAACGCTAGAAAAGCAAATACCAAGTGATAAAAAGCAGATTAGCGGTTACTTGCAGCCAGAAGTAGGAAGAGGTGATTAACAGACAAGGAGCAGAAGAGAAAACTTTGGGGTGACAGAAATGATTGTATGCATTTGTCAAAACTCATCAAATTGTATACCTAAAATTGATGAATTTTATTATATGTAAATTATACCTTAATAAAGCTGATTTAAAAAAGCAAAAACAAAAGACAGATATATGAGGGATTTAAAAATCATGAGATTAGGAATAGCTTTATTCTAATAAACTTGAAAAATCTAAATAAAAGGGGTAGTTGACTTATAAAATATAAATGGATGAAACTGGCTCAAGACATAGAAAATCTGTGTGGAACAATAACCATAAAAGAAACTGAGGTAACAGTACTGTTCTGTCTGTGCAGTCCCATAAGGTTGCTTCTAGCAGCACGCGGCTACTTAACGGTGAGAGTAAACACTATAAACTCAGCTCCTCAGTCTCAGTAGCCTAAGTACTCAACAGCCATGTGTGACTAAAGACTACATTAGTGCAAATATAGAACATTCTCAAAAGTGCAAAAAGCCTATCAAAAAGTGCTGGTCTTTGTCAATTACAAGAAGTCCACTCCGTACCCAGTGCTTGGTTCATGAATGTGCAGATGATAGACTATAATCAATCTCTGACTTCAGGTAACTACTTTTCGAGCACCTCATTTCCCTTTTTACCTTGGAAAAATAACATGGCAAGCCTCAAGTAACCTAAGTGTTTATCTGTCGAGTTCTCTGCAGAACACAGGCAGGAATACTGGAATTTGGTAATTCTGTTGGAACTTTGAGAATTTAGGCTGTATCAGCTTATTAGGTAACTACAGCCACAGGTATGCTGTATACACACCACACCGAAGCTCAATGCTTGAAATAGAGCAATCATTTGTTTCCACAGATACACAGGTTAGCTGAGGGTCGGCTGATCTGGGTTAGTTTCTGGATGAGCAGTTTGGCACTGCTTAGTGTAGTTTTCATTCTCCTTGTGGCACCGGCAAAGCAACCCAGGGATGTTCTTATTGCTGATGGCTGAGGTATGAGTGCAAACCCAATCACACATGTATTTTCAAAGAGCTAGGTCACAGCAAAACCACTAAGTTTCCGCGGGCCAAAGTCAGTCATGTCCAGAGGTGGGAAAAGGCATACACTTCTTTACTGGGTGGAACTGCTCAAGGCAAAGAGCGTGGATGTGAGGTAAGGGGTGGAGAGGGAACAGGGCCAGTGATACAATCTATTACTTTGACCATAATAATAACACGGTAGTTATGGAATCATTAACTCTAAAAACCCAAAAAGCAACTGGCTATACAGTCTCACATCTGCAAAGAAATGTGGTTTGCAGGAGAGATTCTAATTCTAGCTTTGGTATTTACTGTGTGGCCTTGGAATAGTTACTTAACCTCTCTGGGCCAGTTTTCTCATTTCTAAAATGGGGATGATACCAGAATTGTGCTTACAAATAAAGCATATCACGGTAACAGGAATTTAGCATATACTCACTAAGTGGTAGTTGCTCTTAGCAACATCCTGAGAGTACTATAAACTATGTTTTACAATAACCAAACTTTAACGTGGCGGGATGGCAGACCATAGATCAGTGTGTCTCAAACTTGACTGCACATTAGAATCACCTGTGGAAAATTTAAAAACCCTAATGCTCTGGTACTATCCCAGCCAATTAAACCAGAACTGAGCATATATTTATAAGTTAAAAAAAAAGTCTCATTTTGGTTGAATCTTTTCCTAATGGATCTCCATCCAGGGATAAGCTACTTATAACCATAATGTTAACTGGAGGTAATAAGTTGAGTACTGGTATATCTCTGATCATATTCCAAATCCTTCTCCCGGTTTTCTTCATACCACATGAATCCCACCTTTGATGGTTCTACTTCTTCTCCCACTCCCTGAAATACTGGTGTTTATGTAAAACATATTATATGCAGTTTTCTATAGGGACCAAAATTGTACTGTCCTGCAAATGTAAATTCCTTTTGCTTGAAATGCTCTTTCACACTTTTCTGACTGTCACCATCCCAGTCTTCCCCCCAAAACCCTCCATGACAGGCCTGCTGAGTTCAGGGCCTCTCCTCCTTGATCCCAGCTGCTACGGTGTTCCCGACTATTTGACAATGAACTACTTGAAAGCTGAACAGGAACAGAATCCTAGTCAGCATTGTCCCTCCAAGTCAGTGCCAGGAGGGAAATGATATACAAAATAAGGCAAAACAAAGATCTCTAACTCCATGAATACTCTCCCTTATTTTGAGGACCTAATAGTACTTTACTCACATTTCTTTTTGGATAAGAGTCTCTTAACCACATTCTAGAAGACTATAGGTAATGTGAAACTATTTTTTATTATTTCTGGCCAAGAATGAGACAGACAAAACTGACTGACCTGTATCTTTAATGGAAACCAAGATAAATTGCTAGGAAAAGAGACAAAATCTTAACTTAGTAAGACAGTAAAACAAATGAATATCAATTAAACTTATATTTGTATTTTTTTCCCCACCAAATTATAATCTCATTAAATGACACAAATCCCAATTTACAACAAATCTACCATAGACTTGGGTTTAGGCTGCTAAGGGCACAGGAATAGGCATTCGCTACATGTGTAGGTCCAAGGTGAGCCCTATCCAAGCAAAGCTCAGTCATTACTGGTGACTGAAAAGCTCTCAACAATCTAACACTACCACGATCCTTTTCTGTTTGATTAACTCCAGCAGGATGAGAGTATTTTCATCCATTGAACCCTAAAATATGTCAGTCACATAAACTTGAAAAAATGCCTTCATAAGTCAATTTCTTCACCAGTAGATTGTTTCCCCCAGATCTTCCTAGCCTGAACTCTTCATGAGAATAAAAAAAAAATTCTGTATGTACAGTTCCTTTAGGCTGAGCAAAAAGGTCACACACACACACACACACACACACAAACCATCTGTCAAAGTAAACTATTTTATTCTCAAATGCCAGTTTATTGGCTAACTGGCCCTCCAAAGCTCCAGGAAGCACAGGCTACCCAGTAAAGGCGCATCTATCCCGCTACTGCTCATTACTGTTCTGTTTTCAGCATGGTCACTGATCATAAACCAACTAGTCTTTTTGGTGACAGTACAGATAATATCACGGGTCGTTTTTATACATGGGAATTTCATCATTCTTGCTATTACCCAACAGAATAACTAAAAATAGCTGTAATGACTAAAACATTATTTTATTTTGTTCCGTTAGAGCCTGAAGTTTAAATTTAAATACAAGCTGGAAAACACCAAACATCTAGGATTTCTACCTTGTGGCTAATGTGAAGTCACTTAGAGAAAAAAAGGCACAAACTTAATAGTCATTATTTAATAACACTGCATATCTGACAGTGACCATCAATCATCAGATAAACATCTTCGTTCATAAACCTACCAACTTACGCGGAGTCAACATGCAAGGGTGGTTTTGAATGCGAATGTAACTAATCTGACTCCAAAGGTAACCGAGAACTTTCAGACTAACTTAGAACCCTTGGCCTCCCCTTTCACAGCATTACAAACTCGCGCCCAAGCAGCTTAGGCAGCTGCCCAGTTCCAAGCCTCCAGCGGCACGTCTGTGGCGCATGGTAATACCCACTCAGTTTGCTTCCGAAAGACCCAAAGGCAGTGCGAGGAGTTAGAGCACGGCTGTCAGCGCCGGATAGCTCCCAGCAGCAGGCCTAGCAGACAACCTACCACGAGGCCGAGGAGCGCGACAACAGTCCCTCAGATGCTCAAACAAAACACTGCACACCCAAGTCCCCGCAGAGAAGCACAGCCTCCTTTCCCACCACCCGGTCTGTTCTCGGGGAAGCGGCGGCGGTCCAGAGGCCCGCACGTCTGGGACAGAGATGGGCCAGGGGTACTCGCGCTGCAGCTCCATCTTAGCCCTTTAGCTTTCAGGGATCCAGAACGACCGAATTCTCTCTCTTTGGAGCCTCCCTCTCAGTCCAAAGTCGTCTTTCAAACCCGACCTCTGACCCCTGACCCTCCATCACCTGAGCGCCTTCCTAGACAGGTTCTCCAAGCCTCTTGAGCCTCTCTGCACCAAGGCCCTCTAATGTCGTCGCAGGCCCCAAGCACGCAGCCACCACCCACCGAATACCCGCGTGAACTCGACACGCACGATTTATGCTGGTTTTTGTTGAAGTTCCCCGGGGAGCCAGACACCTCAGCTCCTAGCTGCTGGGAGCGCGCTGGAGCGTGGGGTCGTTGTGAACGAGCACGTTGAGTTGCCCCGCCCCCTTTCTCCGGCAGTGGCTTCAAGAGCCACTTCTACGCAAGTCCACACAATTAAAAGCCTGAGACAGGATACAGTTGGAGTCTCGCGATAGTTCTGTCCACAACAGTAGATGTTACAGGATTGGCTGGAGCCTCAAAAGAGGAGGCGGGCTCTAAACAAATATAAATACGGGCCACAGTAGGCGCTGAAGGGGTTGGAGTCCTTTCCAGACAAGCAGCGGGAGGGTTTTGCGGGTCTACTAAAAAGGCGGAAGAGAATTCTGCAAGCGCACCTTTTATTGCTTCTAAAAAGTAGGCATTGATTAGGTACTGATGAAGCTTATCTTCCTACAAAGTTACTTTAAAAGAATTTCCAGGGAATTATGAGTAAATATTTTAAGTTGAGAGAAAAACTACGTGTATTGTACTGAAGGTGGCCTTCGAATATCTTGTCATTTTCCCTTCTCTTCAGTGAAAGGTACCCTCTTTCTCCAGGAGGTAGGCTGACACTCAAGTTTGGAAAACTGTGAGAGGCTTCAGCGCCAAGAGCCTATGAAGTAACCCCCAGGAATCAGCGGGCACTCTGTGATTAATGAGTACATGAGAAGTACTCAGCATTATGCTTAGAGGGACAAGTTGGCAGGTGTGATCAGAGGCACAAAGGTAAGTTCTTGTCCAGGGGAACATCCTTTGTAGTTGCAGAGACCGTCTAAAGTATGTTCATATCCTACTTTGTAGGGACTTTCATCACAGACCTCTAGGAGTCTGAAAGAGGCCATTTGCATAAACTAAACCTTGTTAAATGGATGCAAATCAGTTACCTCATCCCAGGTTTCAAGAGGCAAGTTGAGAAAGTAGTGCTAATGCTGGAACAGTGGGCAAGTAGAGTCCCTCTGCATTGAAGAACCAATGATTTTACCAAGTACAAGACACAGTGTGTTATTCGACAAGGGTCTGGCCCTGAGCAGGACTGCCTAGGGGAGCTGTAGTGTGTGGGTGTTTTGACTTCCGGTAGGAAAGATTTTACGACACGAGTCCAGGTGACGATGAGGATACATTTATCAACGCTGGGAATAGTGACACAAGGAAGGTCCGATCATAGAAGAAGGAACAGGAGAGCCTAGGCTGGGCTGCCTTGGCTCATTGGGAAATCAAGAGAAAATGCGGCTTTAGGGACAGGTTCAGAGGACTAGCCTAGGACAAGGTGCCAGCTTCCCATTGCCTTCACGTTTAGGAGACCGGTACCTGTGAAGAAAGAAGTAGGGGAAGAAGGGGTTGGCCTGGCTCCTCCCTGGAGAAAGAGCCCACGTGCTGGGTCCTTTGTCTTGAGGTTTTATCTCTTTCTTGCAGGTGGGAATCCTAGTGGAGGTCGCAGGGGAGGGTTTCAGTAGAATATTCATCAGTTCTCCATGTGTGCCCTTTCAGGGCCATTGTCTCCACGGATTGATTGATGGATCATTGACAGGGCAGGAGGTCTTTGGTCATAGCAACTGGTTCTGGTCACCCACCTGGTTTTGCTGGTTTTCTGGGCCTGGAGCAGAAATACAACTGAGGCCTAGAAGTTATCTCCAGAGAGTAGCGGTTAGCCTAGGGGTGAGATCCTTTTTTCCCAGTTTTGCCCCCAGGCACTCTTGGCCTTCAGCCCTGGTGACCATCTGCACCTGGCTGTAAATTGCTCAGCGGTGGGGTTCAGCTATTTGTCTCAGTTTCCCTATTCCACTTAACAAGAAATTTTTCTAGCTTCTCACTATCCTGTCTCAATGGAACCTTTCTTTTGGAAATACAATTTGAAACTGAGTATTTAAATGTGTATTGTGCTGTAAAAGGTTATCTTTGATAGTTTTATGTCACTTTTCATTGGAGCAGAGATTTAAACTCAGTATTTTGACTGAGTCTGGCTGGTGCCAGGCAGAAATATCTAAAAAATAAGTATGGCATCATTTCCTTTGTTCACCTTGAGTGGTATAATCAAGCCCTATAGACATAACTATTATTATCCTGTGTGAAATACTAAACTACAGGTCCAGCTGTGTTTGGAGATGTAATTTCAGCTAGAGAGATGGAATTCTGTACAGTATCATTCAGTGGTTACAATTAAAGAAAATTCTTTCTCTTCAATTACCAATGGTATGTTCAATCCTATATTTGCAAAGAGCCCTGTAAAATTTCTCTATGGAGTAATGTTTTAAAATATTAGATTTATCAGAGCTATAGTAATTTAAGAAAAAAATGGTTCATTTTTGTACCTTAGGTCTCTGGAAGCTCCCATCTGTGAAATACCTGTTTTTCTCCCAGACAACACTGACTGAGTTCTTCTACCTAGCAGATGCTAATGATCTAAAAGCATTCCACAAGTGGGCATTAATTTATTGGACATAAACCAATCAGTGAACTATTCAGTGTTCAGAGTTCAACTGTTTCTTCTTGAAACTTTAAACTTGACAACAGACCACATGCTTCTTTGTGTGGTCTCACTAGGCCAAGGCTATAGCTCCAGTTCTTTTGGGCGACATTTAGCTCTATTCTAGCCATAGCCCTAACTCAGGGCATCTGTTTTAGAAATGAATGTTATAAATTGTTCTCAAGGAGAGGAATTGGTTGAGAGGGAATAGATGAGTTAATGCACATGTAGGTCCCTTTCAAGCAGACACAGTATAACTGATGATTTATGAGAACTTTATATTTTGTAAAGCCCTTTAATGTTCACTAGCTTTTCATTTTTACAGTGACAGTGTTAGATATTTAAAATTCTCATTTTACTGTAGAGGGATATGAGACTCAGAGAAATTTGGTGATTTGCCACAGTTTAGTTCTAAGGGAACAGGAGAAACTAGAACTCCTATAGACTCCTTACAGGCTGTAGCCTTTTATTACTAAGCCATATTCTCTATCATATAAAAACAAACAACATATCACCAACCTTCCTAGCTTGCACGGGAAAAATGAAGGCACGAGGTGTGTAAATATTTCATGACCCAGGGCTGTGTATATCAATAATAAGGATCATTCAGGCCCAGCAATATTTTTTCCTTAAAAAAATCTCATTAATAAAATTGCTTGTGAAATTTATTCTGTATTCTACTTACATTTACCTGCTTTCTGGAACCGAAGTTGATGGTCACTCAGTATAACTGAGGCTTTTCCAAGGTGAATCTTTGTTGGCGTTTGCTCCGCTCCCAACTTGTTTTGGGACTGCTTTCCCTCCTTCTGACAAATTGAAAATATGAGGGTCAGAGTTACTATTCCAGAATGAAATACAATGTCTGAATCCATTGTTAAAATATGTGTAGTACTCAGAGGGCAGGAAGAAGAAACATGCTCTTCGAAAATTGGTGCTGGCAGATGTAATCAGCTGTGCGAAAGGGAGTGGTTCTAGGTCAAACAAGAAATGGTATCAGAAAGTTGGGCATGATTTGTAAAGCATGAGCAGGCCACTTTGGGGGTAGGTGTGTAACCTGAATATAAATCTTTTTTTCCCCTTTAAATCCTCACCCAAGGATATGTTCACTGATTTTAGAGAGAGGAATGGAGAGAGAGAAAGAAACATCAATTGGTTGCCTCCCCTATGCACCCCAACCAGGGTTCAAAACTGCAGCCTAGGTGTGTGCCCCAACTCACAGCTTTTTGGTGTAGAGGGGTGATGCTCCAACCAACTGAGCCTCCTGACCAGGGCCTGAATGTCCCTGCTTTTCCTCAGGCTAGCCATGGATAGGTTTAATTATTACCTTTTAATTTTTATTTTTCCTTGGTGATTTGCAGGGCAGGTTTATTTCAAAGTGCAAAGTTTGTTCTATCTCTCTACTGCAAGCTAACCCTGAAAATGGAAGACTCAACGTGTCCCTTCTACCTCTCATAATTTGTAATCTGTATCCAAAATGCTACATCAAAAATGAACTTAAGTCATTAGGAGAAGGGAATTCACCATTTCTTTCTAAGTGTTTGTTTTGGGTGTCAATAAAGCAATGCTTGTAAATCAGGTAAAAGCAAGGATAAGGTTGAAGCTCAGTTTCATCTGTTGGGTGAGGAAAGATGTGAAATTACATTTAGTGTTTATCAGCGAAGATAACAATCTATATCTTAGGTCTCCTTCCTAGTCTGTCCCCTCCATTTCCAAATGTTACGTTTTCTAATGGAATATTATTTTCCAACTAATTTTGTGAATATGGTCTCACCGTATTAAAAAACAGGAATTTGTAGATGAATCATTTGATGCTTGTAACTTAAGTTATATTTATTATGCAGTTTTGAGAAAAATACAAGTAAAATATTTTTGAATATTTCAAGTGTCTGATGTATCATTTTAATGTACAAAAATAGTGATGTAACACTTTCAAATTAATCCAAAATCTCAAGAAAGCTTAGTCATACTCATGTTAGCATAAAATGAGGCTTGCCAGAGAGTAAGAACCTTCCCAAAGCTACTATTCACTACAAGGACAGCTTTATGCCCACTCAGCCTTCAGCATTGGTCTACCATTCAGGTCAATTCTCTGTACAAAGGCAAAATTAGATCTCAGTTCCACTTTCTTCAAACCTTGTTAAACTTTCAAATTCCTCTTTGTGTCACAGTCGGGCACAGGTAGCCAGGTTCTTGGTGATCGGGACAAAGAACGGAACCAAACACCCAGACTTTATAGCAGAGAACAGGGGAGCAGGCCAACTCCAAGCAGAGATTGACCTCATGGGCTGGAGGGATTCTATTCTTATAGGGCGGATCCTTCCTGGTGAGTTTTGGCGGGCTTTTACTGCGTCATGTACAAGTAGTTGTATTACTTTAAAACTACTGTGCATGTGGTCTCCCATGATTTTCCCTGATGGCCACTGGAGAAGGGATCCCACAATGTTACTGAATGGACCCCCGTTCTCCTGGGGTCCTCCTATACTAGGTTCGCCTTGCCCGCTGCAAGGAAATTACAGTTCTCTATGTCACAGATCGGTGAAAAGGAAAGTAATTATTTGTTCAAAAGTTATAAGAGTAATGACTTAATGTCTTCAGTAAAATCCCAAAGTCCCTTAAAACACCCACAAACACACACAGTCCTTCCTTCCCCCCTTTGCCCGGTCCAGGGTACCGTATCTCAGGAAAAGAAATGGAAGTCTGTGGCTCAGGTAGTTCCCGGTTCTTCCCAGTAATCCGTGCTCAGCTGGCAGGTCTTCCTAGGTTCCCAGCACCATCAGCTGTGTAGCCACCCTGATCTTCAGTTCTTAATCCAAACCCACATGGCACCTTCTCCTGGCCCACCAGCAAGAGTCCTTTCTCCCCTTGCCTTCCCTCAGCGTCTCTCCTGCATTCTTCCAAACTGCTAAGAAAGAGCTCTGTATCGCTGCTACTTCTTACTTTCTGGCTTCCAAAGCTGCGTGGTTCTCCTCTGCCAGAGCCGCGTGGAGATTCTTGTAATGGCTGCCGCGCCTGAGTTTAAATACCAGCACCAATATTCCTCTGCAGCCTCATTTCCGACTCCTCCCACAATTGGCTACACTTGCCAGCATTCCCGTATTCTTCAAGCTTTTCTGGGCTGCCATATTAAGTTCAGGCAGGCTTGCTCCTGTGGTGAGGAGCCAATCATCTCCAAGCTCTCACGCAGGCGCTGTAACCAGGGGGAGTTGCCTCCCGGTTACATCCTGGGTGAAAGTCACTCCCTTCTCCCTGGCTCAAAGCAAGGGCACAGCTATTTAACATATCTATGAAACCAGTTAAAGGTTATAGATATGTTAAATGACCATTCTAGAGGTTATCTGCAAAACTTTCACCATGCAAAACATCTCAATGGCCCTGCTCCATATGTCCCATCCCCCAGTTCAGACTTGTGGGGGTGAGGACATCCTATATTTTTAATATTTCCTGGACACCCTGAACTCTGGATCCCATTACAAATCCTTCTTTTTGGGGCTCCTGGCTGCACTTTCTTACATTTGGGTCCTTAAATAAACTTAAACACCTTAAATACTACACTTAAATATATAATCATCAATTATGTCTGTACACCATAACATCCCCATCTTGACTATTAGCTTCTGAGAATTAATTTATAAAAACCAAAGCAGACCATTTAACCACTACAGATAATTCTAGTGAATTCCATTTAACGACAGATATCTGAGAACCACTTGAGTAGACAATTTCCAATTTATGACCTAAAAGATTAAAAGTCAGTGGTTAAAAGGCAAGCTCGTATAAGTCAAGCCATTATTTTCTCTAGCAACTATGTTATAAGCTGGGGCTTCAATCTTGGAAACTAATTTCATACCTTAAAAATAACAAAGTTACCTACAAAAAATTGAATGGATTGCAGACCTAAATATGAAATGAAAAACTATAAAACTTTTATAAAAGAAAACCTAGATGATCTTGGGTATAGTGATGACTTTTTATATACAATACAAATAAACATGATCCATGAAATAAATAATTGATAAGTTGGACTTCACTAAAATTGAAATCTTCTGCTCTGCAAAAGACAACATATAAAGAATTTTAAGATAAGCCTTAGATGTCAGACGAAACATTAAAAACATAAAATGTAGTGGAGAGAAACTGAAAATGTAGAGCTTTAGAATGTAATCAAACCAGTTATTATTAACTTAAAATAGACTGTTATAGATATTAATTATTATACATAGCGTGATTTTAACCACAAAGCAAAAATAAATATTAGATATAGAAAGCTAAAAAAAATGAATTTAAGCGTACCACTAAAAAATATCATCAAATCAGAAAGGAAGAGAGCAAGAGAAGAAAAAGGAATAAAAACAGCCACAAAATAATTAACAAAATCTCAATAAATACATACATATCAAAACTTCCTTTAAATGTAACTGGACTAAATTCTCCAATCAAAAGACATAAGGTGGCTGAATGGACAAAAACAGGACTCCCATTCATATGACACCTATCAGGAACTCACTTCACATGTAAGGAGACACACAAACTAAGGGCATGGAAAAGGGTATTCTGTTCAAATAGAAGTCAAAAGGAAGCTGAGGGACCTATACTCAGACAAAATAGACTTTAAGACAAAGAATGTAATAAGAGACAAGACAATGACAAAGGGGTCCATCAAGCAAGGGGATATACGTTTGTAGGTAATTATACACCCAACATAGGAGTACCTGAATATATAAAGATATATAAAGCAAATATTAATATACCTAAAGGAAGAAATGTACAGAAATACAATAATGGAAGGGGACTTCAATATCTCATTTACACTAATGGATAGATTATCCAGACAGAAAAAATAAATAGCCTTAAATGACACATTAGATCAAATAGAGTTAAAAGCTATGTAGAGAACATTTCATCCAAAAGCAACAGAATAGACATTCTTTTCAAGTGCACATGGAGCAATCTTCAGGATAGGTCATATGTTAGGTCACAAAACAAGTCTTAATACATTTCAGAAGGTTGAAACCATATCAAGAATATTTTCTGAACACATGAAACTAGAAATAAAAGAGGAAACTCAAGTATTTGCAAATATGTGGAGATTAAACAACATGCTCCAGAATAAGGAATTTGTCAACAAATAAAAGAGGTATAAAAAATACCTTGAGACAAATAAAATTGGAAATACAACATACCACCATTTATGGGATGCAGCAAAAGTAGTTCTAAGAGGCAAGCTCATAGCAATAAATGCCTTACAAAAACTCAAATAAACAAAAATAAGCAAATATATAATAATAATTTTATAATCATACAATAAGTATAATTATAAAATAATTTTCATAGATGCAAAAAAGCATTTGACAATCCATATATAATTAAAGCTCTCAAAGAAATAGGTAGTGAAGGTACTTAACCTCAACTCAATAAGGTTATGTATGAAATGCCCACAGCTAACATTATAATCAATGAGGAAAAACTGAAAGCTTTCCTTTGAAGATCCAGTACAAGGCAAGAATGCCCACTCTCACTAGTTCTATTCAACATTGAACTAGAAATCCTGGCCAGAGCAATTAGTTAGAATAAATAAATAAATAAATAAATGGCATCCAAATTGAAAAGGAAGAAGTAAAATTACATTTGTTTGAAGGTTGCATCATCATTTATGTAGAATACTTTATAAAGACTCAACAATTACAAAAAACAAATTAATAAATTTAATATGGTTGAACAATACAAATGACATAAAACAATCATACTTCTATATACAAACAATCAACTACCCAAAATAGAAATTAAGGAGACAATTGCATTTGCAATAGCAACAAAAGAATAAGCTACTTGGGAATAAACTTAACCAAAGAGGTAAAAGACATTGAAAATTATAAAACATTGATGAAATAAATCAAAGGACACACCGATAAATGGAAAGACATCCTATGTTCGTGGATTAGAAGAATTGACATTATTAAAACGCCCATACTACAAAAAGCCATCTACAGATTCAACACAATCCCTGTCAAAATCCCAATGGCATTCTTTATAGAAATATTAAAAACAATCCTAAAATTCATATGGAACTACAAAAGACCCTGTATAACCAAAGCAATCTTGAGAAGAAAAACAAAGATGGAGTTTTTATACTTTCTGATTTCAAAGTATATTACAAAACTATATCAAAACAGTATGATACAGTCATAAAAAACATATAGACCAATGTAACAGAATAGAGAGCCCAGAAATAATCCATGCATCCATGGTCAACTGATCATTGGCAAGGATGCTCAGAACACAAATGAGGAAAACATAGTCTTGCCAATACATGATGTTGGGAATACTGGATATTCATGTGGAGAAGAATGAAATTGGACACTTTTTCATACATTACCCCAAAATCAACTCAAAATGGATTAAATAAACATATAACCTAAAACTATCGAATTATTAGATGATAACATGGGAAAAAAGCTTCTTCACATTGGTCTGAGCAGTGAGTTTTTTGGATAGGACATCAAAATCATAGGCAATAAAGCAAAAACAGGAAATGGGATTTTCTACTTCTTTATGGGATCACATCAAACTAAAATTGTTTCTGCAAAGCAAAGGAAACAATAGATTGAAAAGGAAACCTACAGAATGAGAGAAAATATTTGCAAATGATATATGTGATAAAGGCTTAATATCCAAAATACGTAAGGAAATCAAACAACTGAATAGCAAACAAACAAAACCCAAAATAACCTGATTAAAAAATGGGCTAAGGAACCAAATAGATATTTCTCAAAAAACGGCCTACAAGTATGTGGAAAGGTGTTCAACATCACTAATCATCAGAGAAATGCAATTCAAATCCACAATGAGATATCACCTCACACTTGTTAGAATGGCTATTATAAAAAAGACAAAGATTACCAGTATTGGTGAGGATGTGGGGATAAAAAAGAACCTGATATACCATTGGTGGGATGGTATAGCCATTATGGAAAATAGTATGGAAGTTTCTAAAAAAATTAAAAATAGAACTACTATATGATTTCATCTCTGGATATATGTTCAAAAGAAATGAAATCAGCATAGATTATATCTTATAGAGATATCTACACCCCTATGTTCATTGCAGTATCATGCACAATGTCCAATATATAGAAACAAACTAAAGTTTCATTAGCAGATGAATATTATTTAGACTCACAAAAATCCTGTCATCTGTGACAACATGGATGAATGCATGAACCTGGAGGACATTGTGCTAAGTAAAATAAGCCAGACATAGAAAGACAAATACTGCATAATCTCTTTTCATGGAATCTAAACACATTTGAACTCATAAACAGAGAATAGGAAGGTGTTTGCCAGGGTTTGAAGGATGGGAGAAGTGGGAGGGTATTTTCAAAGGATATACAGATTCACTTATGTAGAGTGAATAAGTTCTGGAGATCTAATTTGTAGCATGGTGGTTATACTTAATACTGTATTGCATACTTGAAATTTGCTAAGAAAGTTGATCTTAGGTAATCCCACTACAAAAATATAGTAATTATGTAAGGCGATGGGTATGTCAATTAACTTAATTTTGGTAATTACTTCACAATGCATATGTATATTTGTAAATGCTCTGTAAATATATACAAGTTATATTTGTCAAAATCACAATAAAGCTGAAAATGAGTGATAATTGAGAAATTTTAACAATTTGAACTGCCCCCATCAAAAAGTGATTCATTTATAATCAAGTATTATAGTATATATTACATTGTATTGTGGTCCTTTGAAAGGTTATTATTCATGTAGAAGAAATTCTTAGCCAAATAATATGCCAGAGATAGAACATTTGCTTACCCAAATATTTTTAACAAAGGGTAGGAGGTAACAGTTTTCCTGTTCTACCAGAAGCCAATGAAGGAGTCCTGTTGCTTTAAGTCTACTTTTTCCTGTGCAGAATATTTGTTAAGTTTCTTTCAGCTAAATGTGATATAGTAAAATTAACCCAAAAAGCATAAGTTTGTATCACTAAGGAGGGTAATTTGTAATGAATATATTGGCAAAATGAAATATTTAATCAAGTATTTAAAATAAATTCAAATCATTGGTGATTATTACCTTGATTACAAAAGAGGCATCTTCTTATGTAAATAGAATATTTATGAATGTGTGTTTCCAGTCATTTTGAATACAGATTTGCATTTTAAAAAGTCAGACTTCTGCTTTAAAGTTATGTTTTTCATCATCCTCATCGTTTTTGTAATGTAAGCTTAATGGAGATGTAGTAGAATATTTCTATAGAGACTATTAGCCATAGGATCATTAGAAAATTCAAAATATTGAAATGAATAATGGAGAAAAACTGTTTAGATATGAATACATCTTGCTTTTAGATTCTCTGTACTACATTATTTTCTAAGTAAATATAAATATAACTGCGGAAGCAACAACGAAACGTTTCATTGTTATTGTTTTGTATGGGCCCCTTTACTATTTCAGAGTGTTCTTTTTTAAACTGGTACCAGAAATAAACTCACATGCAAATAATTTTTGACAAAGGATCCAAAAACATACAGTGGAGGAAAGAAACCCCTTCAATAAATGGTGCTGGGAAAATTGGAAAGCCACATGCAAAAGAATGAAACTAGACTATAGTTTTTCCCCATATACAAAAATAACTCAGAATGGGTCAAAGACCTAAATATGATATCTGAAACAATAAATTACATAGAAGGAAACATAGGTACAAATTTATGATCCTTGGTCTTAGAGAATATTTCATGCATTTGACCCCAAAGGCAAGGGACATAAAGGCCCAAATAAATGAATGGGACTATACCAAACTAAAAAGGCTTCTGCACAACAAGAGAAACTGCCAACAACAACAAAAAAGACAACTGAGCAAATGATATTTACAAACAGCTCTGACAAGGGGATAAGATACAAAATGTACAAAGAACTCATACAAAACAATACAAACCAACCGTTAATCCAATTTAAAAAATGGGCAGAGGACCTGAACAGACATTTCTCCTAAGAAGACATACAAATGGCCAACAGATATATGAAGATGTGCTCAAATTCACTAGTTATTAGGGAAATGCAAATCAAAACTACAATGAGATACCACCTCCCACCTGCTAGAATGGATATTTTCAACAAAAGAAATAATAATAAGTGTTAGAGAGATTGTAGATAAAAAGAACTCTCATTCACTGCTGGTGGGAATGTGGACTGCTACAGCCACTATGGAAGACAGTATGGAGGGCCTTCAAAAAATTAAAAATAGAGTTACCATATGGCCCAGCAACCCCTCTTCTGGTTATCTACTTGAAAAATTTGAAAACACTTATTCACAAAGATATATTCACCCCTATGTTCACTGTAGCATTATTCATAGTTCCAAGATATAGAAATAACTAAAGTGTCCTTCAACAGATGCTTGGATAAAGAAGATGAGGTACAGCTGATCCAAGATGGCGGAGGAGTAAATCAAAGCTATACTAACCTCCTCCTAGGACCAATCTGGAATTACAGCTAAATTATAGAGGAAGTATCAAGAATAACCAACTGAACACTGCCTGATGAGAAGCCTTATAACCACAGACAGACAGAAGAAACCACTTCACCACAATGTAACTGGTAGGGAGTGTGGAGATGTGAGAGGGCTGGCTGGGCTCCCATGGATGGCAGCTGAAGTTCCAGAAGAATATTTCAGCAGCTGGAAGTTCCCCTTGAAAAATGTGGGGTTTAATCTCCAAGCTAGACCCCACAGTCTCCAGAACCAGAGCCAGAAAGGAACCCAGATAACATCCAGCTGTGAAAAGCAGCAAGGTTTCTGTCTGCCAGGGAGAGACGACTGTAGATACAGAGAACCTCTCAAAGGGCCAACACACAAAATTTCATTTGGAGCCACTTAGCCTGGGCTCTGACAGAGGGAGACCGGAGTGGATTAGAGATGCTTGAAGAGAGCCTGGGGCTGGTGTCTCTGGGGAGAGAACTGAAGGAACAGCTATCAGGATCCCTGTGCTAACTCATTCCCCATACTGCAAGAGCCATCTTTCTCAGGCAGAGCACTCCTTTCTGAATGGCAGGAATTACTCTGCCTCTACCTGTTTTGCTTAAGCCTAGTTGCTGATCACAGCCTGATTAGATTAACAACAGATCAGTTCTATGGCTGAGTAGTTTAGAAAATGAAGTGGAAAATACAAAGCAGCAGTATAGAGATACCTCAAAAAATTAAAAGTGGATCTGCATTTTGACCCACCAATTCCACTTCTAGGAATATAACGGAAGGAACCCAAAACACTGATTCTAAAGAACATAAGCACCCCTATATTCATTTCAGTATTATTTACAATCATCAAGATATAGAAGCAGCCCAAGTGTCCCTCAATAGATGAGTGGATAAAACAATTGTGGGACATTTACACAATGGAATTCTACTCAGCTATAAAAAAGAAGACAATTTATTGAAGCATATACTATGTTAATGGATTGGGAGAATTAACATCATCAAAATACTACCCAAAGCAATTTGTAGATTCAATGCAATCTCTATTAAAATACCAATGACATATTTTACAGATATAGAACAAACATTTCAAAAATTTATATGGAACCATTAACAACCCCAAATAGCCTCAGCAATTTTGAGAAAGACGAACAAGTAGGAGGAATCACAATATCTGATATAAACTATATTACAAGGCCACTGTAATTAAAACAGTCTATTACTGGCATAAGAACAGACTCATAGATCAATGGAACAGAGTAGAGAGCTCAGAAATAAACCCAAGTCTCTATGGTCAATTAATATTTGACAAAGGGGGAAAGAGCATAAAATGGAGTAAAAATAGCCTCTTCAACAAATGGTATTGGGACATCTGGACAGGCACATGCAAAAGAAATAAAACCTGACTACCAACTTACACCATACACAAAAATAAACTCAAGATGGATAAAATACTTAATTATAAGTCGTGACACCATAAAAGTTCTAAAGGAGAATATAGGCAGGAAAATTTCAGATATTCCACAAAGCAACATTTTCACCAATATGTCCCCTAGAGCAAAGGATATAAAGGAAAGAATAAACAACTGGGACTACATCAGACTGAAAAGCTTCTTCATGGCTAAAGAAAACATTAGCAAAATGAAAAAGGAACCAACTATATGGAAAAATGTATTTGCCAAATATAGCTTGGACAAGAATTTCTCTCTCAAAATATATAAAGACACAGCTCCAAACCAGGAACACAAGCAATCCAACTAAAAAGTGGGTAAAGGACCTGAACAGATACTTCTCCAGGGAGGACATACAGAGAGCCCAGAGACATATGAAAGGATGCTCAGCATCACTAGCCATCAGAGATACGCAAATTAAAACTACAATGAGATACCATTTCACACTAGTCAGAATGACCATCATAAAGAAATCAAACAAAAGTGTTGAAAAGGTTGGGGAGAAAAGGGAACACTAGTACACTGTTGGTGGAAATCCAGACTAGTGCAGCCACTGTCGAAAACAGTATGGAATTTCCTTAAAAAATGAAAAATGGAACTGCCTTTTGACCTGGCAATTCAATGCTGGGATTATACCCTAAAAATCCTGAAACACCAATTCAAGTGAACTCTGAAACACCAATTCAAAAGAACCTATGAACCCCAATGTTTATAGCAGCACAATTTACAATAGCCAAGTGCTAGAAGTAACCTAAGTGCCCATCAGTAAATGAATGGATAACAAAACTGGTACATTTACACAACAGAATTCTATGCAGCAGAGAGAAAGAAGGAGCTCCTATCCTTTGCGACAGCATGGATGGAACTGGAGAGCATTATACTAAGTGAAATAAGCCAGGTGGTAAAAGACAAATACCATATGATCTGATATGGTATATCAAATACCATATCACCAAAACACAAAAGCGAGCAAAATAGAACCAGAGACATGGAAATAAAGAATAAACTGACAGTAACCAGAGGGGAGGGGCAGGGGGGATAATGGTGCAAAGAAGGGGAAGGGTGATCAAGGAACATGTATAAAGGACCGATGGACAAAGACAGTGGGTGGGGGGAGGATTGAATGTGGGAGTTGAGGGGTGGGTAGGGCAGGGGAGAGTAATGGAGGGAAATGGAGACAACTGTAATTGAGCAACAATAAAAAACTGAAGAAGAAAATTTTACCCTTTGCAACAGCATGGATGGACCCGGAGAACATGCTATGTGAAATAAGCCAGTCAGAGAAAGAAATACCATATGATTTCACTCATATATGGAATCTAGTGAACAAACAACTAACAAGGAAAACAGAGACAGCCTCCAAGATGGAGAGCAGATGACAGTTAGTGGTGGGCGGGCGTGAGGGAGGTTAAGGCATGGAGGGATTTAGCAAAAAGGAAAAAGGACTCATGGACATGGACAACAGTGGTGATTGCTGGGTGGTATAAAGGGACTAAATGGCAATGGAAAAAGAAAAGAATTTTAGACTTTGAATTTCAGTTTGTGAAAATACAACAGGTCTCTCTAAAGAATAGCCAAATATAAAATAAATACATCTTTGCTTCCTGTGGTGGGGGAAGAAGAAGTGGTACATATATACAATGGAATACTACTCAGCCATAAGAACAGATGAAATGCTTCTGTTTATGGCAACATAGATGGACCGTGAGAATGCAATGTGGAGCAAAATAAGTCAGACAGAAAAAATTAAGAACTGTATGATTTCACTCATATGTGGGATATAAAACTGAAAGCAACAGATGAACAAACAAGAAAACCAGAAACTCATAGACACAGACAACAGTATGGTGGTTACCAGAGGGAAGGGGGTAGGAGGTTATTAAAGGGTAAAGGGGGTCAAATATATGGTGACAGAAGATGATTTGACTTTGGTGGTGAGCACACAATGCAATATGCAGATCATGTATTACAGAAATGTACATTTGAAACTTATATAATCTTATTAACCAATGCCACCACAATAATTCAATAAAACATAAATAAAATAATCTGTGGCAGTTATCAAAATATAAATCTAGCCATGGCTGGTGTAGCTCAGTGGATTGAGTGCGAGCTGCGAACCAAAGGGTCACTGGTTCGATTCCCGGTAAGGGCACATGCCTGGGTTGTGGGACAGGTTCCCAGTGGGGGCCATGTGAGAGGCAATCACACATTGATGTTTCTCTTCCTCTCTTTCTCTCTCCCTTCCCTGCTCTCTAAAAATAAATAAATAAAATATTAAAAAATATATAAATCTAGACAAATTTTCTAACTTAATCTGAACTTCTCCTTATAATTTAACATACTTCCATTTCTTGGAGAATCGCGAGTGCCTGCTACTGTGGGATCATGTGTCATAGAAAAATGTTCAGGACCTATATTTAGAATGAAAATGCTATGGCTCGGTAGAGACCCTGCCTGGTAGTTACAGGAACCTTTGCTAGTTTGAATGGGGTTTTCAATAATACACAGAAGAGGTAAAAATAGAGACCAATTTCTATATAGAATTGACTTCTGTCCTACCTTATTGTTAATAAAAGGTGTATCAAAGTAGGTTTATAGTTGTTCATATGGAAAATAATACAATAATTAATAAATGCTAATGTAAAAATAAACTCTGTTTCACACACTCACAATGTAAACCTACTTATGCTCAACCTTGTATAATAAGAAAAAAATTTATGAAGTCTATGAGGCAGACACAGTAGGAGCACTAGCAATGTGAGAATAAATAAGTGTTACAGAAATTAACTTCCCACTCCTCCATCTCTAAAATATCCTCTCACACACCTTGGTACTTGAAAGTATATAATTAGGTATTTATTTCTTTGGATAAATATGTCATATATATAGGAATCCTTTTTTAAACTTTACATATGACAAATTCCTTTCAGTAAATGTTTCATAAAATTTGTGCCAAACGCTTTACCAGTTGAATGAGATAGAACCCTTGTCAATTTGTCACTGTCTAGTTAGAAAACATAGATGTGCTAAAAATAGTATAATAAAGTTCTGTATGTGCTATGATAGAAATGAAAATTGTTGTGAGGGCACATATGAGCAAAATGAAAAACTATTTGTTAGGATACTTAAGAGCTGCCTCATAGAGGAAATAATAATTGAATATTGAAAGCTCTATAGGTATGTTCCAGGTAGAGAAAAAGATAAGGTATCCTTGTTTAAATGAACCTCATAAGTACAAAGGCCTAGATGTTGGGAACTGCCCTGCCTGGTTTCAGAAACTGTAATCCCCCATGGTTAAGGCTGAATGAGAGACCTTGGGACCCTAAGCCACTAAGGAGACAAAGCTTATCTCCCTGGCAGGGGTGCTGCCTCTGCCCTGTTTACTTCACCCCACTTGGCCCAAGTGAAAGACTGGTTAGCCAGCGATAGGTAAGATTCCTCAAGGGGGGTGGGGGGTGACCTAAGACAGGCATGGTCATGAAGAGGCCCTTAGGGAGTAACTTGGGGGGCTATAGAAAAAGGGGGCGATGGACCCTCGCCCCTCAGCTTTCACATAGCCTGAATCCTCATTCTGTCTGCAAGAAGTCTCCTAATCTCTTGGCTGCCTTACTTCCCCTGCCTGACTTAAGCCTGAAACAATGCTGGAGGGTGGTGCAGCCCTGGGCAGAAAATGCAGTTCCCCGGGGCGATCAGGTCTAAGAAAGAATGCATAAAATCCTGTGACACCTGCTTTGCTAAGAATGCCCTCAATTTTCTTATAAGGGTCTAAGCATGAAATGAGTTTTTTCCCCAAAGTTTTATAGCCCTTTAGCTAACTGACCCTGACTCAATAAGTCCTCATAGTTCTTTGCATGTTATCTATTGTTTAATATTTACTGCTTTACAATGACTGATGAGCTTTACCTGTATTCCTGTGCAAATTCAACCCAATAAAAACCCATTGAGAAAAAGGCTCCTGGCCCTTCTCCTTTGAGAGTTTGGCCAACTTTCCTCCCCAAGCAGATCATGTCTTGGTAGACTTAGTTTCACCCTGTGGGAGGAGCCCCCCACATCTAGAGATTTAAAGCAGACTGGATTATTTAAAGACAGTGCAGACTGTTGAACGTGTGTGGAATAAAGGGTGAAAGTGAAAAAGTGGCGAGGAAAGAGCAAGAAGTGAAATCAAGTGGGGGAGTAGACAAGAGTTTGATTATGTGGAACATTTAATACCTTGATAAGGCATTTGATATTTATTTCATTCGGAGCATAGGAGACATAGAATGATTTTATTCAGGGAAATGAATGGGTTTTAAGTCTAGCAGATCTAGTCATGCTATGGAGGATTGAATGGATGGGGAAATTCTGGAGACAGAGAGACCATTAGAACACCATTGCAGCCGGTGAGCTCAGATACGGTATGGACTTGGACTAAAAGAGTATCCGGAGAAATGGAGAGGAGGGAGCAATCTGTAAGTCCAGTAGTGACTTTTATAGAAATAAGGAGTACATCAGCAGATACAATTTGGAGAAAAGATGATTTCTGTTTGGGTCTTGTTGAGTGTCAGATGCCTGTGTGCAGATATGCACCTAAGGGGCACTTGTTTAGATGAGCCAAAAGAGTGAATGAATGACTACAGGAGAATGAGACTAAAGACAATGTCTGGCCTAGAGATAGGAATAATAGATAGGTGGTAGATGAAGTTAAGAGAAAGGATAAAATTTCCCAGAGGCAGCTTATAATGGAGGAATAGATGAGGGGCAAGAATAGGACTATGGGGAACACTACCATTTAAAGAGAAAATATAGGAGAAAGGGTTGAAAAGGAGGCTGAGACATGCGGGCTGAGTGTTGAGATGGGAAATGTATACAGCAGAAAGGCACAGAAACCAAGTGCAAAGAGGGTTTTAATGTTGAGGGAGAAGTTGGCACTTAAATACTGGAGAGAAATTAAATATGCAGAGATCTTAAGAAAGTCTTTTAGATCATCAATGCCTTTAGCTTGAGGAATTGAAGGAGTGGTGAAGGGGAACTTCTAGCAGTAACTTGAAGAAGTGAAGAGAAGCGGTCATCCAGTGTAGAGAGCTTCTTTCTCAGAGCTGATTGTAAGTGGACAGAGATGCAGTAGGAAGTGAAGAAGAATCTAGGGTCAAGGGAGAAACTTTTATTAACTTTTTCATTGTTTGGATAATTTATTTTTAATGGCTTCATTGAAGAATAATTGACGTATAAACAGTGAACGTGTCTGAGGTGTATAAGTTTTTTGTTCCAGCCTTGTGTTTGATGTCCATTCCTGACTTCAGCACCACTGGCTTCTCAAATGGGGATCCATTCTGTATTACTCATTCTGTTTCCTCAGCAAAGCTTCCCCCCCAAAGTGCTGAATGAGGAACGAGAAGACTTAGATGCTAGTTTCATGTCTTATCCTGAATTTTATGGTCATGGGCAGTCACTTAATTTTTATGACTTTCAGCTTACTCAGTTATAAACTATGACATTTGAGACAGCCCTTTCCAGCTCCTCCTTTCTATGTTTCTTTGACCATTCTGGCATACAGTGGTGTAAACATAATTTGTTTTCTTTTAAATTTTCATTCAATTACAGTTGTCCCCATTTCCTGCTGTTACTCCCCCCTTCCCTACTCACCTCCCACCTTCCACCATCAATCCTCCCCCCACCCCATAGATAACCACTTAAGCTGCTTGTGTCTTTGGGGACATTTGTGTTGTAACAGTATTCAAAACCTTTAAGAAATATTCTAACAATTTAGATGCCTGATACAAACAAGAGGTGGGGAATTTTAGAGAGCATGTACTTTCCTAGTATCTGAAAATCATGCCTTAAAGACACCTTTTCTATGTCTAGATATTTTCTATGTCTAGACCCTTCCTGATTATGTTATTTAAGGTGAGAAGCTAGCTAAGAAATAGTCAAAATTTTTAGTTTTCTGAGGTAATTCCATACTGTTTTCCACAGTGGCTGCACCAGTCTGCATTCCCACCAACAGTGCAGTAGGGTTCCCTTTTCTCCACATCCCCTCCAACAGTTATCTGATGCTTTGTTGATGATGGCCATTCTGACTGGTGTGAGGTGGTATCTCATCGTAGTTTTAATTTACATCTCTCTGATGGCTAATGATGTTGAGCATCTTTTCATATGTCTCTGGGCCCTCTGTATGTCCTCTTTCAAGAAGCGTCTGTTCATGTCTTCAGCAATTCCACTACTGGGATTATACCCTAAGAATCCTGAAAAACCAATTCAAAAGAACCTTTGCACTCCTATGTTCATAGCAGCACAATTCACAATAGCCAAGTGCTGGAAACAACCTAAGTGCCCATCTACAAATGAGTGGATCAAGAAACTATGGTACATTTACACAATGGAATTCTACTCAGCAGAGAGGAAGAAGGAGCTTATATCATTTGCAACAGCATGGATGGAACTGGAGAGCATTATGCTAAGTGAAGTAAGCCAGGAGGTGAGGGACAAATACCATATGATCTCACCTTTAACCGGAACATAATCAACAAAAGCAAAAAACAAGCAAAATTTAACCAGAGACATTGAAATTAAGAACAATCTAACAATAGCCAAGGGGGAGGGAGGAGGGGACAATGGGGAGAAGGGTTTTCAGGAACCACTATAGAGGACACATGGACAGAACCAAGGGTAGGGAGGGAGGCAGGGAAGGGAGGTGGGATGGAGGGGGAGGGGAGAGTATGCAGAAAACTGTAATTGAACAACAATAAAGTAAAAAAAAAATAGAAATAGTCAAAATTTGTTTCAGACCCTGTTAAGGAGGCAACTTTTAGAGCTACTGTACAACATAGTAATAGTTGATGATAATTCCAACCTTTTAAAACCTCCTTGTCAAACCAAATATCTTGGTGTAATCCTAGATTCATGTATATATTTAAAAAATTCCACCACACATTCATTCCTTCAGAAAGACTTGTTGGCTTTACCAATAAACCTTTGGCTCTTACCAGAGACTGACCATTTCTCACTATTTCTGTTGTTACCAGCCTGGTTTAACCCAGCTACATATTATTGAAATAGTCCCCAAACTAGTCTCAGTGCTACCACTCTTACATCCCTGTAGCCTATTGCCAGAATAGTCTTAAATCGTAAGTCATTTCTGGTCACTTCTTTGCTCAAAACTGTTTAATGACTTCCCATTTCATGCAGGATAAAACCCAAATTCCTTACAATGGCCTAAAAGGTTTCTATACAAACTGGTTTGCCATTTGTTCTCTGACCACTTCCCCTGCTATTCTCTCCTCATTCACTTTGTTCCAGCCAGGATGATGTTCTATGTGTCTTCAGTTATACCATGAGCCCTCAAACCTCAGTGTCTTTTTCTGGATGTTTCCTTTGCTTGGAACACTCCTATATATGTTCAAGGCTCATTCTCTCACTTCCTTCAAATCTTTGTTCCAAGTTCACCCTCTTACTGAGCCCTGATTATCCGATTTAAAATCAATTCCCACTCTCTAGTCTCCAACTTACACATATGTTTCCTAATTTGCAGTTGTTATTTTCAACACGGCACTTGTGACATATGTATTCTACTTACTATGTTTCATTTCTTTTTTGTTTCTTCCTAGTGGAAAGAAATCTGAGACTGTGTGTGTGCGTTTAGATGACCGATGCATTCCAATCACTTTGAAAAGTGCCTGACTCACAGTAGGCACTCTAAGTATTGATTGTTGTTAAATGGCAAGAGCAATGAGAACAGCGAGAGCAGCTGGTATGGTCTAAATATTTGTGTCACTCCCCCTCCCCAAGTCCGTACGTTGAAACCTAACCGAAAAGGTGATGCATGGTCTTAGGAGGGTGAGGCTTTCAGTAGGTGATTAGGTCATAAGGGTAGAGATCCTGTGAACAGAAGTTGCCTTTTATAAAAGAGGTTCCATTTTGAGCTTGCACTGCTCCTACCATGTGATGATACAAGCCTATCACCTGGAAGAGGCTTCTCACCAGACTATGCTAGAACCTTGAGACTGGACTTCACCAACCTCCAGAACTTCGAGAGAGAAATTTTTTGTTGTTTAGAAGCTAACCTGTCTCTTGTATTTTGTTATAGCACTCTGAAAGGATTAAGACAATAGCTGCTTGTATTTACATAGCAATTTGGAGTTCTCAAAATACATTTACATTTCTTTTAGGAGTCTCTAATAAATATGGAATCTGTGGGGGCCCTCCCAATAAACCGTTGTCAGCCAGTTTAGTAGGAGATTTTCTACCAACTGTGAGACTGGGTGAGGGCACACACAGATGATAAACAATGACCCCACAAAAATCCATTATATTCAGTTGCTTTTGTGAGAATGGACAGCTGGGTTAATTATTTGTTGGCTGAGGCTATATAAAATAGAAAGTATGTTTCCAGAGATGAGGTAAAAAAAAAAGGTATTTAAAAATAAGCATTACCTAAGACACAATTTCATCTATATTTGTTCCTTTTTGAACATTATAATCAGAGAATATTGTGTTTGGCTGGTTAAGACATCAATTAAGGAACAGAAAAATTGGTTCTCTTATCAAGGTATGCCCAGATTTATGCACCTGTGGTTTATGCACTGAGAATAAAATAGGGAAAATACCATGTGAGCAATTTGATAATAGCAATGAACAGGCCTAGATATACTGGAAGACTGGGGCCTTCCTTTTGGAACGTGCACATTTATTTGTGAAACACAGCCTAATGATTCCTTAGTAGTAACAGAAGAAAATCCAAATCCAATTTTATTTTTGAAGTATTAGCAAACTCAGCTTTAGAATAGTAGAATAAAAGTATCTCATGTAGCTGGTGGGAAACAGAGCTGCTCAACCGTGCATAAGCAAGCAAATGTTTTATTTCTCCCTGAAAAGATCAAATCTCCAGTCAGAAAGTAACCATTTTCTTTTAGTTATAATAACTAGACTAGTCTATGAAGTAAATGAAGGGTTAGGATAGCTCCCTTTGGTAGCAAGAGTAGGAGGTAGTGTTTTTTAAGTTTTACCTATGCTTACCTGACACATTTAGTCAGTTTACTAAAGTTAAACAAACATGACTTTTAACCTAAACCATGTTTTGAATGGAAGATTAAATATGAAGTAATTAGATTTCAGGATATAGGAATATGCTACTGTCTCTAAAGTAAATCTGGATATAGCAAATATATATTTTGTTAGAAAGATCTTAATTCTATATTTATATAATGAGAATATGGAAAATAAACTGAAAACATATGACTAATATCATGAGTTAATAACTCTATTGTTCTCTTCACATACGTGATAGACTAAATTTAATTTTATAAAACTTTTTATAAAAGTTTTTATAGTCCTGGCTGGTGTGGCTCAGAGGATTGAGTGCTGGCCGGTTGAACTGAAAAGTTGCAGATTTGATTCCCAGTCAGGGCAAATGCCTGGGTTGCAGGCCAGGTCCCCAGTTGGGGGTGTGAGAGGCAACCAATTGCTATTCTCTCCCTCTCTTTCTCCCTCCTTTCCCCTCTCTAAAAAAGTAAATAAATAAAATCTAAAAAAAATGTTTTTATAAAACTTTTTATAAAACTTTTGCTTGCAAAAATATACATTACATTAAATTGTTTTTCCAAGTTATTTGGAAAGACTGTAGAATTTACAAATAATAGTAAGAATTAAAGTCATGTAGCAGTTTCTTCTAAGTTTAACTATCTATATCTCTACAAGGACAGATGTTCAAATTATAGGGAGTTTTTAATGTGATATATTTTCTTTAAATCTAAAAGTCTAACTCTTATTTTTTCATTTGTAACACCCTTTAGAACTTTATTTTCTTTTTTTCCCATTTAGTATCTAGCTTGAACCATAGGAACTAGATGTTCAATAACTTGATAATGAACTGTTATTTTTAAAGAAAAATAGTTATTTTCAATGTCTTAAAATCACAACCGTTGAAGATAATGAAACCAATGAGTAATTACTTTAAAAAGTAGCATTTAGCCTCTCACAGCAGTAGTAGGGAGATTGTCAGGACAGAGTGTGTTTGCATGCCCTAATATTTGGGAGGAAATTACCTGGAGGTAAATATAATTTTTTAATGAAAACTGCATGGTGATTAATAATTTAACTATGCATTATTAAAGCAATAATTTTATCAACTGGGAAAGATTTTATGTGCAATTACAGAATTCCTGATGAATTGCGGCTTAAATAATAAAGGCAAGAAAACTGGGCAGAGGTGATTACAGGTTGGCTCCGCAGCTCAGTGGTAACATTCCACTTTGTTAGCATCTTCATGCTTTCGTTGGGCTTCCTTTCACGGTCTCAAGATAGTTGCAGCAGCTCTAGACAGCAGGACCACACAACCAGTATCCTGATTAGAGAGAAAGGGGCGGGGACATAAAACTTTCTTCTTACAAGGACTATATCCATCAGATTACCCAGAGAAGCATCTTCCAATCTCCGGTACAGAAGACACAAGACTGAACGCCCATTTTTGAAGAGATGAGTAATGGGAAAGGGCAGGGGATTGGGTCTCAACATTCAGATCTCTACCCCTTACCCTCCCCCTTACCCCCTGCAAGATGAAGAAGGAGGGCCAGTTACTCGTCTAAGTGGACTACAGAAAGGGTCCTGAGGTTCCATCTGCTTCTTACACTTTTAACTAATTCTCTTATTTTTAGCTTCGCCCTCTACTTTTAGAGATGGCCAGTGCCTCTAAATTCTGAATGTGGGTTCTGTGGTATAACCGAAAATTGCTTATGGATTTTCTCACTGCCAATTTAGGATTCAATTTGTTTAAATCTTCTCAATCACTTGCATTTATTCCATACACTTTTTAAGATAAATTTTATTTCTGTTTTCTCATTTTCTCTTCTCATTGCCTTATAGATTTTCACCTTAAAGTTTTCTTTATTGTCACTTTAATAAGATTTATGGAGTGAACAGTAGTAAATTAATGAGTTCAGTTTGCCTTCTTTGCCTAGATCTAAATAGCATTTTTTTCCATTTATTCTTTTTCTGTTACTTGTTAGTATCTAGGAATAAATTTGGTTTTGGTATACTGGTTTTATGCATAGCAGCTTTTCAAAACTCTCTTATTAATGCTAAAAGCTAATCTGTAAATTTTCTTGGCTTATTCTATGTCTAATTAACTATTCAAACCACTCCATTTGGCTTCTGCTCCCAACACTTGACCAAATTGCTCTTGCTAGGGCTACTAATTTCCTCCATATTGCTAAATCCAGGTGATTTGTTCAGGTGATATTTCTCTTCTATTTTTAATTAGTGTGTTTCAGTGACATTTCCCATGATTTACCCATTCCTCCTTCTTGAAGTACTCTTTCTTTTCTAAGTTTCTTTAACATGTTATCCGTCCAGATTTTCTCATACTTCTCTGGGTGCTCTTCCCCTTTAATGGGTTCCCCTCCTTCAGCCACTTAGAGTTTCTTAGAGTTTATACCTGGGCTCTTTGCTGCTACTATTGTTATCATCACTATCATCACCAACAACTATCACTGTTACCAATACTACCACATATTTAGCTTTCACAACTCTCACAAGCCTTTAAATTTTTTTAAAAAAGTATTTTATTGTTTATGCTATTACAGTTGTTCCATTTTTTTCTCCTTTGCCCCACCTTCATGAGCCCACCCCAACTCCCTCAGACAATCCATGGGTCATGCATATATGCTCTTTGTCTAATCCCTTTACCTCCTTTCAACCAGTCCCCACCACTCCCTTCCCTCTTATAGCTGTCAGTCTGTTCCATGTTTCTATGTCTCTGATTATATTTTGCTCATTAGTTTATTTTTGTTTGTTAGATTTCACATATAAGTGAGATCATAGGCTATTTGTCTTTCACTGACTGGCTTAGAATAACAGTCTCCAGGTCCATCCATGCTGTTGCAAAGTTAAGAGTTGCTTCATTTTACTGCTGTGTAGTATTCCATCATGTAAATGTACCACAGTTTTTTCTCCACTCATCTACTGATGAGCCGTTAGACTGTTTCCAGATCTGGGCTATTGTAAATAACATTGCTATGAGTATATGAACATCAGGTTCACATATTCTTTTGAATTGGTGTTTTGGGATTCTTAGCTGCCTTTTGACCCAGTGATTCCACTTTTAGAAATATATCCTAAGAATCTCAAAACACAAGTCTTTTAGAACAGCAAGTTTCTATTCTACAGAGCTTGAAAAGTCAAGAGTCTATAAATTTTCTACGTGTTAAAACAATTGACAAATCCATAAGCATGTCATGGCTTGTTGGGTAGAAAAATATGAAGTGTAGACAGGAAAAGTGATTAATTACAGTAAATGCAGAAAATGTCTAGGAAATACTTATATTTCAACCTTTAAGAACTTGGCAATAATAAGCTTACTTCTAAGTTCTGATCTGGCTTTATAGGTGGCCAACCAAATTAGATAGTATGTTTTGCTGGGGCCAGATACCAGAATCAATGTGACTATTCCCAACTATGTGAATTCGATAGCACAGAGTAGTGAGCGTAAACATTTCAATGGTGAACTAGATTTATACATTGGCATATGTCATTGGCATATGTGAAGGATTTATATATTGGTATAAATCTGATGAATCTGGCTGGCTTAAAGGATCTTATACAAGTATGAAAATGGCTTTATTATTAAGCCTACAAAGCACTTGTTTTCATGAAACTTTTGAACTTTAGTGAATTACTCATACTCGAAGAATAGACCTGTTTCAACCAGATGTTACCTTCTTTAGTACCAAAGGGCATTTTATTAAGAAAAATAATTCTATTTTTCCTCATGTAATAGTAATAATTAATAATAATAAAATATCTACCATTATTAATATATTGAAAACTATTAGTCAGACTACTAAGCAGTTTCATTTAATTTTCAAAACATCTTTACTAGTATAAACATGATTATGTTATTTTCTTGAAAAGGAAACTGGGATTTGGAAATGTCCCTTTCTTATGGTCTCAAAATTAATGAAGTATGAACCTAGAATTTAAATATAGATCTTCTTGGTGTGAAAATCCTTCTAATTTGTCAACTATATTGCTTTCCTTCCTTTTACATGTAGCAGCAGAAAAATACATACATGTTCAATATTTCTTCTAGATGCTCTTTGTTTATAGTTAAATTTTATATAAAGGGACCCATTTGCTTTTTTCTGAATTCATAGCTGTAATTTGATCTGAATTTTGCATTTAGAGAAATAATTCTGGCTCATTTTTTCCCTTAGTATGAGCGTTTTTTCCCTTAGTATGAGCGTTTCTATCTTCTGGCATTTATAGAAGTATAATTCTAAACCTCAAGTAATTATCATTTGCATCTAGAATTCTCTTTGTGTATGCAATTATTCTTGTTATAATTCAGTTGTTGGTAAATAAATATAAAGGCTTTCAGACACTGAACAAAGTTTGACTCACTTTCTGTTTCCTCAGTCTCATTCCCCACAACCTGATGCTATTCCTTCTCATAAAACTGATAATGTCACCCTGGAGTTACTTTTTAATAAATCCAATTAACTATTTTTGGTTCTTTGCCTTCTTATTTCTCTCTTCAGTTCTTAGCACTCCTGTCTACTCTCTTCTTCTTGAAGGACACTTTCTCAAGTACTCTTTGACCTTACTATTTTTTTTTTTTAATATCTGTTTCTGCTGCTCCTTCTGAATCAACTTTGTTGGTTCTAATTTCTCTACTTTTACCATAACTAGTATTTTTTCTTACTCTGAATATTCTGTAAGTCACCATTATCAAGTCTTGTGACTTAATTTATTCCAGGTTTCCCCATAGATATTTCTTTGATACATATATAATTTCTTATCCCTGTACTTGTATACACAATTGCTTATGAAACATTTCCCCTGGAATGTCTAAAGGCACTTAAATGGATCTCAAGTGGAACTCATCATCTCCTCCTACTCCACAATTCTTCTTTCTCCTGTTTTCTTTAAAAAAAAAGATTTTGTTTACTAATTTTTAGAGAGAGAAGAAAGGAGAGAGAAAGAGAGGTAGAGAAACATCAATGTGTGGTTGTCTTTTGCTCACTGCCCCCCCACCCCCAACTGGGGACCTGGCCTGCAAGCCAGGCACATGCCCTGACTGGGAATCGAACCAGTGACCCTTTGGTTTGCAGGCCTGTGCTCAGTCCACTGAGCCACACCAGCCAGGGCTCCCCTGTTTCCTATTTCCGTAAATGGCACCACTCTGTGTTAAATTGTACTGAACTTCAAAGTGGAGAATCACTCTGATTTCTTTTTCATACGCATTTTCACAACATCCTCTTTCTATTGCCATCCCTCTAATTTTGCGCTTGTATCCATCCTCACTGTCAATGCCTCAGTTTGGTTCATCATCACCTCTCACTTTGATTATTTGTAATAACTTTTCAAGTTAAGTAATTTTATTGACATGTAATTTACATACAGCAAAATACACAGATCTCAAGTGTATAATTACAGATTTTACAAATGTATATACCTGTGTAAGCAACAATTTTGTTAAAACATGGAACATTTCTATCACTCCAGGAAATTTCTCCTTTCTTCTTTGCAGTCAATCCCCTGCCCTACTCCAAAGGTAATCACTCTTCTAATTTCTGTTTGTGCAGTTGAGTGTGACTGTGCTTGAACTTTATATAGAAGGAATAAAACGGTATGTACTCTGGTGCCTTTTACTCAGAATAATGTTTTTGAGATTCATCCATGTTGCTTCACGTATTTGTAATCTGCTCCTTTTCATTGTGGAGTAGTGCTTACTACTGTATGAAGACACTACAATTTGTTTATTCATTCTCTTGGTAGGTATTTGAGTTGTTTCCAGTTGTCTAACATGAATGAAGCTTCTAGGAGCATTGTTATAATTCGGAGACATGTTTTTATTCCCTTTGGATATGTATCTAGGAGTGAAGTTGCTCAGTCAAGACAGGTGTATATTTAAATTTATAAGAAATTGTCAAACATTTTCTAAATTTTCTGAATCATTTAATACTTCCTTCAGAGATTGATGATATTTCTGTTTGATTCATATTTTTATCTCCATTTGGTGGTTTCCATTTTTATAATTTGTACCATTTCAAGTGTGTGAGGTGGTGTCTTCCTGGGGCTATAATTTGTATTTCCCTGGTGACTCATCAGTTATGTCATGCACCTTTTCGTGTACCTCCTGACCACTTGCATATATTGGTGTGTGTGAAGTGGCTGTTCAAACCTTTTCTCACTTAAAAAATTGGATTATTAGTCATTTTATTATAGATCTGTGGGAGTTTAGATATAAGACTTTTGTCATATACATCTCTATTTCTATATCTGTTACATATTTTCCACCTGTTACTTGCACTTTCGTTTTCTTAGTGATGCCTTTTGAGGAGAAAAAGGTTTTAATTTTGATGAAGTAAAATTTATTATTTTTTCTTTTATGGTTAGTGCATTTTTGTGTCCTGTCTGAGATTTCTTTTCATACCTCAAATTTACAAAAGTACTATTCTCTGTTTTTTTTTAAAGACAATATAGTCGAGCAGCTTTTAAACTGTCCTCGTTGCTTTTCACATTGTTCAGGTCCATAATTTCTCTTCAATTTAGTCAGAGTCTCTTTTTCTAAATCTTAAATATAATGTTGTTACTTGCCTTTCCCTCACTAATTTCAACCTTCTCAGTGCTATTTGATGCCATTTTTGCAAATTCTGTAACATGGTTTATAAAGTCTTTCATCCTGTCTTTCTCTCTCAAAAAAACCTGCCTACCCTTATTTCCCTCATCCACTCGCACCCCACTATTTTCTCCATTAGCTTCACCAAACCATTTATATTTCCCTCAAAGTATTACACTTTCTTTTACTTCTGGACTATGGCAGTTTCTATGCCCTGGCTATCTTTTTCCTACTCATTCCAACTCTCTTCACCTAAGTTACTACTAGTCTCTCAGTCTTCATTTCAATGTCACTTTCCCTGGGAAGCCTTTCCCGACCTTCGAGGATTGGTGCCCCTCCCACTGGTCCCAGCACTTTAGGGTTTCTTCTATCACGGTAGTTTCAATGCTACTCTGTGCTGGTTGTGTACCAGCTGTGTTTCTTACCAGACTCCAAGTTCCTGGAAGGCCAAGGTTGTATCCTGTTCCCTCTGTTGTCTGGAATACCCAACAGAGCTCTTATTACATAAAAAGGGTAAAGAATCTCTTATATGGTGTATAAGGCAGGTGAAGTTAGCAGCTGTGACCTATTAAACTTTGATTCCTTGAATTCATCATCATTTATAGAAGATATTTGGTAACTATTTGATTTGGCTTCCATCTTAGTGTAACATTATAATACCTTAACATATATTTATTGAAGAAATGTTAGAAAAGATACAGAAAAAACTAAATTATTCTATCTTCTATAGCTAACAACTGTTAACATTTTGATGTAATTGCCTTCCAGTCATTTTTTAGTTGTATATGTCCTTTGAATGTTATTTTAAAATAAAGCTTAAATCAAATAATATATTCAGTTTTAAATTTTAATACCTATTTATTAAATTACTACCAAAATAAATCCATACTTGAGTATTGATGATTTAAAAAATACACCTATATACTTATATCCAAGTGATCATTATTCCTTTTTAAATACCAGTAATTTGGCAGTTACTTAGATGTTTAAGATTAGTAGTCTTCAGAGCCAACTAAATATAATTTTTTCAGAATCACACCTTATTTTTGATCCAAAATATACATGTATTCAACAAGTAACTATTGAGTTCTAGGAACTATTTTTAGGTTCTGGAGATCCAATTGTGAGCAAGGCACAATTATCTTTCTATAATACAAGAATCTTGATTACTTTTTATTAGTTTAGAATTTTGGTGATAATTGTCCATTCCCAGAAAATTAAAGTTATACTCAAAGGGTGATTATTTGCTATGGTGAATAATATTAAAAATAATGCATTGCTATATATTAAAGAACTTTCATAACTATTCTAAAATATGTTTATTAATGGCAATATAGTTGACATAAGTCATCATTTTGAAAGCGACTACAGCAATTGTGAGTGAGGCTGGGTAAAAATACAAATTAGTAAAGAATAAGTAATGTCATGGCACAGTAAGTGTCATCTCAAATTAAAGTGCCAAGTAGCACTTTTTTTTTCCATGATTTCCTTCAGAACTGGAAGCTTTCATAAATAAGGTGAATTTAAAATGGATTTTGAAGATAGGCAAATATAAAACAAATGAAAGATGGGTGACTTTTTTTCAGAGTGAGAGTTATGAGCTGAGGAATGAAAAGATGCAAGGCTTATTTGGTTAGAAAAAAAGTATGAGTAAGAGAATGGGATGACATTGTATTAGTGACTTTCAATTAAGGGCACATCAGAATTACCTAGGAGACTTTCACAATGTACCTTCTCTATTTTGATAATCGCTTTGACATTTTTGGATCAGTGTTCTCTTATTCTGGTCAGCTCCTCATCTCTGGCTTTCTGCACTTTAGAGAATGGAAGGGTTGGATATGAATAGTTACCTTGTTTTGTTTGCACTAACCTCTTCCCCAGTCAACAGGCTTTGGGTGCCAGATTAAGGCCTTTAACTTTATTCCGTTGGCAACTGAGATATATTGTAGATTTTGAACCACGGAATCAAAAGAATAAGGGCTATGTTTTAGTTGAACATTTTGATGGTGTGCTGGATGATTAATAATCATGTTGTAGATATTTTTGTTACAGTGAGGCAATATATTGCTGTTTTAACAGGACTAAGAATTTAATTTGTTGTGCAGATGAAACTGTAATAAGATAATCTTTTTCTAAGGAAAGCTTTTATTGGATCTGAAAATTTAGATACTCTTTTTTGCCTAATTGTTTAAAAGTTGACTGTGAGACTGTGCAAGTAGGTTACTGCCATTATTAGAACTGTTATAAAAGATGTCTATTTTAAGCAAATAGAACAATCACCTGTAATGCCTATGCCCTCAACAGATAAAAGGCCCAAAGGGGAGGATTTCAAATTCATGTTCTTTATTACTTAAGTATTTTCTGATGAGAGCATCAGTTCAAAGCTTAAGGAAAAATGAAAATAAATAAGACAACTCAGTTCATATGGTCTGTTTTTATGAACTTACAAATTTGGAATTAGAGGTAGTGTAATGTGTCAGTGCCCCTAATTTGTTCCCTAAGCTCAGGCAAGGAACAGATTCTTTGGTATCTCAGTTTCTCCATCTATTGGATTGATATAATATGTATATTATGCATATGATGATTCTGAAAGTCTTTTCACATGTTTGTTTTCAAATTAGATAGCCAAACATTGGATAAAGTTTAGCTTTCATTTCTGTATTATCTTCTTTTTACCTTTGTAAAATATCTAAGTTTTATTTGTTATTGGTCATCACAGTAATAAATTATACCCTATGAATCCTGAAACACCAATTCAAAAGAACCTATGCACCCTAATATTCATAGCAGCACTATTAACAATAGCCAAGTACAGGAAACAGCCTAAGTGTCCATCAGTAAATGAGTGGATCAAAAAACTGGCACATTTATACCATGGAATACTATGCAGCAGAGAGAAAGAAGGAACTCCTACCCTTTGCTACAGCATGGATGGAACTGGAGAGCATCACGCTAGGTGAAATAAGCCAGGCAGTGAAAGACAAATACCATATGATCTCACCTATAAGTGGAACTTACTCAACAAAACAAACAAGCAAGAAAAATAGAACCAGAGACATGAAAATAAGACATGAAAATAGAACCAGAGACATGACAGTAACCGGAGGGAAGGGAGGAGGGGGATAATAGGGGAAAGAAGGGGAAGAGTCATCAAGGAATGTGTATAAAGGACCCATGGACAAAGATAAGGAGGGGGATCAAATGTGGCAGATAGGGGTGTGTAGGGCAGGGGAAGAGTAATGGGGGCAAAATGGTGACAACTGTAATCAAATAACAATTAAAAAATTAAAAAAATGGTTTATTGACATTTGGACAAATTTAAATACTCTAAGTGTAGTACAGTTTGTAGGATAAATATATTTCTAAATGGTTTAATACTAACTAGTTACTTGCACTTGAGAAACAGCTGCAAAATAATTACTCTCCCTACACTATGTGAAGAAATTAAAAATGTAAACTGCTTGGCTTTGATCTTCTTAAAGGAATATTAAAATAAGATGGTATTTTTAATGTTCAAGGAGAGTATCCATTCATTCATTCAACAAATATTAATATTTTAGCGCCCATCATTGTTTTAGACACTGGGGACTGCAGGGAATGACACAGACAGTAACTGTGGCCCTCACTATGCTTTCAGAATAACCGTGTTTGCTGCATTATCCTCAATTATATTTTAATGCTTTAGAAACAAACATTAAGACAGTTACAGCAGAACAGTGTGTGGCCAGTTGTATCATTTCCAGTCCATCTGCATGAGTCCACTGAGCCATTGATGAGTTGTAGTTGCTAATGGAATCTGATGCTTTTCATTCAATCTCTGCGTATATGGTTATAGCCTAATTAATCAGACCAACTATATATATGTGAATATTATATAAATATTATATATATAAATTTGGTTTATTTTTTATTTAAAATATTTGGTTTACTTTGTTAATCAACCATGATTTACAAAAATGTTTTGAGTTTCTGAAAGGAAGAGAGTTTATTTTATTTAAAAATTTTTGTTGCCTTTGCTTCAGGGCATAAAGATATGGCAATTTCCACCTTGATTTAAGCAATGTGGATAACCAAATTGGATAAATACACTAAAATTTCTCACTGGGGCTTAAATTATCCTACTGAACCCATGAATTAAGTATATGAATGTAAGAAATGTCACACTAGATTAAATCAATTGTCCATAGTGCAAGTTGTTTATGGAAAAGCAAAATATTCACTTCCCATGACATTGATCTCCCTTGAATATTCATTAGTGATACATTACATATCAATTTTCCACAAATCATATTTCTTCAAAGACCTTTGATCTCATTTCTATTTTCAGTCAGTAATACCTCTCCATTAATGAGTTTTTACCTCTTGTGTATACTTTACTTACATACTTCAATGACTATGTAAACTTTACTTTTCAAACTATGCAGTAGAGTACACTAAAATTTGGAATATATACTTATACATTCCTTTATTAAAAAAATCATATTCTCTACCATGTCTTAACTTTCTCATTTGAAGAGTATGAATTTTCAATGATTTTATGTGGAAAACATTACATCCTTTTGCTCATATATAATCTAGACTAGTTTCTCTATATGTCCTTTATGACAAAGAGCAATGAGAATTGTGCACACATCTCTAAAGAGAGTCATCACAATTTCGTTTACAGATAATATTTGATTTGTTGCCATAGAAGGATGACGAGCATTTCATTGTCCTCATTGTTACAGCAGCATAATTTAAATTGTCTTGAGATAATATGTTCGGTATTCTCTTGCTTTATCTTCACTTTATTTTGTTTTAAATGGATTTCCCAAATCAAAATGCTCCTAACACCTCTGACCCGACTGTAATCACATGGTGAGTGAACTGTAATGCACCACTCTCCCAGCACAGGTTCATACTGGCAGTGCCTCTGAGCTTATGCACTTTTGACATTCTTTGAATTCTTATAGATTAATGTGTTGACTTATATTTGTTAATTTGTATGTAATTTATCTTTTTAGCAATTCTCTTCAATCCTACTAATAAAAGCTTCCTTTAGATGTCCACACATGTATTACATCCTGTATGTATTGGTAGAGTCTTAATTCACAGAAATATAAAGTATATTTGAATGATCTTGTCTTCTCCTTTCTCAATGCCTTCTTCTTGCCTTATTTTTGACTTGTGACTTTTAAAGTTTTGTTTGAAATAATTATCAACAAATTTAATTGATAATTTCAAATTGATGCTTTTGAAATTATTTTTTCCTAACACTTGTAATATATATATCTTCTGTTATAATATCCAAGTGCATCCCCCTCTTTAAAATTATTTGTTTCAGCCAACCTGAATGTGTAGTTTTTATTTGGGCTATATTGAGAGCAAGTAAATCTTTTTCTAAATTATGTCAATTTGATATATTGACAATATTTAGTTTCAAGGAGCACATATTGAAGCTAAACGTGGACTGCAGAGACATTACATTCTCTTATCCTGCAAATAATATTTAATGGTATCTATACACACAGAACTCTTTGTACATTCACTATATGTATGAAATATGACAAGAAAATCATGTTTAGGGTTTATACAAGATCTGTCCAGAAAAAAAGCCCAGTCATTGTTAATATAATGATGAGAACTGTTTGTGCAACTACGATGTAACAGTCAGCCAAGGAGAATGGACTGGAATGCACATGTGTGAACAATGATGACTTCACTGTACTAGTCAATGGGGGTGATAGACACCTAAGTGATCCCGTATACTGTCTGGCCATTGCATCAAAATGACTGAGCAAGAAGAGCGATGAATCTGCATGAAATTTTGCCTGAAGCCTGAACATTCCTCTGAGGAAACTATTCAAATGATTCAGAAGGCTTTCGAGGACGATGCAAGAAGTGATTGGCAGCTTCATCACAGCAACGTGCCTGCTCATGTATCATGTCTTGTGCAGAGTTTTTTGTGAACCATCAAATCACCCAGGTGACTCAGCCACCTTATAGCCAAGATTTGGTGACCTGTGACTTTTGGTTTTTCCCCAAACTAAAATCATCTTTGAAAGGGAAGATATTTCAAACCATTGATGAGATTCAAGAAAATACGACTGGTGAGCTGATGGTGACTGGGAGAACTGTGTAAGGTCCCAAGGTGCCTACTTTGAAGGGGACTGAGATGTCATTATCTTAATTACAATGTTTCTTGGATTTTGTATCTTCCTCAATAAATGTCTCTATTTTTCATAGTACATAGATGGATATTTTCTGGACACGCCTGGTATTACTAGAATAGTATTATCTAAAATGGAAGTTCAATGGCTAATAAAGAAGGGAGATGGGACACTGTGAACAGCTATGGCTTGCTCTTAGAGGAGACATCTTTCTTGGGGTACAGAGAACAATTTTACCGTATGTGTAAAGACAGAAACTTACCTTCTGTTTTCCTTGAGTAAACATATGGTTACTTCCAAATCTTAGTTATTTTAGGACTAGAGGGTGTGTACCTGGTTCAGTGCATTACTAATGGAAAAAGAAAAAAATATCCTATCCTCTCTACATCGTCTAAGAAGAATACAGAAAACAATGACATGGGAAAAAAGACCAGAACCAAATGAGAATTAGCTTCTGTTCTTGACTGGAGACATTGTTTCCTTTTTTAAGTTTCATGGAACTTACTAAAGAGTGTTTAAAACTATCTCATGTGGTTTGTCCCCTCCAGGCTGGCGTGGCATTGTGTCATAGCATGACGATGACATGAGCAAGGTAACTGCAAAGGGGCACACGAAAGCTGGTCTCTCATCTCTACACATGGCACGGACAGAAAGCTTTGAGCAAGAGTGGAAATGCACATTGTCACTTGTCTTCCCCCTCCAAAGAAGCTGGGACACATTCTGCTCAGCCAACATGTTTCCAGAGGTATGTAATTTAACTTCCACTTTTCACACAGTAAGAAGCAACACTGTAGACCTGTCGGGAGGGTGGGGGCAGCCTGGGAGGAATTTGGCTGTGTCTCTCACTCCAGTGTTCTCATGTGACCTGACTCTCATTCTCAATTTAGTTACATCTTGACCTGGAAAATGTAGGCACGGTTTGCTTCTCCTCATTTGGCTTACCTTGATCATGGTGTGCATCCACCTTTTCCTCTCAGTCCCACTGGATGCAGCCTCTCCCCCTTTCCCTTGAAACCTACCAATAAAGCCTTTCGCTAGCTGTCTACACATGTATTTACTGTTTCCCTCAGAAGGGGCTTTACCTCCTGGGAGGGAGAATGCATTTGGGTCCTTGCAATACAAAGATGGAATATCCACCCAAAGCAGCCTAATCCCTTCCCCACTCCTTTCATCAGATCTGACTGTCCATGTATCTAGCAGCCTGCTTAAGAACCTTGTTGTAGTAAAGAAATTAATATTCCTCACTTTTCCCTAGCTTCCCCTCCCCCCATTAAACGACTGATTTTTATGCCTGAGCTTATAGACAAGCCTTGGGTGACCTGTTTTTTAATTTTTTCCCTCCCTCCTCCCTCTTTTTCCCTTGCGGTAAAACCGTGCTGAAGAAAGAGGGCACTAGAGTACAGCCCAGTTAGCAGCCTCGCGCCGTCTGGATTAGAGCTGAGGCGTCTGCTTCTCGAGTGTGGCCGCGGTCCTCCGGCCTGGGGACCACAGCGCTGTCTTCCCAGACTCAGGTACGTCTCAAGTCCAAATTCTCCACGCAGGCTCAGGTGAGCAGAAACCTCTCAGCGGTGAAACCCACCCCCGGTGGCAGACAGTCTCCATCTACGGGATTTTCCTCCTGGCCCCAGGAGCACCCTCGCTTATTTATTTATTTCAGTCCCGCATCCCGGCAAGCGTCGGAACCCACGGATGCCTGGGTTGCTTTGCTCCTTTCGCCTTCCTCATCCCACACGCGCCTTTAGCTCTTTTCTCCGCCGACTCTCACCTTGAGAAAGGGAGCCGAGCGGGGACGAGGGAGGAAGCCAACTTCAGCCCCTCGGGCGGCTGGAATTTGGCGCCTCTGATCCCTGAAGCGGTCGGGTTTGAATATTCTTGCAAGAGCACTGATTGCAAGGGGAAGAGAATGAGGACGGAAGGATGGTGAGGCGGCGAGGGGAGGGGTGTGTGTGTGTGTGTGTGTGTGTGTGTGCGCGCGCGCGCGTGTGTAAAGAATGCAGGGGGTGGTGGTTGAAAGAGCGAAGTCGGGGGCGGAGGGTGTGGGTTGTCAAAGAACGGCAAGTCGCTGGTCGAAGCGTCCGCTCCGGGCCCTGCAGGGCGAGTCTGGGCTGCGGGACCGAGCGCTGTCCAGGGTGCTGAAGGAGGCAGGGCTCGGCGGCCGCCGGGAGCGCAACCCGGAAGCTCCGTTTCCTTTCTGACAACTGTGCACAAAGATCCCAATTTAGGCAAGCGCAGGGGCCCCTCCACCTCTCCCTCCACGCCCCCCCATCGCGGGACAGGTTACCTTGTGTGCACCCTTCCTCCCTCAGCCTCTCCTGGAAACCTGACTTGCGGGGAGGAGGTTAGGAGGGGGGCGTACCAAACTCCGACGTGCAGAGACTGCCAGGCATCGCCTTAGTGACTAAGATGGAGTTCCTCAAGCTGGCATATTGATATTTACTACTTGGGTTGTACGTTAGGGTCTCTCCAACCCCTCACACTAAAGTAAAAATGTGCATTCTTTGCGTTCATTTTGAAGTGGCGTTTCCTAATGAGTTTCCAAATTGCTTCTGGGAAAAAGTTGATCGTTTCGAACCCTGAAAGTTCTCCTAGGGCGGTAGATCTCGCTCCCCCTCCCCTGTCTGCCCCTCCCGCTCAGGTCGGTCCGCGCGCTGTGTCCCGGGCACTGGGGACAGACTCGTAGCGGGAGGAGGGGGCGGGTCGGCTGGCCTCCGCGCCTCCCGGGACGACGGGGGCGCTGGCGACCGGACCCATCACCTTCCGCCCGGACCAGAGCTGCCTCCCAGGCTGTCTCTCCAGCCGACCTCGTGCTGTGCTGGAACCAGCTGGGCCGGCAACTGTGGACATCACGACCCCTGAGTTTTGACACAGGTGATAACGGAGCTGTGGTTTTCTTCCTCTCTCGTCGGCAGCTCCCTGCTCGCCGCCGTGCCCCGGACGTCCACTGTACCCTTGAACAGTTCGCCTCGGTGCGCCGGTGAAGGAGGAGGACTCCGATCCCCCTAGAAACGCCCCCCGGGAGTGGAGGTGGTCGTGGAGGACCAGGGGGAGGAGGCGGAGCGGAAGGAGGCGGTGGCGCAGGCGGCGACTGTGTTGGAAGGCGGTGTTGACGAGCGGGACCGAGCCGGGAGAGACAGGCGTGGGGCCGCCCGGCGGTGCGCGCCCACAGCCGGCTGGCAGGACCTGCGTGGAAACGTGGCTGGCGGGCTGTGGACCGCGTCCTCATCACAATGGCCCGGCTCCTGTTGGTTTTCTTCCCAGCGATATTTTTGGAGATGTCCCTTCTCCCCAGAAGCCCCGACAGGAAAGTGTTGCTGGCGGGAGCCTCGTCTCAGCGCTCGGTGGCCAGAATGGACGGAGATGTCATCATCGGGGCGCTCTTCTCAGTCCACCACCAGCCGCCCGCGGAGAAGGTGCCCGAGAGGAAGTGCGGGGAGATCAGGGAGCAGTACGGCATCCAGAGGGTGGAGGCGATGTTCCACACGTTGGATAAGATCAACGCGGACCCGGTCCTCCTGCCCAACATCACCCTGGGCAGTGAGATTCGGGACTCCTGCTGGCACTCATCCGTGGCTCTGGAGCAGAGCATTGAGTTCATCAGGGACTCTTTGATTTCCATTCGAGATGAGAAGGATGGGCTCAACCGGTGCCTGCCTGACGGGCAGTCCCTCCCCCCAGGCAGGACTAAGAAGCCCATCGCCGGTGTGATCGGCCCGGGCTCCAGCTCCGTAGCCATTCAAGTGCAGAACCTGCTCCAGCTCTTTGACATCCCCCAGATTGCATATTCCGCCACAAGTATCGACCTGAGTGACAAAACTTTGTACAAATACTTCCTGAGGGTTGTCCCTTCTGACACTTTGCAGGCAAGGGCGATGCTTGATATAGTCAAGCGTTACAATTGGACCTATGTCTCTGCAGTCCACACGGAAGGTAGGCATTGCATCTGGGAAAAAAAGGTACCGAGAAAGTCAGGACATTGCATGATGTGTACTTGTGATCATAGTGTCTTCCCCGTTTATTTCTAGCTCTGCGGGGAACAGACTTTGCCCTTCTCAGCACACGTCCACGCAGGGATTGCCTCTTATCTCCATTCTGGTATAATCATAGTTTAGGAAAAGTGTCCCATCGTGTTTCTGGGGATAGCAGGAGCCTAAAAGATGCCAAACTCTCCATGAACAGTGTCTTAGTGTAGATTTTGTATTTACATGCTTGTTAGCCCTCATTTTCTGAATCTGTATTTGGAAAGCTTATTTGCCCAAGGTGGCATCCCATTCTTAAATGATTGACTCCAATTTTCTTAGCTTAACAGAATAATCCAATGTAAGCAATCGGACACCCCCCCCCAACCAAAAAACAAAAATAAAAAACCCCTCTGTCCCCTGAACTGGGATGAAAGCTTTATCTTGTCTTGAACAGCTGAAGCTGCTTCTTTGTCCCAATGTGACCCCTTTTACACACACAAGACTTACCTATGAATGGTGGATTAATGTGGTCATCTCTCCAGTATATCAGATACCTATATTTTTAATTTGGGGTGTCTAGATACAAAGGAAAAGTAAATAATTTAAACCATTTATTTATTTTCTTCCTACTACATATGTTAAGATTGTCCATATGTCCTCAATCCGCAGCCCCCTCCCTCCTCCCCCCCCCCCAATGAGCTTGTTTTATGACAAACAGCACTGATGACCTCCTGATTTTGAGTTTTGGTTTCTAGTCTTTTTCATTTAACACAATGACTTTGGTCACTAGAATTTAAAGTTAAGCCAGTTATAAATTACGGATAAAAGGATAGTAGATACCAAGTTTAAAATGGCTTGGATATTTAGAGTTTTATAGACATGAATTCTTAAAGAACTTCTCTAAATAAAGAGTTGCTTTATTCTCTTTATCTTAGCCTATATACATTTTTGGATAAAGTGAGATTTTTGAGTTATCCTCTCTTAACTCCCTTATTACATTTATGAAGAAAATGAGACCCTTGTTCTACAGTCATGTCTAGGACAATTCACACGTATGTGCTGGCATATGAAGAGGATCTTCAGGGGATTGCTGCATTCATATTTCTTAATATAAAATTATCAAAAGAAAGTCCACTGGCATGATTTCATAGTCTTGTAACAGTCACATGACATTCACTTATGAGTGTGAAGTCTGATGATAGAAATTGATAGTCATTCCTACTGATGTGGTTATATGGTTATTGTTAATGGGAACTGATACTTTAGAAAGGGAACAGAGTTTTCACAACAAACATTCAAAAATAATGTAGAATTATGCATTATAAATTCAGACTTTGCTTTTGGGAAAAATTCTGCTGCAATATTGTGACTTTTAAGAACTGACTCATCTTTCTGAATCTTGATTTTTGTTACTGAACTGTGTACCTCTTTATCAGCAAAAATCTCATTACTTTATCGAGATTGCAAATTTAAGTTCATATGTTAATCCGCTATATTTTAATGTTTAATATAGTTTCCTCTAGTGCCTAGATGAAACATCTTGAAAGCACAAGTTAGAAATTGTTAATTATCAGTATTAAAGTGATCTCTAGGGGAATGGGAAATCTAGATTGAATGTGGTTTAATTAAATATTTAATAATTCTTCCTTCATTCTACTAAGTAATTGGTTATAGATTTTAGAAGTGTAATTTGCTTCTTCAAGAGGAAGTAATACTTCCTCATTTTTATACCGTAGTTTTATTTCCCATACTTTATTATCATATCATTTTGAGGAATGGAGAAAAGTTGAGAAAAGAGCCCTTTCTTTTTTTCAGTCTGTTTTCCATTTTCATGACTTTGCTAAAAATAATTGCTAATAGTGGGTTGCCTTCTGACAACTAGAATTATATTTTTGAAAAATTAATGGGACTTCTGTTTGCCAATTCTTCTGAGGAAGGGCTTATATTAAAATTTCACCCTTGCATTAGTTTGGACTTTGTTTACTTTCTATCTTCTGACTGGTGTTGTATGGAGAGATACTGTCTCTATACCATCACTGTAGTTGATTTCAGACTAGATTGTGTTCATAGATCATAGATCTCATTTTGGTGACTGTTATATTACCATGAGATCATGCCATTTGCCTTGCCTTTTATATATGATGTCTTATTTTTCTCAAAGAGAATTTGTTTCTTTTCTTATTAGACCTAATATCTGTGGAAACTAAATTGCTTATATTTTTTCTATCTGCAAAGAAATATCACTGCCTGCTTTGTGTAACCTCCAAATGAAAATTTGCTTTTCCTGAGGCTCTGCCCTCTTGTTTCTCAGGGACCCCATGGTATAGTGGCCTGCAGGCATTTTCTTGCATCATTTAGTAATTTTCCTGCTTTCAGGCTGATGGGGTCACCTACTGGTGACATTCCCTGTCAAAAAACAGCGAAGACCACATATCGGTGTTATCTCTGCCATCTGGGCACCTTCAGGGAGGAAGTCAGTTTGTCTGGATATTAGCCACTTGGATCTTAGAAATTCTGGAACCTCCAGTGACCTTCACCTCTCCTTCCCAAATTAGCCATTCTCTAGTCAATTTACCATCACCATTTCTTTTATTAGAATTTAGTTTAGTACAGTTAGCATCAAAATAACTAGGTGACTAGACTAGCCTACTTTATTTTTAGAGTTACTTTTGATATACTTTAAAGTGATAAATGGAGCCACCCTATCCCTTGAATGCCCCAGTTGTTTTTCTATCCCTGTATTATTTCATTTATGTCAAAGTTGAGCTTGGAGGTATTTTCTGGTTTTGCTTTTTAATCTGCTAGAATTCAGTTGATCTATTTTTTTTTTTTTTTTGCATACTTTCAAATCTTCTGTCATGTCATTTGACCTATGCTTGTCCTCTGGTCATGACAACTGTCAGGGTTACCTGACATAAAAGTTACCTGCAATAGGCTCTCTAGACACTTTTTGGGATTGGTTCCTGAGGGGAATATTGAAATAAGATCTGCCAAAGGGTGAGGGTACTAAATCAATGTAGGTTTACCCATAAATAAAAATTGAATGTGCTTTGAAACAAGCTGCTCACCTGGAATGTGCATCTTTAAATATGCTAAGCACACAATACAAAAATTTCCTTCTTCTGTGACAAACATCTTAGCCGAGGACACTGTATTCCATCCTTCTGGTAAAATGCACATTCCCTATCAAACATCAAATTTAGCATTCTGAAGGACTGTAAAAAATAGTACTTAACAATAATTCTAGTTGATTAAATGCAAAGCTTTGGACAAGTCCCATAAAAATATCCTTTGAATTTGTAACTTCAAAAAGTTTTATGAGGGGTTGGGTCCATTTTCAATCATTTTAAGGTTTTCTTTCTCAATATTTTGTCTCATACTGTCTGATGAGTATTGATATGATAAAAGCTTTAGTGATGTTATTTCTCTTTTGAAAATGTCCACTGTCAGGTGCCCTTTTATTTATAATTATGTTTGCATTGTGGTGCACCTTTTTTTTTCACATTTGCTTTCATTTTATATGCAATTGGCTTTTTGGAGTTTCTTTTCAAAATCCAATCATTTTCTTCTGAGAAGCTTTTTTTGTTTTACTATTTGACATAAAAACTTACTTAAAAAGTCTAATGGCATCAGAGGATAATCCTTCTAAGTCAAAAATACTCTTGGTTAACTATGACTTTAGCTAATGCAATCACATATAAGAATTTTATTTCTAACAAATATTTTTCCTATTTATGCACCAGTAACTTTCTTAGCTTGATTGAAATCTGTTTTACAGTAAGTTATCTTAATAAATTATTGCATTTTATCACAAAATAAGGGATTGGAGTACTTTGAAAAGTTGTTTAGGCCAATCAGTTAAAGACACTTAAAACACTATCATTACATCTTTGCCAAGAAGTAGTTCCCATTTGCTCTAAGTTTCTAAATTGTGATTAGGGTTTCTAATGAGAGGGGAAGGGTATAGGACTTAATTTCAGAAGCAGATTTTCACCTGACTACTAGTAAGTTTTGCTTTATAACGAACTAACTCCCTGAAATTTTGACCAATTCTCCATCAACTACTGGGAGTCATTCCTCTTCCATATGATACTTGCACCAATGAACCTTCTCTCTCTCATGCCATACCCCATCAGTTCCCTCACCCCTACACTTCAGTTTTCAGTTTCTTCATCATCATAGATAACTCGAGTAGATCTTAGACCAATGATTAGCCATAAGTTCTTTTTAAAATATGGGTTGCTACTAAGCCATATCTCCTTATTTTTATGCTTGAACAATTATTATTATTAATATCATCATCATCATCATCTAAGAGTAAGACTTTGTTTTTTACTTCCTTTTAAATGTAAAACTATTAGCTTAAAACTGCCTTATCATTAAGTTCTGAGATTCTGATTATTTAATTCACCTTAGCTTTCTAGCCTTGTGTTCTCAGAATTTAATCATATACATTAAAGCTGAGTAAGAGAAGGTCAAGTGTAAAGTCCCATAGCCCATCAGCAGCAGACTACTCCCTGGATGACTCTGATGGTCATTTAGCCTGCTGTGAGTTCTCTTGGCAGTATGATTTTCCATCACTTTTTGTACCTCTTTCTAAATAAATAAATAATAAAATTTAAATTAAAAGCCATCATAATAGATATTCAATTCTAATGGAAAATTTATTACACCGAACATGGTGTATAAGAAATTTGAAAACTTGTTCTTAGTTACTAAGTACTTTACACTCTAAAGGGAGTGTAGTTAATGGACACATGTAAAACAAATAAAAACAAGTAAAAATGAATTATTGCAATATAAACATTTAAAAAACCTGACTTTATCTAATTTAGGAAATACTGAAAGAAATATTGGTGCATATAATTAGCTAGAAAGATGTTAGAGAAAGAGCAGTTTTTATTATATTTTTTGACTATGGAATTTGTAAAATATAGAAGCTATAGTAAGAATGTTCCCATTGGGGATAAAATAAGCAGGTCTACTTGGCTGGAGTGGAGGGTGTAGGCCAGGAACTAATAACAAAGATATCAACTCAAATATAGGTGCTTATAATCTGTGACTTTGTGACTTTTTATTGATATAAAAGGCAAATTAATGGAGAATCTTGAAGCATATGTCAAAGAGTTTTAGTTTCAAGAATGATAGTTTCAAGCATAGTTTGATGTGATTCAAAGATAATGAGAAGAGAGTGAACTCTTACTGAAATGTGTAAGGGAGGTACATTAAATGACAAGGGGGAAAACTAACTTTGAAAAAGTTAATTATTGTGAAATTCTAGATACTGGCTTATTAAAGTAATTGGGAAGAATGAAAGGTGTTCCAAAGGAATATTTTACAGGAGAATTTGTTGCTGCAAAGAGTTAGGGACAAAAAGGGGTCGCAGCTACCTTCAGTCTTGGAGCAACAGGAGGATTTTGGTGCACTTTATAGACCTGTGATAAGTTGGTTTCCAAACCATGATCTCTAGGTTTAAACAGCATGGACTTAGAGTTGATTTCTTAAATTTGATGTGAACTTTGACTAAGAGCACATACATTATTAACAAGGGTGTGTGTGTGGACAAAAAAAAAAGCCAAAGATAGTTGTGAGATTCTATGTTTTTAATTAAAAAGAAAGTATTCACCTCCAAGTAAACCTTGTTTACCCAGAACCTTGATTCTCTTACTGACTTACTAGGGAACTTGAGTGTTGGTCTCTCTAAATCCTAACCTTTTACATTTTAAACATTTTACAAGGCGATTATTGCAAACTATATTATATAGTTTCCTAACTTCTTTTAAAGAGATTGCTGAATTTAATAGATACTTTTCTTGCATATATAAAGTAATCATTATGGATGTCAACTATTACATGTGCTGGGGTGTAGTGATAGTCTTGAAGCAGTTGAAAAATATAAAGCTATTTATTTCTACCACAAATTACCCCAGATTGTTATACTTTTGAGTTTTTATATTTATTTTATCCAATATTGTCTAGCCTTATTAAGCCCATTTCCTAAATTATAGAATTGATATTTAGTGAAGAGCTACTATGTGCGAAGGATTAAGGGGAAAAGCAAAGATGAGAAAAGAGACAACTTCATTATCATGAGAGAGCTCGAACTTTCTGAATTCTTCTGTCCTACCATCACTCGCTCCATGACTTCATTAGCCTGGGAAAAAATGGCCTGCATGGGGTAGATGGTGGTGGCAGCCTCTATTTTATGTTTCTATCATGTGGCTTGCCAGCTGCCATTCTTCTTCAGGCACTAAATTTTTTCTCCTAGTGATCTATGGAGCTAATACACAATGACTGTTTTATGGTTTTTTAACAAGTCTCTGGACAGTGGCTGGGTTGGTGTTGTCATAAAAAGATTTTTCAGAAGCCATATTTCCAGCACGACCTTTAGTAAGACCACAGAGGGCTGGGTAGCCATAGGCGAGGCCAGACCAGTTTAATGAGCACCTTACTACTACTGCAAAAACAACTCATTGTGCACGCTGTTCTGATATTAGATTGGAAGCAATATCTCAGTAGGAGAAGGTTGTCAGTTTTCAGGGAAGCTGGAGTTGAAAACCAGAGTCAAGATGAGACATGAAGCCTTGTCAAAGTGATGTGCTGTCTTATCTATCAAAGAGCTACCATTAGGTTTTAAATTTTATGTAGAAACATTCATGTAATTTATGTGTGCAAGTTCTACTTATTTTTTACCCCTAATTGTTCTCTATGAATGTCTACAGCATTTTAAATCTTAATATAAATGAAAAATTATAATTTTAATTTTCTTCAATCTCAGACTTAAGGCATTATGTTAACAAATAGAGCATTGATGTTTTTATGAAGAGAATTTATTGGCTCAAGCAGAAACTTGGTGATCAGAGATCCTCATTTATCAATTTTAAGATTATCTATTCTAGTCACTTTCTAGACAACAAATTGAAAATTCAAAGCAATTATTTGAAGCATTCAGATAATCAGCCTGAACTTCCAATTGAAATATAAAGAGATTTTGGGGAGCAGTTCTTGCATCACTGTGTAATTTATTTTGCTTTCTAATGAAGATGTAACCATTTATTTATTGATAAACACACACGTCTGTTATGTGTCAGGCTCTATTCTTGGTGCTAAGGTCATGTAAATTAAAAGAATAACAACTATTATCAGTAGTAGTACTTTTATTATTATTATCTTCAAGGATCCCCCAGTCTGTTGGAAGAAATATAGAACTATGTAAGTAGTTATAGGCTCATGGGTTACAAAAAGTACATTTAATCACTTTTTAAAATAAATGCAGAAAAGACTACGGGAAATACTCTTTGTTCCTCTTAGTTTTATTTGTAAAATGTGAATCACAATTCTTACCATATGCTTTACCTAACAGCAGTGTTTCAGAGAACAAGGAGATGGTATGTGTAACTAGCTTTCATCTGCTTTTGTTAAACTGTCACCGAAGAGATGAATTCTTAAGGTATTAGCCCTCCTTAACTGATGAGTATGGAACAAATTCATAAAATTGCTTAATCAGGTATAGTTGTTTTTTTACCCTACAATCTAGTAACATAAGATAAAAATAAAATTTATGCTTAAAATAAAAGTGCAGCATTTGTCATAGGTTTTAGAAAGCTTTCTCATGTTGCAAATGAGAAAACAAGGGCCCAGGGAAATAAAAATGACATGTTCAAGACATAATATTCGTTAGGAGCAAAGGCAGGACTAGTACTGCTTTCTGTTAGATACTTTCTTAAACCAAGGTTGCTTTGTTCGTTTTTAATCACATGGTCCACCCTCATGCATTGCTCTCTCCTGTGAAGTTTTATCAACCGCTCAACTATATTCTCCCCAACTGTGCTGCAGTCATTTAGCAGCTTCTAAGAAACTCTTCTGTCACTGAAAATGCATTCTTACTGCTGGCAGTCTTCCTTTTCGTGTCAACTATTGCCATACATTTAGGCGATTTTAACATTCAAATGTGTGACTCATTATACTTATCCTCATAGTTCATTCATCTCAGTTCTGTGTCCTTTGCCTCTTCTTCAACAACCCACCTACTCTGATCATGGTCTGGCATCTTGACAGGGTCAAGAACTGTTCCGTCTCTGAACTTATAAACACCAAAAAGCCTTTGAACAGTTGGAGCCTCTTCCCTTCCACTTCTGCTCTCAACTTACCTGCTCTCCACGCTTCTCTGGGAAGTCTGGAGAAAGACATTTTCTTACTTGATCTAATTTCTGCTGTGGATCTGAGCAACTCTACCCCTACCTTTGTGCTTGTTACCAGGTCGTAATAAAGCTCCTTTTTCAGTGAAAATGAACTTCCAACTTAAAGTGGCTACTCCACGTGAAGCTCTAGTTGAGGAGATTATGTTTGTCATTTTTTTCCCCAGCCCTGTCCGTGCGGAAAAAAAAAAATCAGAAAGAAGCACCTGCTTTTTTTTTTTTAGCGAAAGAGCGGCTGGGTTGTTGAATCCATGTGAGGGCATGGAGGTCCGGAGTGGTAGATCACATTGCTCAGGGAGACTTGTGGTATCCTCTCTACAACCAGGGTGCTGTGTGGTGAGTGAGGACACAGCATTAGAAAAGAATGGCTACGGTTGAATATCAGGGGTCAGGGGTGAGATTGACCCAAAGGGTTAAGGGAGTTAGCTACGCTTAGAGAGCCATCAGGGTAAAGTGTACAAAAACCATCCCTTAAGTTTATTGTGAAGATGAGATTATGTGGAACTGTGTATAAGGTTAGATAAATGTAAGATGTTTTTACTGTTGTCAGGCTATTCTAACTTCACATTAAGAAGATGTCCTCAGTGTTGGTGGGCATGCAAGAAGTAAATACAGAAATGTTCAGGGGCAAGAGTGTGTGAATAAAAAGAGAAAAGGTATATGTTGCATATTTGCTAGTTTGAACAGCACATTTGGATTCCCATTCTCTCCTTTAATGACAATGGCACCCACAGCACGTGGCCCTAAGTAAAAGCTCGTTGGCTGGGCAGCTTATTCTACAGTTATGGCTGGACACTCTGAGGCAGTTCCCTCTGTTCTCTGTGGTGTTCTAACACATTTTTAAGTTTGTATGTTATAAAGAGTAGAACAAAAAAATCAATAAACAAATTGCTGACAGTATGTTCAAAAGAAGAAACTGTTTACAATAGAATTTAAAAGGTAGTATAAGGATACTGAAACAGTGGGAACAACTTACCATAAATGAATAATAGCCTCTTTTCCCAAATAAATATACTACTATGTTTTCACCTTTTGTTCAACAGGTATGATTACTCTGTGGGTAAGGAAGAAGATATATTCAGATCTCTATCTTTTTTTTTTTCTTTTATCATTTTTTATTGTTCTTCTATTACAGTTCAGATCTCTATCTTAATTAAATAAATGTTTAGTGAGCACCTTCTCTGGGCCAGCCTCTCTGCTATAGTTATTGATGACCAGACATAGATGAACTATAATCCCTTTATCAAGGAAGTTTACTGTTTAATGATTACCAGTCAGTTTGATAAATATAACCATAGGAATAGATGTGACTTAGAAAGAAAACCGAGAAATTTGACTAGCTCTCTCTGGAACAAGGAAAGAAGTGATGCAAATTCATAGAAGCCTCTGAAAGGAGGTGACATTTGAAGTTCACTCCATCAGAGGAGTAAGAGGAGGACACAGAGAAGAGAATGAGTAAAAGTCCTGACACAGAAAGCAAAGGATGCTGAATGAGCTCTAAATACAGTACTAATTCTGAAACGTGTATTCAGGGACGAACGGTGGGGAAAAATCAACCTGAAAGGGTGAAGGTCTAGGCTACTAAGGGGCAATCTTGTCAAGCCAAGGAATTTAGATTCTATTTTATAAGCATTGTGATCCACTGAGGAATTTTAAACAGTGAAGAAACATGATAGATTTACACGCATATTTTCGAAAGGGAACTCAGAATACTTTGGAGAGAACAGATTAAAGAAAAGAGTCGGATTTGAAGCTAAGGCACAATTTGACAGGCCATGGATGGTTGTGGGAATGGTGAAAAAAAGGACGATTTAATACTCAAATTAGTCAAAGGTCACTGGGGATGGAAAGGAAAGAATGGATTTGATGGACATTTAGTTGGGAAATTAGGCTTTAGTGACTGATTGGCTCTATGAATCAAAAAGAAAGAGAAGTTGAGGATGACTGTCAGGTTTCCATTTCGTAGAACAAAAATAGGGAATAAAAGAGGAAGCACAGGTCGTGGAAACAGGAATTTTAGTCTGGTTGAATTTGAGGTACCTGTGGAACGATGAAGTTGAGAGATCCCATAGATCAAAGGAAGGTCAGTTTGAGATTTATCAGCAAAGAGCTGTGGTTAAAACCACAATAGGGGATGAGATTGCTGAGGGAGAGGAGATAACATGGAAAGAATGGGATGTTCTTGAGTAGGAGAAGGCTTTACTTTGGGTGGTGATGAGTTCAGGGAAGAGGAGAAAAGAGGTTTGAAAATAACGTTTGGTAGCCTTTGTTTTCTCAGTTATTCAATGAAGGTGATGGAAAGGGAGAGGGTCTGCTTGAGTGCAAATAGAGCAAGTATTCAGAGAGCCCAAATGAATTTGGAAACCATACGTTTCTACTAGGTCAGTTCATGTTATTTTGATATTTCCTCGAATGATTTATAGCCCCATCAACAAATGAGAAGTCTTAGCTTTCATAGCAGTTCATTAACTTGGCTGACCTGATGTCCCAAGCACCAGGATGTTTCTTTAATTAATTACCTAGGATACCAGGTGCTCACCAGAGATGATAGCCTAGAATTATCCTAGATAGCTTTTGTCACAAGGTCTGGTGAGGAACTGATATTTAAGAACATCTTCTAAGAGATCATTAACAAACAGCATAATGAACTACATGCCTGACTTTTTTCATATTTTTGTTAATAATTGCATATTATGTTGTTCAGTGCCGCTTGTATAAAGCCCATTGTTAATAATTCTTTTTAGACTTCAATACTATAAAACTGTTTACCTCTCTTGAAAACCTGACATGTTTCATCTTAATTGGTAATGAGAGTATTGTGTTTTCTGTTTTTCTCTTTGCTTACGGGGAAGCTCAAAGCTAAATTTAATGCTCAACCATTGAAAATGTTTAGATTACATGTGTAGATGTGAGCTTCCTCCACTTTACTTCAAGAGTATTCTTTCATACTTTTTTTTTTTAAATTTTTTTTTAAGATTTTATTTACTTTCAGAGAGAGGAGAAGGGAGGGAGAAAGAGCAATGTATGGTTGCCTCTCACATGGCCCTCATTAGGGACCTGGCCTGCAACCCAGGCATGTGCCCTGACTGGGAATCGAACCGGGACCCTCTGATTCCCAGCCCGCGCTCAATCCACTGAGCTACACCAGCCGGGTTCTTTCATACTTTTTATATTTGTTAAATTCCTCAACCCTGTTAAGAGGAGACAAGATATTTATATATGTGTCAGTGAAAGTGGCCCCATTGTAGGCATAGATCCCTACTGAAGTTTTATTTATTTTTAATGTTATGAGGGTTATGACAGGTTTAGGGGTTTTTGTTTTTTAAACTTTGCAAAGTGGGGGTGTGGAGAGGTTACCTTACACTCATCGTTGAAAATGGTAAGGATGGAGAAAATATTTCTAGGTATTTGATGTGTAGAGAAAAATCCTTGAGCATTGAACATGTACTAGAGGAGAATCATGCTCCTTCAGTTAGTGAAAAAGCCCACCCTCTGGCTCAGAGATGCTCTCCTTGCTGCTGTCTTTTCCTTCTCCAGTGTATTCTGGGCTCTGCTATGTGGCTGCTCCGGGATATTTTGCCTGGTTTGGTGGCGTGTGTGTGTGGATGGAACATTCTCCTCCAAGGTCAACGCTGAGCAGGGCTGGTCTGCTTCTGTGGTTCATCACTGCCTCCTTTCCTATTTCCTCTCTTCCTGTGCACTGGGAAAAATGAATCTGTTTGTACAGTGACTGTTCAGTGACTAATGGAGAAAGACCTGGCTTTTTACCGACTTCCCAACTTTTCTTGATATTCTCATCATGCACCTTCCAGACCATCATTGCTTGTAGGTTGGTAGCTGGTTTTGCTGAGTGTTCTAGGCAGCCCCGCACCTACGATGATGTCCTCTGCTTCATTCTCCTTTGAGCTAAGGTCAAGATGATTTAATTTGGGAAACTGAGATTGATGCAGGATGAGACATCAAAAACACCCAATGTTTCTACTCCTGTTAGGATAGATAGTCACTAAGTCACAGCAGTAGAGGGAGACCCTATACACTGATATATGTGAAGGATGAATTACCCTTTGTTTTCTGCTAGAAATGCCACATTTGAAAGTGTGAGATGCAAATTTCACTTCTTGTTCTATGTTGGTATATGCTGAAACAAAGCTTAACATGTAATTTCCTTGATATGTCATTTTAAAAGTAAAATTTTACTTGAAACAACTTTTTAAAATTGAAAAATATTGAGTGAATGATTAATTTTTGAAGTACTTATATTCTCCCTTTCAGAAGATTATTTTTAGGTTCTCCTAGAACAATGCTCTTCAAACTTCAGTGTGCATACAGATCACCCAGGAAACTGGTTAAATGACAGAGTCTGATGCAGTAGGCCTGGGAAGGACACAAGAGTCTGCATTTTTACTAGGTACTGAGGTCATGTGAATGCTTATGGACCACAATAAGGGCAGAACCTCTGCAAGACCCTTCTGATAATGTACATTTTGTGGTGGTGCATTGCACACATTTTCTCACACATTTATGAATTATTTCCTTCTGAGTCATTTGTATATGTCTCAAGGCAATGTTCTATGCTCCTGAAATAGGCAAAGAATGGCTTTAAAATGTGCATATTTAGAAAATTAGACTACAGGTGTTTAACTATTCATTTCTTATATTCAATGACTTTTTAAAATATACATTAACTAGCCTGAATAATTGCTGAATGTAGTAGCATTGTAGTTAACCAAATTTCTTGTACAGGTGCACCTTCTCCTTCTAGAATACTCTGCCCCAGTAGGACATCTCCACTAATGGGAAATAAATTTCTGGAGGGTGAGATCTTTGTTTTGATTTGTTCACTGATGGACCCTAGCAGTTAGGAGAGTGCCTGGCACATAGCAGACACTCAATAATTACTTGTTTAATTGATGTAAGTTAGAAAGGCTTCTGTTTCAATGTCTTTTTTTCTGTCTTAGTAAGGGGTTTGATGACTTAAGAGTTTCAGGCTTCACATCAATTCTCACTGCGTAGCACTATAAATGTAAATGAAGCAAGATAGCTGACTAATTATTCAAATTCCAAGAACCAACAACCTTGGAAGTCTTTGACTTTTTACTAAATTATTCATAAATAATTCTTCTTTTTATTTTCTTCTTTCTTATAGTAGTAGAATTAAGCAAAGAAAATATTTAATTAATTTGAAGTCACAGGTAGACTCCTCTTCATTAAAATCCATCTTCACCTTTTACCTTTCTAATAATTGAGGGGAAAAGTCATTACATTTATAGTCAGTTAAAACTGTCAAGTTGTTATATTTTTCTCATTTTCTTCCTTTTTATGAATATTGGTGTCCGGCACCCTTTGTCCTCCCTTAGACTTTAATATCTCTGTGAAGTAGGAAGTATACTGAGTGGGGGAACCTGGGTTTGATCTCACTTCCTCCATCAGCTCTCCCTGTGACTCTAGACCAGGCACTGAACCGCTTTAAGTCTGCCTTCTCATCTGTAAGGGGTCTGCCATGTCTTCTTTCCAGACCTCCTAGTTGTATTGTTACATTCTACTGTAGCTTACATTATTTTCTCATTTTGATTATCCGTAACTGCCTCCTGGACTCTGCTTTTTCCAAAAGTTATATGCAACCATTTCTACTTAGCATTTATTTAAAATGATGGATTTTGTATTGAAGAAAACATTTATCTAAGTCCCTGATTCGAAAGCTAGAATGAGAGGTTTGGCGACGTGCCTGAGTTTGCACATGGACAGTTGCTACAGGAGCAAGGACTCATACCGCAGCCCGGTGTTTCCACTCTGTCACCCACGAAGCACCTCCAGGTCGCTCACCTTTGTCTCTGCGAGACCTTTGTCTACGCTCTGACTTTCTGTCACCCTTAATCTCATCTATATTGGCTTGAAGGGCAAGCCTTAGCTTAATATCAATGAGCCAACCAGTTAACTCATTTGTTCGACAAACACAGATCCAACTAATCATGCAGCAGTATGTCAGGCATCAGATATCAAGAAATGTCAATGAAGCTTGGTAACATAGGCTAATATCCATAAGAAATTATAGATATTATAGTTAGAGTAAAAATATTCTCATATATGAGAATATATACAATATTATGATACAGTAAAATACTATCACCTATGCCTCTAGACTTTATGGAAATTCCATAATCCCTGAAATTTCTTTTTGTCCAGAAGGAAAAATAGAGAAGTAATTATTGCCACATCACCGTGTGGGTGAGGAGAGGGTGTGGAGGTTCAAGAAGAGGGAGATTAGGTAGATTCTAGGTGGGGACATAGGTGGGCATCTTGGGATAAGTGGCATTAGAACAGGTCTTGGATGTTAGCTAGCCTTGCAAATGAAAATACTGATGCAGAAGGAATTTCCCATGAAGGCAATTATGTAATAAGGACTGACTAAAATGCTAACAGATATACAGATTGGTAAATTGTTTACTTTGTCTGAGGCAGAAGTTACCTCAAAGAAGGTTGTGGAAGAATTGCCTGAGCACCCAGACATCAGAATTCTGAGAATGTCAGAGTTTGCATTTGTGTTCTATTTGATAATTTAGTCAAAATAGAATAGACTCTCTTTCGTAAACTTCTTCCAACGACTGATAAATAGAGAGTTATTTTTACCTTTTCCTGTCCACTCATTTATTCTTCTTCTTTTCTTTGTTCTTGCTCTGTGTAGCATTTGTCCTAGAAAGTGACACCCTTGTAGGAAAGCCACCTATTTTTTTTGTGTGGCAAAATGTCATAAATCTGTCCATTTAGAATTCCATAGTAATATAAATATTTGGTTAAAAGAAGTATACTGGAGAATGTATAGCAATGTTTTGCAGCTAGTGTGGCAGCCTCTGTGGACATGTGGCCCGCCTCTCAGTGAAGCAAAAGGCATATTACAAGCTGGTTTCTCAGCTGTGAAATGCCACTACTTAGGTCACATGCCTCTGTTAATAAAACTGCCAGGAGCAACGCCTTCTCCTTGGCAGAGAGGCGTGCCACCTGTCACCCAAAGCTGCCGTCCCCTCTGGCATCGTGCAGGGATAAGTTCGATTCACTTCTGCATATGGGGAGGTTGTGTTCTCTGTCTTTTGCAGCATGGTCCTCCATGGTATTCATCCAGTGTAGAATTCATTCTGGAATTCATAGAAGGGGAATTATCACCCATACTTATAGGGGTCAAATCTTAATCTGGCAGAATTATTGTAACTTTGGGGATAGCACTTGAATAAAATGTGAATTTTCTTACATGTGAAAGATGGCATATGACAGGCATATTTCCACTCAACACCTAGCCTTGAAATTGCCCTTGGTGACATGACAAGATCACACCTTATGTCACACCTTACTGGCATACAAGGATTCCTGGAAATCAGCCTTAGAGAGCACACACTCTGGAACCATTACAAACTATGTCATGTAAACTTTCAAGGCATACAAAACAGGAAATTTAATTCATGTCTTCACAGAGGCAGGTAAAAAATTCCTTACAGTATCTACCTTACTGTAGATTTTCCACATATCTGTGAGGTCTGACAAAGTGTTAAGCACCAAATCAGTGGTTACTTAACACAAGTTAAATGAATAACTAAATAATAGTGCCATGAAAAGTTAATACAATAGGCTTTTGGGCTGACCATGATGTTAGAATCCTTTGGGTTTCTATTTCTCTAAGAAGGATAAATTCAAAAACCAATAATGCGCTACCTTCATGAAGAGATACAGGCTTCTCCTCCCACAATGATGTCATCTTGGCACAAGTGTTGTACATAAGAGTTTATGGCATGTTTTCTGTTGCATTTGTGAGTGGTTCAAGACAAAACTATATCAAAATGTATACATTCAAAAATTTCAAATGTTATTCTCATTTTTTCCATTTGTTCTTATCCTCTGTTTAATCTTGTTCTACCAAAAAAGTTTGAATTTTAATGTTCAATCCCTCAGAATGTGGTCTTAATTGGAGATAGGATCTTTGCAGAGATGATCAAGTTAAAATGAGGTCATTAGTGTGGGTCCGAATTCAGTGTGACTGATGTTCTTATATAAAGAGGAAATTAGCCTATACAGACATGCAAACAGGTGAAACACCATATGAAGAGGAAGGTAGAAATTGGATGATGTATTTATAAGCCAAGAATGCCAAAGACTGCCCGCCAAGCACCAGAAGCTAGGAGAGAGACATGGAACAGATGCTGTCTCATGATCTGCGGAAGGAATCAACCCTGTTGACACCTTCATCTTGGACTTCTAGCCTATAGAACCCTGAGACAATAAACTTATGTTATTTAAGCCACCCTATTTGTATTTTGTTATAGCAGCCCTAGGAAACTAATGCAGTCCTTCTCAGTTATCATATTGCTGAGAAAAATTAGTCTTCATGGCACCCCCCAAGCTCACCTGTTCAGGAGCAGTTGCTTAACCTTCACCTCCGCCCGTGTCTGACCCACCACCTTCTACTCAGAAACAGTAATTTAATGCAGATGTCTGTTATTATTATTGAAAAATAATGGCAATAACAGGAGCATTGATTGAGCACTTATTGTTTGCCAGGCACCATGCTGAGTGTTTCATGTAGTGTTATTCTGGAAAGATTAAAAATGTCTTTCTAAGTCACAAAGGTAAAAAATGACAGACACAGGGTCAAAATGAATCAGTCTCATTCCCAAACCAAGCCTCTGGCCACTACATAATGTGCATAAAGAGGCACTACCATACTTATTATCAGGCTTATGACTTTGGAGCTACATAGTGTTGGAATTTGAAGGCCTGTTTAAATGTGTAAGAGAAATGTAAATTACCAAGACAAAGACTATATTACTATGAGCCACCTTTTTGTGCTGGTCTCTCAGCTTATCAATAACCGATATTGTGGCTAGACCAGCCTTTGTGGTTCTTGCTATGGTTGCAAGAATCTCTTCAGCAATAATCATCAGGAAACTTTGAAAAGATAGTTTTATTACTTAGGTCACTTGGAAATTACACAACACAATAAGATCGCAAAGGGAGGTCATGGGGAGAGAGAGAGAGACAGAGAGAGCAGGGACCTGGAGTTCTGCTTTTATTGGAGTGGAGGGTGGAGGTCTAAGGCTTCTTGGATTCGCTCACTGTTGGTGAATTTGAAAGATAAGAGTGGGAATTTAAAATTCGGGAAGAGAAAAAAAATCAAGTAGCCCAAATGGCAAGTTGTTGAAGTCAATCAAGATCTCTAAAACAAAGGAGCCTCAGTGGAGGGGAGGCATCCTGGCTATTTCTGTAGTACAGGGGCTGGCGTTGTGGACACCTTTTGAAATTGATGCCTTAGGCATTCAAAGCTGAAGACAGGCATTTGTTTATAAAAACAAACAAACACAAAAACACCCACCACTTTCAGGTTTTACACTACAGTCAGACACTATCTTAAAAAAATCAGGTCTTTGAGTCATATTGTATCCAATATGTATTGGATAGCATTATATCCAATACCTGTCCTTGTCGACCAGGAGTACCACTTAGCCTAGGTCATTACCACCTCAGAAAAAGATAAAATAAATTCGCACTGGGCCTTCCTGTTCAGTTCTCTTTATGTTCTGAGATGTGTATCTCTCTAGAAAAGGTGGTTCTACTCTAAAGCTTGCTCCTTTTGGCTGTAAGAAAACATACAGAGGGAGATACCATCAGAGCAGTAAGATGGCTATTATTGATTTGTTTTAAAGAATACCTGATCCTTTTTGGAAAAACCTTCAAATTTGTAACTCCTGGAAATGAGGAAAAAAGACATGCCTTCTTTCTTCTGTGTTCAGAAAAAGCCTGTAATTAAAAAAGAAACAAACACATCTGCATTTCTAAAACAAGGGAGATTTTTTGGTGGGCTAAAGGGAAGAAAGTCTTTAGACTCTTTCTGGAAATTTCTAGGGCTTTAATACTGGGGAGTTTACTACATTTTTAAAGCTTGATAGTACTCTGAACACACTCATTTTCAAAAGCAGAATGTGTTCACTGCCGATAGATTTTCCTGTGCAGTGTTAGTACATGGAGAAGCCAGCCTCTCTTGCTTGGTTTCTGGTGTGATTATGGGCGCGTGTTTATGAGATTCTTGGATTATTGCAATAGGAATTCAGATGTTAGATGTGCTTGGACTGAATGAGCTCCCAAATCTCAGAAGCTGTGATTCTGTGAGTTGGGGTTTACGGACTCTGTGGCTTTATAACTGGGCAGTGTTTTACTGAACAAAAACAGAGATTCAGCTGCCTATTGCCACAAAATCCAAACCCGTGAGGCAGGTGTTGGTGCAAAAAGGAAAGAAGTTAATTCAAGTGCCGCACAACCTGGGAGAATGATGGACTCTCATCTCAAGGACTGTCTCAATCCTCCTGCTCCAACCTGCAGTTCTTATAGGGGTAGGGAGGGGAGGGCTTTTTTCCTAATTTCATTCTTTCTCTTGCTTTCGGCACCCTGGGGACCCTATCCATTCATCTTTCTAGCTTTTAGCTCACTCAGGCCTTCTCCATTCCTATCTCTTGCTTCCTGTACACTCCATGTAGGAACCTCCCTCTGCCACTGTCTTGGCCAAAGGTTGGAGAATCCCTTGGTGCTGTGACTGACTGTTTATGGTGACAGTGTGACCATTCTTTTCCGGGAGAGGTCTACCAGTGACTGGTTTACCAGTGAAGCTATCGGTCTTTTCAATTTTGGCTCCTCCGTTTGTAGCTAGTGTTCAAGCAGATGCACAATAAGCAGTGTGGGTATAAGGAAGGAGCTGAATGGTTAAGGGGGTGGGTTTTGGAGTAAGACCAGGTTTCTTAACCCATCTCTGTCAAATTTAGCTGTGTGACTTAGGCAAGTCACTTAACCTCTCTAAGTCTCATTCCTCAAATGCATAAATGGGAGATTTTTATTGTGCTAACTTCTCATGGGATTAAATAATATTTGGCATAAAATCAGAACTCAATAAAATACATACACACATATGTATATGTGTGTTTATGTATGCTAATAAAGTGGTGGTGTGATGTAGTGTATTCTACTTTGGTTAGTTTCTGTTGAGAACAACTTGTCCTCCCTTTGTAAAAATGATACCTTTAAGAGGTAGCATAGAATTTATTGGGGGACCAAAAAATGGAGATATATATATTCCTCATCTGGAAATTTTTGAGTGCTAAATAAACTTCCGTTAAAAGGCAGTACCTACAGAAAGTGTAGCACTTAAAATTATTTTCAGTTCTTATCTCAGGGTTATGAGATAAATATTCAGAGTGGGCATGGCACAGTGGCCATGAGGGGAGAGCCAATCCTGTACAGGCCACTTGGAGGACATCAAGGTCATTCCTATTTCACAATTTTTAGTTGGGTCTAGCTGTGATATAGCATGTGTTTCCTGAAGGTCCCTGCTGGTCATCTTTAATCATCATCAACATTTCTTAAGCACTTTTACATAATCTTGGTTTATAGAAAGTAATGGCTTCTATCCTCCAAGAGGTTGAAATATAAAATGGACGACGCCAAGAAGAGTGTCGTGGCTGCACAGGTTCAAGACGCGTCCATAAGATCATGCAGCTGAAAGCAGATACTTACAGTCCTGGTTGTGGTTTTCTTGAGGGTAGGATCCATTTTAATCATTTTTGTGGTTCTTATAGCATCTATTACAACTCTTTCCACAGAGATTGCAAATGTTAATTGAAATAAATTCACCTTTGTAAAGTAAGAATTGTTTCTCAGAATTGTGAGACAGTGAGGAGAAGATCTTCTCTATTTGTCTTAGGAAGGAAGGTAGGGGTTTGAGGGTGTTTTTTTTTTTTTTTTAATACCTAAACTTTCCTAGACATATTTACTATATTACATTCCATTTTCTTACTATTTTCTGGGCCATAAACTCAGTTGTATCTTAACACTTCACGTTTTGCCTAGTGCAATGGTTTTCCCTTCTAGTTGTGCATTATGATCACCCTGGCTGCTTTAAAACCTACAGATGCCCAATTCTACCTCCAAGAGATGATTTCTGATGGAGCCTGGAGAGCCCTGATCATGGAAAGGGTGAGCCTGTGCTGGTATCACCTGGTATCACCTGTCTCATTTTTCTTCACACTGGAGCCATGGGTCTCTGGCCGTCCTCGAGCACTTGGAGGGCCCAGCTGGGAGGGCTGATGTCGGTTGTTTCCTTGGGCTGGAATCTACTTCCCTCAGACCTGGGAGTGGCTTGCTGCGGCTTTTCACTCGGGCATTCCTTAGTTCACAGGTCACTTCCTCAGGGAAGCCTTCTTACCAAATAAATGTATCACCCTTCTCCTCTTATGTGTTCTCTTATTTCTTCATTTCATGGACTTTATGCATCATTTATAGCTATTGGAAATGATCTCATTTAAGGCAATTTTTCATCTCATTAGTCTCACCTGCTACTAGTATGCTGTCGTATTGCCAGACCCTGAACAGTGTCTGGCATCCAAAAGTCTTGCCATAGATATTTTTTTTGAAGGAATAAACCCAAGAATTTATTCTTACAGTAGGAATGACAAATACATGCCCAAGCACTGCAGACTGACTGTGGTATCTTTCCTCCTGGATTTAGTAGCATAGTTCTCAACATAGTTCTCAATTATCTGCAGATAGCTTCAAGATAAAACCTGTTTTATATTCCTGATTTAAAAAGTAACTTTTGTATATAGCTTTTTTATTTGAGAAAACTGAGGCTCAACTAGTAAACAATTTCTACTTGTCCATTTAGTCTTTCATTCATTTATTCAAAAATAGTTATTAAAAATTTAAAAAAATTAGAATACGGGAAGCAAGATTTGGAAAATTTAGAATAGTTATTAAAAATTTAGAATACGGGAAGCAAGATTTGTTTTTTTTCCAAACGTGTCCAATGCTTGGATCTTTTTTGCTATGCTTGTTTACAATATTTTTCAATATATATTGCTGAAATTAATTCAATAGGGTCCTTAAAACTGGTAACAGGATTACTTTATATAAGGCTACATATGACAAATGCAAGAGGAATGATTTTAGTGTAGATTACATGGTAGAATTAGAGGCTGGAGGGATTTCAGATCATCGGTTCCGATAGCCTAATTTAAGACAAGGAATTGAAAGTCAGACAGGACGATAGTTTGTTTTCCATGAACGCTTGTAGGAGAAATAGAGGACAGACAGATTGAGCAGTTCATGCTCAAGGTCAAGTGATTACTTTGTGGTGCAACAGACATGAGAACCCAGTTTTCAGTCCAGGACTCTTTTGTCCCTTCCAGTGATCGCCAAATACGTGTGCTTAGTACCACATGGGGATGTGGCTAAACATGCTGGGGTAGGATTCTGGGGCTTCACTTTTTACCACCCCTCTCCCCGGGCAATTCTGTTGCACAGCCGGATTTGGCGGCCGTGTGTACCACGTGACTAATACATGAATTTCCTTCACCTGTAACTGCAACCATTGATAGGACTTTTAAAAAACTCTTCTAACTTTTGCTTAACTTCATAGAATCTGTCTTTGAGCTAAGTTTCAATAAACTAATGACTTGCTTCTGACATTTAATTAAATTGAAACGTTATTGAGTATGAAAATGAGATATGAAAATGAGTAAGAAATGTTTCTTAATATAGACTCTTTAGATCCTACTTAAACAGAGAGAAATAAATCAAAGAATCCTGGCATTCCCTTGAATTTTAGATAATCATCATTTGCCTGGCTGTTGGTAATTTCTTTTTTTTTTTATTATTATTTATTTTAGAGAGGAAGGGAGGGAAACAGAGAAGGAGAGAAACAGCAATGTATGGTTGCCTCTCACATGGCCCTCACTGGGGACCCGGCCCGCAACCCAGGCATGTGCCCTGACGGGGAATCGAACCGGGACCCTCTGGTTCCCAGCCCGCGCTCAATCCACTGAGCTACACCAGCCAGGGCTGTTGGTAATTTCTTATACCTTGCAAGGTACATAGGAATACTTAATTTATTCTGATTTGCTGTTCAATGAAAGCATTAGCTTTTTACTTAGCCAAAAATTGTTCAATTATCTATCAGGTTATAAGTACTCCAAGTACTCTCTCATTATTTACATTCTGTGGGTGACTGGAGGAGGAAATGGGAAGGAAGTGCTGTATTTTATCCCTCCCATACTTTCAAGTTGAACAATAACATAGTCGATTTAAGTATATCATACATGTAATACTTTTATAACAAATGTCCGTTTTCTATGAAGGCAAAACCTCCATAACAAGCACTGCTTTTCCTAACCAGTTTTTACTTTCTGTGCCTTGTATTTTGATCTAAGGGGTCTGTCAGCTGTAAAACATCCTATCTATAATCACTTCTCTGTATGCATGCCACAGAAGATTGGGCCTGGCATGCTTTATGTCGGGAGATATAGAAATTCATTTCCCACATTTGAAAAAAGAAAGAGAAAAAGACACTAGAGATAGTCATTCGACTCAAAGAGGCATTGGGAAATTCAATGTACACTGGAGGACATTCTGTGTTTTAATATTTGTTTTTCAATGATCTCCCAGAAATGTTTCATAGCAAGAGTAGGATAAGGATTCAACTACCAAAACAGTGAATATTGTGTGTGTGTGTATATATATATATAGATAGTCTGTCCAGAAGGTATTCAGCCTCCAGCCATGTAATATGAAAAATAGAGACATTTATTTGATTTTATTTTTTTAAAGATTTTATTTATTTTTAGAGAGAGGGGAAGGGAGGGAGACAGAGAGGGAGAGAAACAGCAATGTATGGTTGCCTCTCACCTAGCCCTCACTGGGGACCTGGTTGGCAACCCAGGCATGTGCCCAGACTGGGAATCGAATCAGCAACCCTTTGGTTCCCAGCCCACACTCAATCCACTGAGCTACACCAACCAGGGCAAAAAAAAAAAAAAAAAAAAAAAATGGAGACATTTATTGAAGAAGACACAAGATACAAAAAATGTTCTACATGGGACAATGACACCTCAGTCCCCTTCAAAGTAGGCACCCTGGGACCTCAAATGGTTCTCCCAATCGCCATAAGCTGCCCATTGTATTTTACTGAATCTCATAGATGGTCTGAAATTTCTTCTCTTTCAAAGGTTATTTTAGCTTTGGGAAAAGCCAGAAGTCACAGGCCACCAAATCTGGGGCTGAGTCACTTGGGTGATTTGATGTTTTGCCAAAAAACTCTGCGTGAGACATGATGCATGAGCGGGTGTGTTGTTGCGATGAAGCTACCACTCACCAGTTGCTCATAGCTGTGGCCTTCTGAATCATCTGAATAGTTTCTGGAGAGGACTGTCCAAGCTTAATGCAAAATTTGATAGAGATTTGTTGCTGTACTCGCTCAGTCATTGTGATGCGATGGCCACACAGTACAGATGCTCACTCAACAATGTCTACTGCCCTCACTGACTAGCACAATGAAGTCATCATTGTTCATGCATGCGCATTCCAGTCCACTCTCCTTGGCTGCCAGGTTACATTGATGTCGTGCAAACTGTTCTCATTATATTATCAATGGCTGGACTTTTTCCAGACAGATCTCGTATGTATATTTTTTGCTAAAGGCTTACCGAGACTAGGAAGTTGAAGGAGAGGGATGTCTGGATGTCTGGGTTGTTATTAGTTTCACCAACAGTCCTCTTCCTGATCTACTCTGACAGGGAAGATATGAGGGTAGGTGTGGAAGGAAAGTGACAGGCAGGGATGATTGTGATGGGTGGGTGAGTGGAGAGAGGAGAGCACTGGCTAAGTGAAAAGATAGGAATGAGAAGTAAAAGACTTGCCTTGGGTCTAGACTAAGCTTTCCAAACAGGGGAGAACCTGCCTGTCCATCTTGTTTCTGCTGTATTCCTGGAGACCGATACAAGTACCTGGCACACATAAGCATTTTTTTAAAAATCATGTTAAATAAATGTACATACAGATAACTATTTGCATAGTTTTGCCAACTATTTTGAAAAGTTGAGATGTAATAAATAGAATTAGTAATGTTTAGATGAGTTTCTTTACATGGTTCTAGCACAACATCTTGCACATCTCAGGCACATAAGGAAGTTTGTGGTCAAGCCTCCAGCACTGATGTTGACATAAGCGTTATAAATGATAAAGCGTTAATAGTTTCTAGGCATTAGAAAGGACTGAGAACACTGATTTTGAAAATATTTTAGGAAAGCATATTTCTGTTTACATTTTTGAATTAAAAAGTAATAATTTTCCTGAGAAAAAGAGCTCATTTTATTCAAAAGTAAAGTTAATCTAAAATCATGATTCCCAGTTCCTAAAATAAATTGCTTATCTCTTCTTTCGTAAATATCAACTTTTGAATTAAAACTCAAGGTATGAGTCTAATGAGTCTGTCATGGTGTGGTGTGTGTTTGTGCTTTGTGGGGATGGAATTTAAGAGTAGGCTAGGTGTGCTTATTTTCTGACAGCATGTAGATCAATAAATAATTTCCTGCAGCAACTGTAAAGATGGATAATCTTTGATTTTTCATTTTTAAATAAAATAAAGTAAGTTGATTGCCAACAAAAGTGGGAACAGAACTGTAATAAAATAACTTAGGAAAATGGACGCTGGATTGACAATGGTAAAAGAATGCCTGTTTATTTAGTGAATTTTAATGATTTTTATTTATACATATAGCTCACTACATAAATAAGGCACAATGATTGAATTTAGTCAATTTCTAAATTATTTTGAAATTTATTTCAAGGGAAACAGACTGACCAGTGACAAAAACCTTCCTAGTGATTAATTAATTATTAATATATTTACTGTTTACATGAAGTTAGCCTCACTCAAAGCCATTCAAAGAATACTTCCAAACAAATAGGCTGTTGTAGTTACAGTTGTCCCCTTTTTATCCACAGTTTTGCTCTCTGCGATTCAGTTACCTGTGGTCAACCATAGTCCAAAATACCAAATGAAAAATTTCAGAAATCAGTAATTTATACGTTTGATTTGCACACCGACCTGAGTAGCATGATGAACTCTTGTGTTGTCTTGCTCTGTCCTGTCTGAGATGTGAATCACCCCTTTGTCCAGCATCTCCACGCACCATATACCCTCCTTGCTCATCCATTGGTCACGTAGTAACTAGGACTACTGTTGTGGATGGTAGTCCTTGTGCTCTAGGAAGCCTTATTTTACTTAACAATGGCTCCAAAGCAAAAAAAAAAATAGTGACCTCACTATTCCAAAGTCATGCCTCTATGATCTAGGATCAACTGAGGCAGATGATTCTCCTCTGACCTATTGTCACAGCATCAATGGTAGTGTAAGGCTATGTTACAACATGTACATCATTCACCTACGTCATCTCATCATGTAGGCACTACGTCATCTCACATCATCTTTAAGAAGGGTGAATGCAGCATGATGAGATATCCTGAGAGGGACCACATTCACATGATATATAATTGTTCTATTTTCATTATTATTGTTCATCTCTTACCGTGCTTAATTCACAAATTAAACTTTATCAGAGGTATGTAGAGTATAGGAAAAAACGCAATATGAAACCACTCTCCATGGTTTCAGGCATTCACTGTGGGTCTCAGGCCATATGCTCTGCTGATAAGGGGGGACTATAGCTGTCCATTTTCTCCCCAAACTAGCTTTTGTGTGGACAATCACTGTTAGATTAGAACTCTTATTTCTCGTCTTTGTGACTTTGTGGAAAAATTGATAGGTTGGGAATGTAGTATCTTTCTGTAAAATCAAGTAATTTTTAATTTTGTTTCCTAAAACCATCTTGCGTGGCATCAGGGACCACAGACAGGGGACAGACAGGCAGGCGAGGATGAAAGGGTGTGGCTAACCATGTGGGAGCCTGAGGGAGCAGAGAGCAGGAGCCACATCATTTCCAGCTGAAGAGTTGGCAGCCGTGGGCGGGCGTGGGCCTGCTGTTGCCAGATCTGTATCTCAGGAAAAGCTAGAGATTGAAAATTCTATGTGAAATGTCCTTATCTTTCAATTTGGGCAACCAGTTCATTTTTTAAAACACCACGTGGACCAAACAAAGCCCCAGGGTGCCCTGGCTGCCAGTCTTTGACTCTCTGGATAATCAGGTGTAGTGGGAAAAGCACCATCCCTAGGTCTGGATACCCTGGGTTCTAACAAAGCAAGAACCGAATGCGGAGGCTTGGGCAAGTCGCTGCCATTTTTAAAATCAGGGATTTGGGTCAAATGATACGGAATTGAGTGTCTTTTCAAGTTTCACAGCCTCTATGGTTTTATAAGGAGCAATAACTGATCTTCACATTCATTACCATTCTTATTTTCACTGTGACTTATGTGATTTCCCCAAATATTTGAAATCTTAACTACTATTAGCCTCTCTGAGAGTTGTTTATGAACATTTGTTGAAACTGACCAGAGAAAATCCTGTTAACTTGTCTCTTGGTTTAAGCAAAATTATTAACAGAGTTCCGGAACTTGGCTTTCTCCTGTGGTTGTAAACATATTAACAAGCTCTCACCAGAAGAACTGCGAACAGATGCAGTTTTTGAAAACCCAGTGTCCTTGTCACATTTACTTGTCTGTCTCGCCTAGTGAAGCAAGACTTGCCTGTGGAATCCTAGTAAATACTCTCCTATTTGTCATGACCAAATCACAGTTCATTCTAAGGGAAGATACACAGCGACATAAAATAACCATTTTTTCTCTTTTTATTCCATCACGTAACTTCTTTTATTCTGTTATACGATTCCTGGGAGCAAGAAATAAAAACAGTACGATGCCTTTGTAACCACTTTTCAATCTGGAACTTTAGGGGCCTTGAATACAATCAATGTATCCATGCAACATCTTCTGTGGTGAATTGGGAACCATCTCCAGTGTCGTGGAACAGTTTAATCTTCACACTGAAGCACCTCTGTCTTTGCCAATAACTAGCTGGGTAACCTTGAAAATTGCATACCTTTCTGAAATTTCCATTTTCTTACCTATAACGTTGCTGTTAAAAAAAAAAAATCCCCATCATGTAGAGGTGTGAGGATCACAGGAAAGCAATTAGATGTAAAAGTGCTTTGCAAAACATAAAGTGCTGTGTGTCAGTGAGATAACATGCTAATCAATCACTTGCCTCATTCAAACATGAGAAATGGAAGTACAAATGGAATAAAGCAGCAGGTTGGATGTTTCTTGCTGCAGCTCCATGTCTTTGGGGGTTGGAATTGGCCTCCAAGCTCCCTCCCACCAGTCCTGCTTTCTTCCATTGAAACCATCTCAACAACTTAATTACTTTGTGTTGCAGGAGAGAGGGAATCACACCTGGGATCTTAGAGAAAAAAGATTTTGTCTGTTGCTTGAAGGACCTTAAAAATAATCCTCTGGATTTATTCTTTAAAAAGAGTTATATGTTTAAGGTCTATTCCCTGCTCCCCACCCCCCAGGCTTCTTTCATTTTTTACACATTAGTGTTAGAAACAAGGACCTTGGGTGATAGTAATTTTATATACACAAGTTTTTAAAGAACACATTATCATCCTCTTTTTATTTTATCTTACATAATAAACAGTTTTCTAAGTTTCTACCTAGTCTCAATACCTATGATTGAAAACTATGGCATGATATTCAAGACTGTTTGTGCTGAAATTTCCCTCATTTAAACATTTAGGATTGTTTCTGGTCTGTTTTATTTTTGTTTTCCCTCAAATACATTTACTAATGTGCTGCTCTCCAGAAAACTCATCAAAACCCCTGATTTGTAGCATATATTGATCTCACGGTGTAAATCCTTTTTGATTTCAAGCTAATGATTTTACGTCATTAATCACAGAGCTGACCTTGGAGTTGGGCAGAGGCAGGTCTAATTGGACCTTCTGAGGCAGTGTGAGCAGCACCAGCTCACAACACGTGGTGCACTGATGAGCGTTGCTGGTTTAAGAAGCGCTAGCCTTCGAAAGGCCTCATGTTTCATTGGTAAACATATAAAAGAAAGAGGTCTAAGTATTATTTTATTCTTGACTACTTATTTTTATATTTCTACTTACTGTTTATATAATATTTATGCAGTGAGTATGATATATATTTATTATGTACTCTATAATAATTCTACCTGGTTATCATAAAAAGAATAAAATAAGTATATCACTAGACTTTCAAGATTAATTTTTCATTTGACCTTTTCCTTCATTGCAAAAATTATACTCACCAGTTTCAATCTTTGTCTAAGTAACTTGTTATATCTTTAAAATATTGCCAAGCTTACTTCACTCATGTTCTACCATCCGTTCCTTTTTACTGTGGTCCATTCTTCGTTTCATAGTGTACATCAAGGAGCAATTTTTTTTGCAGAAAATGCATTTTGGCATATGGTTTCTGAGATGTCACACATCAAAGAGTCCCCCAGACCTCGAAACTTGTGGCTTCGTTGTCCTTTGGTAGATATCATTACAGGAGAAATGGAAATCCCGATTTGAATTCTTTCGACGGTGAGTTTTTTACCAGCCTGCATGTTTGTGGCATTCTTTATCTTTGAGCTAACACTGGAGCTTGGCAATGTGCATCTACGTTCCCAATTCTCCGCGCCCCTGTTTTGTGCATAACCTTGTAAATCTTCTCAGCTTCTGAGTCTCCCACTAATTGTGGTTTTGGCCCTTCATTCGTGACCATTTCTACCTCCCTGCTCTCTTCCCTGTGGGCAGCGATGGCTACTCTATGTCTTGTTCTGCAGCCATCTTTTAGTTTTTGTGTCTTATTTTTTCAACTATCTTGATTTACTTTCATTCTATATTTTGGTTTGTCCACTGTATTGCCAATTTAGTTATACATTTTGCCTGTTTTGCATTTTTCCATCTGATGTGATTTTTTTTGATCTGTTAGTCTATTTTTCATTTGGCTATAACCTGTTCCTATCCTGGCCTATTTGCTTACCTCAGTCTATTCTTATTTAAGAAATGATGCCCTTTTAAAATACCCATTTTTATTTTTATATTTTATTTAAAAATTATTTTTCAGTTAGAGTTAATACTTAATATTATTTTATATTAGTGTCAAGTGTACAGCATCATGCTTAGACAGTTATATAATTTGTGAAATGACCCCCTGATAACTCTAGTACCCACCTGGCACCATATATCATTATTATAACATTACTGACTATATTCCCTATGCTGTACTTCACATGCCCGTGACTATAAAATCTTCATTTTTGAACATCAACTAAGTATTTTCTTTCTTTTTTACTGTTGTTCAATTAGTTGTCCCCATTTCCTCCCCCCATTACTCTCCCCTGCTTAGCCACCCCCCAAATCCCACATTCAATCCCCCCTACACCTGTTGTCTTTGTCCTTGGATCCTTTATACATGTTTCTTGACTTGACATGTTTCTTGACCCTTCCCTTTCTTTACCTCGTTATCCTTTCTCCCACTCCTCTGGTTTCTGTCAATATGTTCTTTATTTCCATGTCTCTGGTTATATTTTGATATTGCAGGGCTTTTTTGTTCATTATGTTCCAGTTAAAGGTGAGATCATATGGTATCTGTCCCTCACCGCCTGGCTTATTTCACTTAGCATAATGTTCTCCAGTTCCATCCATGCTGTTGCGAAGGGTAGGAGCTCCTTCTTTCTGCTGCATAGTATTCCATTGTGTAAATGTACCACAGTTTTTTGATCCACTCATTTACTGATGGGCACTTACGCTGTTTCCAACACTTGGCTATTGTAAATAATGCTGCTATTGGGGTGCATAGGTTCCTTTGAATTGGTGTTTCAGGATTCTTAGGGTATACAATTGCCCCAGTGGGATTTCTGGGTCAAAAGGCAGTTCCATTTTTAGTTTTCTGAGGAAATTCCATACTGTTTTCCAAAGCAGCTGCACCAGTCTGCATTCCCACCAACAGTGCACTAGGGTTCCTTTTTTCCACAACCTTGCCACAGCACTTGCTTATTGATTTGTTTATGATGGCTATTCTGACCGGTGTGAAGTGGTATTTCATTGTGGTTTTAATTTGCATCTCTGTGATGACTAGTGATGCTGAGCATCTTTTCATATATCTCTGGGCCCTCTGTATGTCCTCCTTGGAGAAGTGTCTGTTCAGGTCCTTTGCTCATTTTTCAATTGGATTGTTTATCTTCCTGGTGTGGAAATCGTGTCAGGTCTTTATATATTTTGGAGATCAAACCCTTGTCCAAAGTATCTTTGGCAAATATATTTTCCCATATGATTGGTTCCCTTTTCATTTTGGTTATGCTTTCTTTAGCCATGTAGAAGCATTTTCATTTGATGTAGTCCAATTTGTTTATTCTTTCCTTTACATCCCTTGCTCCAGGGGACATTATGGTGAAAATATTGCTGTGTGAAATATCTGAAATTGTCCAGCCTATGTTCTCCTCTGGGACTTTTATTGTTTTGTAACTTCTATTTAAGTCTTTCATCCACCTTGAGTTTATTTTTGTGTGGTGTAAGTTGGTGGTCGAGTTTCATTTGTTTTGGTGGTCATTTCATTTTTTTAAAACATTTAGTAAATATTTTCTAAAATTACCTTACATTTTTCAAAAAGAAAAAAAAAACACCTGTTTTTAAGGCTGCCTACCCTCTGCCATGACTGTTGAGAGTTGTTCCTTTTCTTTCTGTGCTACAAATTTTATTTCACAGAGCCATGCTGACTCCTTCCCCCATCGCCTGTCTTTGAGTGCAGCTAACTCTAGCCAGGTCTGAGAACAAGGCAACCAACAGTTCCTTTAGAACTGCCACTGTCTGCTTCTCTGTTGGCAACTTCCAGGTGCAGACCCAAAATTGGAGGGCAGGCTGCTGGCAGGGCACCTGCACAGCCGCCAGCTCAAAGCATCGACACAGCAGGCATCCAACAAACGCTAGTTCCTTCTTCTGGTTATGAAATGAATGATTGAAATTCAAGTTGAGGAGGAAATTCTTTGAAGTGAATGAACAGGCTTCAGATTGCTGCTTAGGCTCTTTTCTAATCCAGTTCCATCCATTTGAGTTTGCAGAAATGTTGATTGGTTTCTAGAAAACCAATTTCTTTGTGTTAATTGGTTTCCAAACTTATTAAGAATTTTTTTCTCCATTTGGAGATTTTATTGGATATTTTAATGGACATTTGGAAAAGGTATTTTCTGTTACTTTTATTTTCTCATCTATATAACCTCTGTTCTTAGTTTCTACTTAGAAAAAAAAATCACTGAATTTGGTTGTTTTGTTTTCTATCTCATAATATTTTGCTTTTTTAGTTTCCCATAAACAATGAAGCCAGATGATTTTTTCCAAGCTATATTTTAAGCTTTTATTTCATCACAACAGCCAATTGTAAATTGTGAAACTTTATATATGTTATGTATCAACATTATATCTCCTTATTTTATCTCTTATGTTGCAAACTGAGGTCAAGAACCATCAAATATACCACATTGGATTCATTGCAAATCGTGCATTAGTAGGATAGAGTTAATGATACGTAAACACATTGCATATTCAAGTACAGTCAACCTATTACCTATGCCAGTTAGGAGATGCCCTGTCACAGAAAAACAAAGCAATCCTAAAACAGTTTATACATTATTTTGAATTCATATGCATTACAACTTTTCCTTGTTTCATATTTAAATAATTACAACTTCACCTTAAATTGTATGCAAATTAGCTTGGATTCTTTGAGAACATACCAATTGCCTAGATTAGAATGATGGGTAACAACCAAAAAGAAAGAAAAATACAAAATTTGAAGTGGATAATTCTCAAAATGTGTAATCTGCAATTAGTTAAGAATTGGCAAATCTTTCTCAGAAATCTCTTCGTAGTGCCCGGAATGATATATGTGTGTGTGCCCATGCATGTGTTTATGTTTGTCAGTAATGAAAGTATAATTAAAATTATAATTATAGCCCTGGCTGGTGTAATTCAGTGGACTGAGTGCAGGCCTGTGAAGCAAAGGGTTGCAGGGTCGATTCCCACTCAGGGCACATATCTGGGTTGTAGGCCAGGTTCCCAGTAGGGGGTATGCAAGAGGCAACCACACATTTATGTCTTTCTCCCTCTCTTTCTCCTTCCCTTCCCCTTTCTCTAAATATAAATAAAATCTTTACAAAAATTAAAAAAAATATAATTATATACTAAAATATTTAATATTAGAACTAATCGTAATAATTCTAATCAATTAACATGAAAATGGTAACTATATATTTTTCCCATAGTGTCAAATTGAATGATAGAGTTGTTACATGGTTTTCATTTAAATTTATGAAGTCTATTTTTATATGTTACTTTGATCTTATTTAAAGGTCCTTGATTAATAATACATTAAATGATAGAAGGTTTAACACTAAACTGTAATTCTGTACCAATGTTCTTTCCATTCTTTCTCCACTTTCAAAAAATATTCAAACACGTGACATTGCGTCCAAATCCATTTGAATTTTTTTTTACTAAAATGTGATGCTTTTTCTGATTCTTATTGTGTAGTATCTATTCAGTTGCTAAATCTCTCTTTAAGCTCATGTCATCTGGGGAAAAAGATCTTTCAGTTCTGGACTCTTCCTTGATCTTGAAATAACTACTTTAAATGCAGAAAAGAACATTCTTAACGTGAACCATGTAAAAATATGTTCAAAATTTTCTTTATAATAATAAACTAATTTTCAGAGTTGATTTTGGAGGAGAACATAATTGTACTGGTACGGACTCTGGCTGTGTAGGAACTGCATTCGGATGGAGTGGCACTCTGTGTCCCCAGGTAGAGTGACGAGGCAGCTCTGCACAGCAGTGAAAAGCACAGTTCAAAAACCACCTTTTGGTCCAAATCCCGACTCTGCCACTTATTTGGCAGAGTCTTTAACCTCCTGTGCTTCCATTTCTTTATCTGTATAGTAGAGATTATACTCATCTTACCTGTAAGGATAATTAACTGACAATTAAATGAGGTAGTGCTCGGCACATAGACATTGTTGTAGAGTTTGTTCCACTAGCCATTCAGTAGAAGTGAGATACTCTGCATAAATTATGTAGCCAAAAAAGAAAGGGGGCACTTAATTGACTCTTGCTGCTGGGACTGGCAAGAGAAAGGGTGGAGTCTACCACTCCTGATCCTCATGGAATGGGATTCCCCAAGTTAAGAAGGGTGTTGTCCAGCCAGGAGAAGGCAGAAGGAATGTTGAGCTAGTAGAAGTGAAAGGTTCCCATTCCTTGTAGGGAAACGTTATTGGACTCATAAAGGAAAAGAAGAAAGAATAGTCATCCTCATTATCAGAGCTATGCTTCTGTGAGAGATATTACAATCATATTCTATGTGGTTTTAGAGGTCAAGTAGAGGTCAAGAATAGGACATATTGATGGCAGTTGCAGGACATCAGATTTCTCTAATTCATAGCAGGGGTGGAGAGACCAATTAGAATTTGAAATGTATTATAAGGCTGTGAGATGCCTATTGCTGGTACAGACTTTTAAACAGATGTCTAGCCCTGGCTGGTGTAGCTCAGTGGATTGAGCGCGCGCTGGGAACCAGACGGTCCCTGTTCGACTTCCGGTCAGGGCACATGCCTAGGTTGCAGGCCAGGTCCCTGTGAGGGCCATATGAGGAGCAACCATACATTGCTGTTTCTCTTCCTCTCTGTCTCCCTCCCTTCTCCTCTCTCTAAAAATAAATAAATGAAATCTTTAAAAAAAAATAAACGGATGTCTAAAATCACTTGCTAAACCAAGGGTTATGCATAATAACAGAAGGAAGGGAGAGATAACAGTAAATATGTCTAATTCTATGAGTTCTACAAATGTAGAACATTTAAGGGACCATCATTCTTTAAGACTTTGTCCTGTTAATTATGGTTGTATGATGCTCAGTCCTCCAAATTTATAAGGAAAATATTGACACTCTTTATTACCATTTGATTTCTGTGAGCTATAGTTTGGATGTAATTTTATTTTTGTTTTTCATATTTAATTACGGACAGTCTAATCCTTGGTAATCCATGTTACTGGAGATTGGGAAGGTCCAGAAATGTTATTTCTCAAAGCCCATTCTGCCTAATAATGGCAACTGGACTAGTGAATGAGTAAATTTCTGTCATGATTCCCCTGACTCTGGCATTAATGAATTTTACTGAAAGAGTAATTTGATTTATTAATTGATCTCATGTTAGTGAAATAATCAATTTGCTCATCAGCAAAGAGAACGAAGTCCTTACAGACTGTAACATGAGTAAGAAATTTGGTTATTTGTCTATGTATTGCTTAAATATGTATTCAGTATAATACATGCTTTAAATCTGTGGAAGTAAGCAGTGTATAAATTAAATTTGTGTTTCATTTGAGACATATTTCAGCCACTATTATTATAAAGATGTTATAGACATATTTAATTTGTATCTTGGTAATACTTTGACTATAAATTAGACAGTCAGTTACTAAATATACAAATGTCCTTTTGGAATATTTAAAATTTATTTGAATGGGAAAGAAGAAGTTGATAGAATAGCTATTATCCAAGTAGGAAAGAGTTAAATAAACCATCAAACAATCCTTAGTAAATTATTTCAAATCATCTTAAACCATTTATATGGTTTCAAAATAGGTTATAATTAACCAATCTACTACAAGTTCTTTTTATAAAAACAAAAGCATAGCCCTGGCTGGTGTAGCTCAGTGGATTGAGTGCGGGCTGGGAACCAAAGGGTCCTGGTCCGATTCCCAGTCAGGGCACATGCCTGGGTTGTGGGCCAGGTCCCCAGTGGGGGCCATGTGGGAGGCAACCATACATTGCTGTTCCTCCCTCTCTTTCTCCCTCCCTTCTCCTCTCTCTAAAAATAAATAAATAAAATCTTAAAAAATAAAAAAAATAAAGCATAAAGTAAGGATGAATTTTTTATTTTCTTTATTGAATAAAATTTCTGCTAGATTCTTTAAAAACAAACAAACAAACAAAACAACCCCCCCTCCCAAAACAAAAAGCTTCTAAGGATGAAATACATGGAAAAGTAATCCCATAGGTAACTCTGCAAATAATTTTTAAAGGGCTGTTTAAAACAGTTCACCAAACCTTGCATGTTTATATATAATTACATAATAAAATGAAAATGAAACATGACTTTTAAAATTTTAATAATAGGGAAATGATATGATTTTATCTCATATCTCAGTGACTTGGTTTTACTCAACTGTGATCATGCTGTTCCAGGGTGTGAAGGGGAGAAGCAATGAAGCTGTTTGTGTTTAAAAGATGCTTTGTAGCTTCCCTGCAAAACCACCCTTGATTATTGACAATAAGTGAAAGGATTTATGGAATATGGGATTTAAACACCTATGAATCTCCAAATAACTTTTTTAGATTGTTACAAATGGTATCACTACATCCAATTTTTCTGTTTTCACCTCTTCCTCCTGAGGCAGAGATTATAATTTGTTTGTAAAATAGTGAGAAAAGACCCAGGAATGTGACAAGTCATGAGGAATGTCCATTTAGAGTTAAAATTTAGGCCATAGCTATCCTATAAAAATAGATTATTTGTTTGAAAAATACAATTGTAGTGAGCCCACAAGGCAGCCCACTCAGCTGAGAGTATTCTGAAGGAGAGTGATCTGCATCACGAATGAGTGAATTTAAAATATAGAGTAGTAAAGGCAAATAATGGGTTTGATTATCTTGAGATTCTAATTCTATTTTGTGATTATAATTACTTACCTGAACAAAATATGATTTTTACCCAATAGCACTTTCTTATTTAAAGTTACTTATTTAATCCATTTAATCAAACAATTCTTAAATATTAATTGATAATTACATATTTAAAAATTGTACTTTGAAAATGTAGGCCACATTTTGTTTTAAAATTTTAATATAAAAAATTTGTTTTATGTTGGCTGTGTGAATAGCTCTGCTTCTTGACCTATGTGTTTCTTTTAAAGGTTCTAAATTTGTAAATGTCTTTGAACTCTTGAATTCATGATCTTTCTATATCAGTGGGCTCTACCCACCAAAATCATGTGAAATTTAAAAATGTAGAGATTATCCAACATTTTTGTTGGCCTCTTAAGGAGGGTATTGAAAAGTGGAGTCACAAATTCCATTGTTTTTTTTTTTTAATAACTTTTCTGGTAAATATTATCACTTCTTATATTTGAGAACTCTTGATCCTATCCAACTGTTAGGGAATTTACCATAGTTTAATTTAGTGGTTACTGCTGGGCATTTTATTACACCTCTACCAGACTGAAGATTTTGAATGACAGTAATCATATTACATAACATTAATACTGAATTGCCTTTTTATTGAATTTATTGGGGTGACATTGGCTCATAAAATCATATAGGTTCAAGTGTACAATTTTCTAATACATCATTTGTATATTGCATTGTGTGTTCACCATCCAAGTTAAATCTCTTTTCATCACCCTTTATTCCCCTGGACCCTCTTCTACTGCCCACCACATTTTCTAAAATAACTTTTACATGATAAACATTAAAAATATTGTATGACTGATTCTACATTGCTTTGAATCATAAGAATATGAAAGGGTTTTTAAAAATATCCAGGTAAGAGTCTAATGTTAAAATGTCTCCTATTCCATTTTTAATTGTTAGCATCTTATTCAGATTCCCTGGAAGCCAACTTATAGTTCAACTGGGCTTCCTGGTAGTCAGTACCCAACCCATAGAATTCTTTTAATAAAGTCCATGAGTCAATTTCTTTTTACCCTTAGTTGTGTTTAAATAACAGCTATGATTCCATGTTAATTTAAAATGTGGACTCAACACTTTCATGTGATGTAAGATTTTTAACAATGTCTTATCACAGTTGTGGGAACTTGAGAGGCCAATGAGGCAATCTGCATTGAGGTTTCGTGTGCTTTTTTTTTTGGTATCACCACCATTATTACTGCCACTATTTCCCCTACCACCATTGTTGACTGTATTTTGAGTGCTCAGTGACATGCAAAGTGCTTAAACAGATAAGCTCATTTACTCTTTGTAACAACTTTACTAGGGAGGAGGACATTGAAGATTGGAGACTTTAACTAACTTGTCCAAGTTCATGGGGCAATAAAGTAGGGGTGTTGGGATTTGACCCATCATCTCCAAAGCCCATCTTCATCTTACGTGTTCTGCCATAATAATCAAATCCAAAACTTAGTAATAAGTGTTTTGTGCTATGTTCCAGTTTCTGGGTTTGGCCTTGGAAAACCAAGATAAATAGGACTTTGTGGCCACTCTTGAGGAGAAGTTCTTCAAAAAACTTTTTCATCTTTCCCACAGTGCTATTAAAATTATTATTATTTTCTCTAATGAATTTATTTCATAATAGTCACCAGGACCAATCTTTACACTCATTAAAAATACAAAAAAATTCTCATAAAGTTTAAAGCATAAAAGATTTAAGTGAGAGAAGACAGTAGGAAGAGAATAGGCACAATTTGAGTACTCAATACATGTGATTTTATTTAATATTTAGAAAAATTGTGTGGTGAGTATGTTATATAAGATTTATAAAGGGGAAAATGAGATTCAAAGAGGTTAACAGAAACAGTGAAGGTCACTTAACTTGTAAGTAGAAATGCCAGGATTTTAATCTTGTCTGGCAGCATCCAAAGTCTTTGTGTTTTCTCTGGAATCATGCCGTCTCTGTCTCCCTTGTGGTTTTGGTGCCTAATTTCCAGTCTGCCAACCACAAAAAATGGTGGGCTCTTCAGGGAATCTGAAATTTGTAAAGTAGCAGCATGTTTGCTATTATACCAGGTAGATTAGTAGAATCTATGTTTAAACAATTTTTAGATAGAAAAATAAGAGGTAGCATGACCAGCTTTAAACCTGGTTTGACGTCTATCCAAAAATTCTTGGCAGCAGAATCCTGACTTTACTAGTCATTCATGGATATACTTGGTTCAAATCTCTCTCTAAACAATTCTCAGGAAGGACTTACTTAAATTATTATAAGGTCTCATAATTTAAATAGTAGTTGGAAATGCCCAAACCTACACCATGTAATGAGAACTATATACTTTAACTGAAGTGTAAGTATATGCAGCAATTATAAGTACTATAAAGCAGGATTTGACATAAATTTTTAGTTCTAATTCACTGTAACTATTGAAATACTTTGTTTTATGGGCCTGGGGAATCACCTGCTTTTGGTCAGGATTTCTCTCCCAAATTTCAAAGTCTTTGTTTTTGTTAATGCTGCTCTTATCTTACCCTGATTGGCTTCTTCCCATGAAGGTTATTATTACATTGACAGGAAATTCTTGGACTCTGTCCATGTGATTATTATTCAGAGGTCACTTTAAATACAGAGTCTTTATTAATTTAAAGGGCATTACTTCTTCTAACATGCTATCTGTTAAGTAACTTCCTTCTCATTTCTTCTTTCCAGTATGGTGCTGCAGAACCACCCCGGACCATTACTAACTGCCTCCCCACTGCCCCCCTCCCCATTCTTCTCTCTGGCAGAAGGATGGGCTGCTACTCTGTATATTTTCTGGCAGAAAAAAATTCCAAATAGAAATCTAAGCTAGAAATGGATCTCACGTTACACAGAACTAAGGGTTCCACATCCTTTTATGCTTCATATTGTTCAATACCCTTGTCCACTTTGGCAGGTCAGAGTTTTATTTTATGTTCATCATATTTATCTTAAAATCATATGGACTAAAAAAGTAAGACTTTTTGGGAAAGGATAGCATCATTTTTTAAAGAGGAATAAAGTACTACTAAGTACTATTTCTTTTTAGTTGTCACGTGTTGGATTCCCAGAAAGCAGACTCTGATTACCTGCAGAAAGTTTATTACAAATTCTTTGGAGATCCACACCTATGGGAGAAAGTGAAGGAAGTAAATAGGATTGGGTAGAGGGATGTGGCACAGTTACAACAAATCTTGGTCAACTGGACAGAAGGCGCTGCAGCTGGGATATTCTACCCATCAATGGTATTCAGTTAGGGCGAGGGTCTGGACCGTCATAGCTCTGAGCTGTTATTGGTTGCATGTTGCCCTTGAAGTTCCATGACCTTGGGTGAGGAAACTTTTTCAATGGAGGCAATTCTGGAAGAAGGTTGACAGCTGTGAGCTGTCTCAGTAGCTGAGGAATAAATCTGTCATTGCTAAAGACAGGATCTTGGCAGCACAATGCAGCATCCGTGACACTAGTTTTTTCATGGAGAGGAAATAATGACACAAGTTAAACCAATCTTTCTCAACCTTTTCAAAACCGTTCCAACTTTTGATAAACATAGAATGTGATTCTGATGTATTTACCCAAGGGAGCTGTGGCACGGTTCCTAGTTGATAATCTGCACACTTTGCATATTTACACTGAACAAGAGTGTGTCCTGAGCCCTGCTGTTCATCAGGAGATACTTTTCTCTTGATTTCCTCATCCCCAACCTCCCTTCACAGCCTTTCCTGTTCAGGAGTCTGAACTGTAACATTGTCTGATACTTTCTGCAAAATATCAGGTTACAACGTGCTCAGCTCCGTTGTGATATTCCTCCTTTCTTTTGCGCATCACTCTGTAATGTCCTGCACAGTGCCAGGACCACACCGTATGCTCACAAAGACCAAGTGATTGAAATGAAAAAGGAAAAACCAACGGATATATTTATTTTAGCTTTCAAAATTTTTAGCAAGGGTCCACATCAAAAGCAAAGTAATTGAATAAACATAACCTAAATTAATTTTTTTGGTTAAAAAAAATTGAATTAGTACTAATACTGAGGTCAAATGGCATATATGACTACCAGGTGCATATCATGTTCCAACAAGAATCCATGTTGAAATATGGGGATTACTCCTTTGTCCTAAAGAGAGGAAGAAGAGATTGTGTGGGTGAAAGAAAATTAATTCTAAGCAAAAGACAATGACTGTTGAGGAATCAAAAGCAGCAGTGAGTACTTGACACATTCACCAGTGAGCATTGATTAAGTGTTTACGGTATGCTGGGCCACATGCCAGGTGCCTGGTTACACAGATGAATGAGGAATACCTACGTCAACCACACTGCTGTCCAGGGGCATTGCAGTGTGAGGATGTGCGCAAGAGTCTCAGTGGCCACCTGAATGTGCATGTCCAGATGCTCACTCCCTTCCCTGATACCCCTCTAGATCTCCCACCTCCTACTCCATCCGTCTTTGAGATTATTATTTTCTAGGTTAAATAGTTACAGAGTAAATGCAATTATATATTATGTAATAAGTATGTTTACAGATCTCAGGGTGTGCTTTCTAGTACTGAGGATATTTGTTACTGTGATTGGAGAAATGGGGGAGAAACTGATGGATCTGTCGCGGAGATTAACTAATCCATGAGCATGCCAAGTGCTTTGTTAATTTGCTGACCTTGGCGGCTAGAATGGGATGTCTGGCACTAAAGCTTAATAAGTTAAAACATTTTCACAGTGGGTTAGAACATTATAAATGTTTAGAAGAGAACATTTTAAAGTATCTTTTCTTATGAAGGAAAGGCTTGCATTTTTGAACAAGGCACGGTGTAATAAAATGTGGAAGTGGGATAAGGGTCAAAAGGTGCCACCACTTACTAGCTGTGTGAATGACCAAGTTGTTAAATGTCACTTTACATTTGTATTTAGGGGCCAATATTTGGCTGATTTATATCACAGGATCAAAGGACACAACATAGATGAGTACACTTTGAAAACTGTAAAGCAAAATAAAAATGTAATAAATTATTATAAAATGAGCTATTAGCTATCAAATGTGAGCTAAACAGGAAATCTGGGAGTCATTGTAGTTTGTTGCCAGTAAAACTGGTAATGATAGGGAAAAAAGCAACTGAAAATTTTTACAGGCATTATAAATACTAATTTTAATTTGCCACAAGAATATTAACTACCATATGGAAAGGTGTTGGAAAATAGCTATATAACTGAACAAAACCTTATGAATCTGCACCTGGAATGGTGAAATTCTAGAATTAAATTTTGAGAAAAAAATAAACACAAGTGGATTGCAAAAGGAACCAGCCATGGAGACGATCAATCAGGCATGTCCAGGGATATGCATACATCAAGTGAGTATGGATATGGAAACATTTAGTGTTGAAAAGTTGATGGTTAATATAACCTATGAATTCAAATATGTAAGAGTCACCATGATTAAGGATTGTTTGAAATCTGATAGAAACTTATTGCAATATTCCAGGTGAAATAGATGGAGGCTTGGATCAGGGTGGTAGCAGTGGACGTGGTGAAAAGTTGCTGGATTCTGGGAGAATTTGAAAGGAATAGCCCAAGGATTTCCTCATGTTTTGCACATGGGTGTGAGAAAGAAGAGTCAAGGGTAACTCCAGGGATTTAGGCATGGAAAACTGGAGGGACAGGTGTGGGGGCCAGTTTAGAAGCTCAGCGTAGGTTGTATAATGTTTGAGGTAACTTTTCAACATTGGAGTGGAGATACTGAATAGTTAGCTGTGCATAAAAGTCTGGGGCTCATGCGATACATCTGACAGGGGCGCTGCCCCTGCTGGATCCTACCTGTGCCAATCAGGAGGTGCCTCTTCTGGACCAGCAAAGCTCTGGACTAGGATTTTAGCCTCGACTTTGTTGTCTGCCCAGGAGCCTTCACACAGGTTTAGCCCCGCCTAAACCATTGTGAGAACGGTGTCCAGTAGGCAGTTTCTCCTTTCCCTTCTTCATAGGAGAGACAGATTCTGGTTTTTTCATTCCTCTCAGTCAGAATGACCTTAAACAAGGTGTGCAGAATGAAGGAATGCCAAGGCAGGGAAAGAAAGAGACTGATAGTAGCATATTCTTTCTATGGAGGCAGGGGTGGGGAGAGGTTCCCCAAGGCTCAGGGACTGGTGCAAACAGCAAATCTTTTCTTTGTTGGAGTCGGCCAATGACACCCACAGTTCCACAAACTCTCAATTAAAAAATTATGACTGAAAGGTATTTACTGGTTTCTTACAAAATGTCACAATTACTAAGTTTTGGTGATAAATTGAAGCTAGCGCATCTCCAGGTTTTTCGAGAACATGCTAAGGAGTGTCGTGACCTTGTGACAGTTGGCACTTTCCAAGCCTTTTCTAAGAAAGTCCTTGCATGGGTTATTGGGCTGACTGCAGATTTCAAACAGGGATCTTTGCTATGAATGCGTTATCAGTACTGTCCTGAGTTGGTTGTGCTCATCAATTGCTGTTTTTGGCATGGTGATAAAAAAAAAAATCATTGATTTACCTTTCTCATTTTCAGTTAAATTTGTTATGAGTTTCGTGATTTAAACCACAGTATGGAAGGAGTGATACGTATTTAAAAGAAAAATATTTGGAGTCCAATTTTCCAATGACTACGCTAAAAGACTGCTGAGCCCTGTGGTTGAGGTAGAAATATGAATTTTCCATGCCAGCACTGCTGAGGCATGCATAGACAGGCACACGATACATCTCTTTCTTCCATATTGTCTTTATTTTATTTTGATAGTGGCATTCACGGGTACAGGAGATGGGAGAGGACAGGAGAGTATTTTGCTTGTACCCATGTGGGTTTCGGTTAGCTGCTACCTTGATCCAGAAGCTGCTTTCACCCTTTTCTTCCTTCCTGCCTCTCCTTTCGCATCTCCTCCAGCACGGCTGCTCCAAACCAGCCCCGGGGAGACTGGCATTTCCCCCAACACAAAGGCAACCTTAAGAAGCAGAATGGTGCAGGGGAACGAACGGGCACTGTCTGGATTGAGCATCAGAGATATCAATAGATGCCTACTGTGTTTCAGAGGAACAGAAATAATTGCCAATTATCCACTGCTGACAAAAATTAGAAAATTCATATCTACGCAGTGAAGGGTCCAACTCTTACTTCACTTAAATTTTTAGTAGGAAATTCAGAAGAACCCTCCTCCATTTCCTAAATTATTTCTAAATTATCTGCCTCATGTTTTATATCCACAAGTGTTTACTGAATGCTTTCGCGTACCCGGCACCGGCCTGGACACAGAGCTGGTTTTCTGCTTCACTTCGTCAGAAGAGCTTAACTAAGGGGTCAGAACAAGGCAGAGAGACTCGGTGCTTGCTGCGCTGCTCGCAGGAGCCTGCCGGGCCGCTGGAGGCGAGCCTGGTACAGAGCAGACACGACGCTGGGGATGGGGAAAACACAGAGAGCCTGACAAAGGTGCTCATATTAAAATGAGACACTGAGTTTTGCTTTTATTCCTTTGACAAAGCAGATGCTAGTTTAGCTGACACACTCCACAAAATAGAGGCAAGCGAACATTATTAGGGGAAAGGTTTCCTTTTCCATTCTGTATTGTGAGAGTAGGCATTGTCAGCGAAGACTTCACACAGACCGGAAACGTTTCCGGGGGTGCAGCGCCAGGTCGCGTCCAAAGGGTCTTCATTGTCATTCAGGTGGCAGTCTTCGGCTAGGATGGGACATGAAAGACAGGATTGTGCAGCTGAACTCTTCCCCTGGGCCATCTCCGAACTGGCTTCTCCATGTGTTGTGTCTAATGGCAGTCCGACAGACCTCCGGATGAATAACTCATTGGAGACAGCAGCTGTGGAAGTATGCACTGTTTAAAAAAAAAGATTCTGGCTGTTCAGCACAAGTGCTAACTAGGACTGGCATGTGTCGGTTTAGCCAATGCCTTCAGAGAGTCACTGTTAGCTCTAAAACGCTGGCACAGAGAATTTAAAGAAAATGAAGTGAATGTATTGATCACCATTTCACTGGCATAAATTATGGATAGAGAGGTAAAGGAAGATTTTTTTTGTTATCACTAGGTTTAATATAGTTGTATGAACCATGGAGAAAAATTATCTTATAATTTATAGAATATTTTTACAGTGTTTAAAGCTAAAATTTCATTCAGAAGTTAGAAAACCAATGTGGTTGGAGCACTTTAGTATTTCAAATCTTGCATTTCGTTCCCGAGAGCCTTTTGCATGACTGAGAACACGGTACCATAGCACTTATCACAGGTGTTGCACAAAAGCACGTGGAAAGCCCCTGTGCTGGAAACCAGGATGAGTAGCATGGAGTTTCAGAGGCAATTGTTTGTTTAAAAGCAACACCCATTCAGTGTCTTAGATATGAGCTTTGTGCAACTTCGAGGTGATGGATGGGATGGAATTTTATCTATGGATAAAATAAGAGATAAGAAAAGGGGAAAGAAAGAAGGAGGCAACTTCTTGAAAGACTCAAAGTTAATCTTCCTTATTGGAGTAGGTTGTTGGAGAAGAGCTTTCACGGGTTTTTTGTTATTATTGTTGATGTTTTTAAGTTGTTGAAATTTTACAAGAAACACTTTCATTCTTATCTTAAAAACTTATTCTCTTATTCTAACTGTTTAAAAAGATAAATAATATTTTTTATCTCTACGAGAGAAAACTTAAGCACAGACAGGTAGTCTGTCCAGTGTCCCCTACCCTTCTGTACTGAAAACACAGCGTCCCTGCTGAATGCAAAAAGCACTGAAATGTCCTTTTCTTTCAATGCGATTGATAAAAGATCCAGGCATTCTCAAATGTGACGTATAACGTTGATAAATCATTGGTTATCAAAAACCAAAAGCAGACTGACATCGTCTTTTAAAGCCAAGAGTTACACTGGCTCTATCAGCTTGAATTTTCCGTTTCATTACTTTTGGTGCACATTCATCACATCTAAGCTATGGATAGGTTAAGAACTGGTGCGAGGTTTAAACAGATGCCTGGGTATCACTCTGTACTTCGTTCTCATTCTCTTCATTGAAAATAGGACTTCAGAGACTTGCAGAATTCTTCATTACAGATTCACCACAACACATCATTGTAAAGGGAGCATGACACTGAATGACTGTCACCAATCAACTAGGTAAATGTGATTTTGGTGGGCCAAAGAGTCACAATATCTTCAAGAAATTACCCATCAGAGACAGTTGCAGCTTCCCTGGGGGTGGAGATTCTGCTGTGTTAGTACGTATAAGAAGCAGATGTTGACATCCATGCAGAGATTAAGTTTACTCACGATTTTATATGTTTTGCTAATATGAGAATTTTATGTATACTATAGTATGGGTGGTATGGTAACCCTTTGAAATATTAACTAATTACTTTCTCCCTTCTGCTGAGTGTACAAGCTTCTGCTTCACTGCTCCAGGGAAGAAAACATTAAACCAAAAATGAAATCAAATCTGACCTTTTGCAGTACCAATGCTTAGGTCCTGAGGGGACACGTGATGGAGAATTATGTGTGGTCTAAGGAAAACCAGTTTTTCTCTCCTGAAACTAGAAAAGGCTTTTTACATTGCAACAGAAGGGACAGTGTTAGAAGGTAAACAAAAGTTAGTTATTGAGGATTTCTGAGTAGGGCCCCTTACCAATCCCCCTGCCCTCATCAAACCTGTGGTTCTCAGATGGTTTGGGGGGATCTGAGAGCAGAGAGGGTCTAGGCCTTGGTCCTAGGCCTTGTTCCTAGGCCTTGGTGAGGTTTGCAAGGATGGGGATTAGGCACAGGGGCGGGGAGGAATAGGGAAGTGCAGGCAGCAAGACTCTCTTTTTGTGTTTCCAACCGTGGCTTGAAAGCAATAGAGCCGAAATGGACGCGTAGTGTCTGGACCTACGGGGCCAAGACAATTTCACAGTTCTCTGTACCTCAGTGAGGGTGAGGACAGCACACTTTTATCTGTGAGCTCACACATAGTAAGGAACTGCCTTATACATTCTCCCCAGATTTCCCACAACCCTCAATGGAGTGGAAGCAGCTCAGTGTTTCCCAGGTGCACCAGAGGGGTGTAGGGATGGCTGAGAGAGCAGCACCCCAGCAACCTTGCTATTGTTCGTGAAGCGTGATGCAGGAGCATCCCATGAGAACAGATGACCCGAGGCCAGCTCGAGCAATGTCTATGTCAGCAAAGCGTCATCTAAAACACGTGGAGTTGCTAAAGTACTTTGACGTAAAGGGACATCGGTCTGCAACGTGCTCACTAATGTTTGGAGGTGAGGGCAGCAAAATGATAGAGCACTTGTGATATTATAGTAACATTTGGGAAATCAGAGGAAGAACTTCTTTGTATGTTTCCTGCAGCTAAAATTGCTTCAAAGTAAAAAGTTAAAAGCCTAAAGAGACAGAATGAGAAAGAGAGAGGAGTTAAGAAATACAAATTAAAGCTAGTGGAGAGGTCAGGGACATGTTAAAGGTCTGCAGGATGTCATTTATTGAAAAACACTAGCAATGCATCACTGAGTTAATAATAGCCATAGGCCTACCTCTTTACATCTGAGAAGAGAAAAAGAAGTACATACAGACTCACAGAAGTTTGAGGAGAAAGAGTGCTAAGAGTTGAATAAGTGTTCATTTCTCTTAAGTTCCAGTTAATATAAAGTGAATTGAATGTGGCCTGAGGCAGCCCATTGTTTGCAGAAAGATAAGATTTAGAAAAATGGGAAATTTTGGTGAGTCAGTTAAATGAAAAAAAAAAAAGCCTGATTTTATCTAGAAACGCTTATTTAAAATGAAGCTAATTTTTTTAAGTAGTATCAAACTCATTGATAAAGTATGTATTAAGTACTCTGTGCTAAGTGTTGCAGGGGCTGTAGTCCCTGACTTGAAACATGACTTGGTTGTAACCATGAAGTTGTGATGTTTCCAAAGTGATTATGAGTCTTGCGGAATTGTATGTATTATATATGGGTATCCATGGAACAATAGAATGTGAGAATTACTATACAAAGTATTTAAGTAAAATGCTGTGGCAGTAAATATAACTTATTTCCATTGGAGAGCCGGGAAAGGGTTTGTGGAGGAGGTGGCACTTCAGTTGCATTTTGAAGGATCAGTAGGATTTTAGTAGCTACAGATGCAATGTTTAAGGGTGGCCCTTCTGAAAAGATGAATGTAAATTAAAGTATAGGCACAGGTGAGGCGGTTAGTGCTGGGGGGATGCATGCTCTACACATGCTACTTTGGGATTGGAAAATAGGTATAACGGAGCAGGTAGGTATATAGGCAGATTGGAGCGCAATCCAGAGGTCCTTGATTCCTTAGGGTATTTCTGTGCTTTCATCTTTTAAACATTTAACTCCTTTTTCCCATCTGGAGATCCTTTTGATATCTCCTTTTAAGCAATGATCCAATGTAATACTCTATCTATAACCTCCCCCGCCATAGCTAGTCTATTGTCCTAAACATCACTTATTATGCAATTTTCTTTGATTCCATCCTTTCTCTACTCTTTTACACTCCCACTAAGTCACCAAGTTCTATCAAATCCACCTGTAAATATTCCTCAAATAGTTCCACTTTCTTCATTCTCATTTTCAACCCTTCAAACCTCAATTGTCTCTTACCCAAATTACTCCATCAGCCTTCCAAAGATTCTCTGGCATCCATTCTCCTTCTGATCCATTCAAAAAGGAAAATATGATCAAGTCATTGCCTGTTTAAGATTCTTCAGTAGCTTTTCACTGCTCTTAGATAAAATTCAAAATCCAATATATCACACAGTTTGTGTGATCTGGCTCCTGCTCACTTCTGCAGAGTCATGTCTTGTCACATTTCCATTATTCTCGGTGTTCCAGACGCAGGGAAGTTCTCTCTGATCTCCTGCCCTTGTCTATGCCAGGACGGCTCTTCACCTAGCTGCGGAATCAGATCTCTGCTTGTAAGTCAGTTTCTCACAGTAGCTCCTTCAGATTCCTGAATATAGGTTAATTTGTCCTTTAAAATACTCCCCTGGTGTCCCACATATCTCCTTTATCATGAGTGTAATTACTTATTTTATACGACTGTCTTCCTCTCTAGACTTCAGACTCTACCAGGGCAGGACCTGGACTGTGTTCTCTTTCCAGCACCTAGTGTACCTCCTGGTATGCAGAGACGATGCAGATGTGCTGCCTGAGCGGTCCGATCCTTCCCTTCCCCCAACGTCTGTTCCGGGGCCACCTGTTCTACTGTAGTGGTGGAATAGATCTCAGTCTTCACCCACACCCTCCTTCCCTATCATCTATCTATCTATCTATCTATCATCTATCTATCTATCTATCATCTATCTATTATCTATTTATCATGTATCTATCATCTGTCTATATATCTATCTACCATCTATCAATCATCATTAATCTACTTTTATTAATATTATTATCCTCTATTTCAACTATTACAATTTTAAATTGTTTTGATATCTTATTTAAAAGTAATTATTTTGTCAACTCTTTTCTACTTATTTTTTCTATGTCAGCCCACAAATCCTTAGGATTTTGAGTAGAAATATGTAAAACTATACTTTGAAGTAGAAATATGTAACACCAACAGATGTGTAATAGTGTTAGTACTTTATAATACTTTCCACGTCAGAGGTGTGTTAAGCTTCCTCGTTTAGTCATATCATTCCTTAAGTCTCTAAGAAATGTTTGTAATTTCTTGTAATTATAAAAAACCTGGAAGAAAATACAAGTGCATGTTTACTTAGTATCTGTACAGAAAATGATTTTGAAACATTAAAGCAGTAGAAGAGCTAGCGATGGAAAAGGCTGGTTGATAAACTATATAACAATGAAAACAATAGCATATGTTTAAGGACATTATAAATAAAATTAAAAGACAAGTGAGAAGCTGAAAGAACAATCTCAACAGAGATGCCAAGTGGCTTCATAAAGAAATGACACTAACTGATAAGAAAAACATTACATTTTCAAAGAAAAATGAACAAAGAACCTGAACAGTTTTCAGAAAGGGACTTTAAAATGGTATAGACTATTCTTTTTAACCAATTCAAAATCTGACAGATTACTGTTTGCCTCAGCTATTTTTAGATCACACATAAGGCTCTTTTAGTTGACTGGTACTTTTTACCAGGTATTTAAAGTCACTAGAGCCTTTGTTAAATATAGATTACAAGATTTAAAATTTTATGTAAATATCTTCTTAGTGCTTTTCAATTTAGATATCCAGGTAAAAAGACATAAAGGGAAGTGGCATTTTCTATATTTCATAAAGAAAGCAGAAAGGCTTTGGGACTTGATTGGCTAACGTGTGCAAACCAGTGTTCTCTTCAGGTGTATGTTGATTTCAATACCCTACGGTGCTTATTAGCATTTTATTTTGTTGTCATTGATCCAAGTATTATGCATTTCGTTGCTCTGAGGAATTAGGATCTGAGTTTTCTCAGATAATTTCTTTTGTTATGTATTTTTAAAAGTGAGAATGATGCTTTGCTGTAAATGCTGAAAATTCATCATGGAATTGGTGAGTTTATTACACAAAAATCAACAAAGTAACAACTTTGTGCTGCCACAGTCTACGTTCTGAGGATGCAGTAATCGAAGACTGTGCCAGCCACTGAGGTCGCACCAGGGTGTGTGAATGCTGTATCCTGTATTGCTATAATGCTATAATAGGTGATACAGACTAGATTTGAAAGGAGGCAGCATGTCATATCCCTGTTCTCTTTCCAGTCCAGGAATGATTATGAAGGAATCAGAGAGCTAGTAATCAAAGTATTACTTTTCTTTTTGGAAGTACAGACGTTTTTCTTTCTGGAAGATACAGACACCCATAATGGCCATTTTTTCTGTTCACACCTTTGTGTAACACTGCCCCCCCACAAAGTGTAGCGGACCTGGGACTTGTGTCTAACCAACAGAATACAGCAAAGGTGATGGAATGTCACCCCCATGATTATCTTACATTATATAAGACTCTTGCTCAGAGATTCACTCTAGAGACTCTCTCCTGGCTTGACCAATAAGTGACCATGTTGAAAAAGCCCATCTGGTAAGGAACTGTGGGTGCTTGACAGGTGGCCTTTCAGAGTGGAGGGCAGTGTCTAGCCAAGAGCTAGCAGGAAGCCAGAGACCTCAGGCAGCAAATTGAACGAGACAGGAAGCAGAATGTTTTCCCCAGTCAAACCGCCACATGAGAATGCAGCCCCAATCGCAGCTTCATAAAACCCTGAACAGAGGACCCCGGCAAGCTGTGCCTCGAGCTCTGATCCACAGAAACTGTGAAATAATAAATATGTGTTCTTTCAAGTCGCAGAATTTGTGGTAGTTTGTTACATAGCATAGAAAATAAATACAACTTTTCTTCCCTTAGATTTTATTTATTTATTTTGTTGCTGAAAACAGTGCTCAAATGAATATTTTTGTTCACATATTCTTATATATTGTTTTTTTAATAGAATAGGTTTTTCAGGAGGGTGATTGTTGTTTATGTTTTTTTAATTTTAATAAATGATGCCAGGTTGTTTTCTCAAGTATCTCTAACAAGCCACATTTTTCCACTAATGTGTGAGAGTGTATCTTTCCCTGTAACGTTTACTAGTAATGGGCCCTAACAGAGGTTTATAATTCTTTCCAGTTGCCTAGGTATAAGGAGATTTTCATTTTTACTTTCATTTACATTTCATTTCCTTTCAGTGAGTTTGAATATAACTTCACCCTTCTTCATCACAGCTCTTCTGTGAATTTCTCAGATTTGTTGCAATTTTTTCCCTCTAGCTTTTTGTTTTGTTTTATTTTCTTTTGCTTTTGTCTCCTTTTCATTTTGTAACAGCTCTTTGTATATTATAGATACTAACCTCAGTCCTGTATGTTGCAGATTTTTTTTATCCTAATCTGTTTTTTTGTTGATTTTTTTCTTAGTGGATTTTCACGGTAGAAATGAAAAGTTTTGCTTAAACAGATATTTTTGTTTTCATGAATAATTGCTGAGTTTCCAGTTTCAGTTTTGCTTAATGAGATCTTCTGCTCCTCCTCCATCCATCCAAGATGTTTGTAATTTTAGGCCTTTATTGTAGCTGAAATTTCTTTTCATACTTGGAGTAATTAAGGTTGAGGTTTATTTTCATCATGGTGTGTAGCCAGTTGTACTAGCAAAATATCAATTGCCAAATTAACCCTCCAAAACATAAAAAACTAGAGTAAACTAATTACCATAAAAGACATTGAAAGCATTCAAAAATTTACTTTTGGAAAGGGTATCAGTGTCAGTGGATTTATAACCGTGTTTTAACAAGATCCCAGGTGATACATGCATCCATGAGTGTTTGAGAAGTCCTGGTTTAAACCATTGCAGGCAGTGGAAGATTTGGGAAGCTTCCTCTAAGTTTCACAGTTGTTGCTGGGGAGTTTTTTCATGCGGCGTCCACTTACATGGTTTTCATTGCTTTTGTATCCCTGGTGTGTTTCCTTTCTCTTTTCACACTTTCTGACTATTTTTTTGTTATGATTTTCCCTTAATTGTGCTTATAATAAACTTATCTATTTTACTAGTCTTTTCTAAAATGAACATTTTTTTATTCTGCTACTGTGTCTTTCATTAATTTCTGCTCTAGCTTAACTAATTATTCTTGTACCTTTTGGGTTAGTTTTTGTCTAATTTCTAAATAAATATTGTTCTCTTTTTTTTCCCATGAAACCAAATAATCTGTACTCTTGAGTATAGCTTTTGCTGTGTTCCTTAGGTTTTGGCCAAAGTTTTATTTTTCAATTTTTTATTTTTGTTTTTATATAAATGTAATCTAGAGCTATGAGTTTAATTTCTAAGTAAAATATTTTTATCTAACATGATTGTTTTATGATTAAAATTTTAATCATAAATTAAGAAATTTAAATTTTTGACAATTAAAGCTTTAAGATTTTATTTGCGTCCATTTATATATTTGAATTTTGTACATGTTGTCGGGACAGACAAAGATTATGTATTCTTTATTTCTGTAGAAATGATGACTTAAAATTCCTCTGTGCTGTTATTTTTTAAATTTATTTTTTTTGTTGTTTCAGATTTGTATTGAAAGAGGTCCTTATTTAGAACTCTGGTTAACGACATAGGCATAGGTCAGAGATTGCTGATTACTACACTTTCTTCATCTTCTTCTATCCTGAGATCTCTGTGTTGTTTGATTTTTTTTTTTTTTCAGATAATGCACTCATTGGCAAAGTCTCTGAATTATTTTGTATTCATAAAATGCTTTGTAGACATGAATGTCTTCTTTACTTTTTAATCTGTCCTTAGGTCCAGATATTTGTGCTTATAATGTATTATGCCTCTGCCCCTCTGTTTGAATTTCTATATATAAGACCAGAAATTTGTATATAAGTTATCATTGTCCTACCTACCTTCACTTTACTGTGGTGCTTCTTCCCTTGGTTGCTGTCAGTCATCCAAATTTCATACATTTCTGGGAATGTGCCTTCAGGACATAAGCAATATCTGCTTTCCTCTTACAATAGCTGTGTTTCTTTAAAACTTGTATGTCCTATTTCCTGTAATCCACTTGAGAGTGATCACATCTTTGAGAGTGATTCCCTACTAGCTTTTACTCTGGACTCCACAGGCAATTTTAAGGGATATATCTCGATAGTTTCCGGAGTCGCAGCCCCTTCTGGGAAGGCCTCCCCTATTGCTCTCTGAGATCCCGCCTCTCTTGTTCTGTTAGATTTTGTTAGGTTTTTATGTTTTCTAATCCAGTACACGCAAAGACACCTCTCGTTCTTCAGATATCCCCTTTATGAGCAGTTAAACCTAGGTTTGCTTTTTTATTTCATATCTTTCTAGCTGGCCTTCAAGATTTTATTTTTTTCTTTGATAACTTTATAGCCTCTACTCTAAGAACTCAACATTCCGTCTAAAGAAAACACATTTTTCCCTGTATTCGACATCATTTCTTTCACTTTCCCATCGCATCTGTTCCGACACTAACTGAAATGCAATAAGCCAGTGCAGCCCCTTCTGGGCTTCCTCAGTAAACACGATTCTTAACAATATGTTCCAGGCATTTAAAATTGGCTCTTGGTCTCTTGAGTTTGCAGTCATTTCACTTATGGTTTGGTTTTCTTCATATCATGAACCCTGGTTCTGTTTAGTTTTTGTTAAGAGTATCCCTATCCCTTCCGTGAGGCCTTAGTAAACCTCTGAACTGCAAAGCCAGTTTCCTAGTCATTTCAATAGCAAATTACAGCCTTTTTGAGGACATGGGTTTAGAGGCTGATTTAAAAATCTGCGAAAAGACTACATGAAGCCAACAGGTCAGTTTTTCCATAATTTTCTTTTTAAATCTTGCATTTCAAAACAACGTACAAAAATGCAGTCTGGGGCAGCCTGTTGAGGGCTATTTGCCTAGGTCTGCTAAGAGAACTCCTTTAGAACTCTGTGGCCTGTAGTATTAGCTGTTTTTGCACTTCAGGGACCAGCCAGACCATATGACTGACAAACAATAAAACAAACTAAGTTTGAACTACCGACAAGTGCCTAAAAATGCTGCACACTAGCGCTCTGCCTGCTTTAAGGATAGCCTTTATTGGAACAGAAGAGACTCTCTTCCCTGTAGTGTAATCCCTGGCCCATTGGCCTGCTTTAAACTGTGCCTGGATAAGGCAAGTCAGATTTAGCCGTAGAGAACCACACAGACCATGATTACTAAGCCCCACATTCCCTCAACAATTTAAATCCAGCCATGTGGTGATAATAAAAGTCACAGAAAACCACTGGGATCAAAATGGCATTCAAACTTTCAAACCCTCTTCCCAGCCTTTCTATGCACCACACACATTGTAGCCCAACATTTGTCACCCCGCACCCCTAGCCCATGGATGGGTGAGCTAGGGCTAGAGAGGGTAAATCCAGAAGATTTCTCTTCATTTTTGAGTTTGGGGGAAAAAAATACAACGTACCTACAGGAATACAGACAGATGTTAGAAAATATTTCTGCTTTTTAGAGAATGTTGCTTGACCTATAGCCATACTCTGTCTCTTACATGCTGTCCCAACCTGTGAATTGAACTTATCTACTCCTAACTCCTGGCCGTGCAAAGACAGAACCTTCCTGGTAAAGTTACTAACAGATGAGAAGGAAAGTTGGGTGCCCTGAAGAGTCTGCATTCTGAAACAGAGAAAGGAACTGCATTCTTTGCCCCTGTTCCTTCTTTCCACCGTCAGGGCGAGAAAAGTCTTTCAGCCTTTGGGAAAGTATAGGCGAGGGGCAGAGATCCCTCTCCACTATGGAGACAGAAAGAGTGGGAGGAAGGGAAGCGCCCCTCCTGTCTTTATGATAGTGTACTTATATGAAAGGCTTCTCCTAACTGATGAGGTTCTTAGCTCTGATTTGGATTTGGGTTGGAAGACAGGAGTGGGATATAGTAGTTGAACTTTAACTGATGAGTAGATTTTTAGTAGCAGGAAAGGCATTTTAGACAGAGGAACGGCATTAGTAAGGAGGAGAGCTATACAATTCCAGGGGGTATTCAGGGAGCAGGGAGGGGTCCAGTGCAGTGAGAACAGCGGAGAAAGTGGCTAGCGATGAGGGTTGGTAGTCATGCTGAACCTAGGTTTTGAAGTACATTTTTTTTTTTTCATGTTCGTAACTTTGGAATTTATTCCATAAGGACCTATTTAAAGTTTTAAGTAGGAAAATGGTTTCAATATTTACATTTTTGAATGATAGTTCAATAAGTAGCTAGAATGGCGAAGGGACAGTTTTGAAATGTACAATAGATCTGGAGCTGAAAGGACAAATTGGGGTTTTAGTGAAGAACTGAACAAGTCTGTGTCTGGAATTTTAGTAGAATTAAATGAGAACCAGGATTAATTTAGGGAGTTCAAATACTTTAATTAGTGCTTTGCGTGGGTGGAGGAACTGTGCAAACTCACAGAAAACCAGACTCAGCACTGTTGAGACCCCAAGCTCTCCCGCGTCTGTTTCACCCAAGTTGTATCTATTGCCCAGGCTAGGATTTTTTCTGTGAAATAATTCCAAGGCCTGTGATTCACTTTTTCCTCTTCCCAACCCTCTTCACTTTTATTGGGCCCCCACTACCTCACATTTTGGTGAGTGTTGTCTGAAGTAACCAATTGGCCATCTTAATGTCAGATAGTTTTGGTTCTGTATTAATTTTAGGGGTTAGATTCACAGTGCAATCTCCCTCCCCTCCATGGATCTGCTTGTGAGTTCACACCAACAGAGCCACAAAGGCATGGAGTACTGGCCTCATTCAGGTATGTGCACAGATTGAGGACACGTGCAGATTGAATTTTTTCATGTTGTCACAAGTGAGATGCTGTGACGCCGAGGGGGCTTACTGTAAGGAAACCGGGAGCCCAAGGTCTCATGCATCTGAAGAAGCAGAACCGAGAAGAAGCAAAGGAAGAGAGTAGATCCTCCTTCTAACTTCTGAGCCAAAGTGACTCCCACTGGAAACATTGCCCAATGAGTTAGGCTTTTACCAGTTTCACCAAATTGATTTTTTTTTTCTGTCCAAGGAGAGAAACAACTTACAGAGTCTGAAACATCATCCCTCTTCCCAGAGATTGTTTTATATTCTTCTGTGAGTCCCCCTATTTTTTCCACCTTTGTTTCCCGTCCCATATTTCCCTACAATTTTTGAATAATTCCATTTCACTTTGCTAAACTGTTCAGATTTCTCCAGCTTCTTTTCCAAGCACACATAAACAAATCTGCTAATGTACTTAAAAAAGGACTGGCAGGGAGCACAGTTCACACTCCTTAGGAGGAATTTATTATATATTAATGCATCTCAGCGTTTTTCTCCCCCTGTTTGACTTAGGATAATATCCATTCATTTCTATGCTGACTATTCTTACTCGAATAACAGAGGAATGAATGAGAGAACTCGATCTCAGTGTTCACACCATAGTAAGCCTCCTAAAAGTAAAATTTTGCAGAATTTTATTTAGGGACCCAAAATTTAAATGTTTGTCTCGGCTGACACTGTTTTATAAAAAACAAAGTGAAAGAACCCCCAACTTTTTTGATACCGATTGGTCACACACCATAATTTGATGTAGATACATGAAGCTACAACTAGAGATGAAGAAGTCATTAACAGAAAAGATCAACTGTAAACCTCATCAAGTTAGTATTAAACACAGTGAATGGCAGGTCCCTATCAACAGAAGTATCCAAATTATTAAAGCAGTGTGAGTGCTGGGAATAGTAACTCTGTGGTCACTGTCCCTTTGCCTGATGTGGGGAATCTGCTCCCTCCAGGTAAAAAGCAGCCAACAGTGCTAGTCAGGGGCATACGCTTTTTTGGTAGTTATGACATGAAAATAGGCCTGAGGTCTTACAAGTCCATTTTTGTTCATACTTGTATATTACGAGTATTTCTATGTCATAAGTTCCTGGAATCAATCATAATACTATCTTCGCACGACAGCTACAGGACATATTGTTATATTTTCTATACTGTATTAATCATTTCATAAGTTTGGCACCATCAGGAGGTCTGCAGTTTAAACAAGATGCTTAGGTAAGTATAATTAATGATTTCATTGTTAATTTTCATTTTTCATTGCTAAACATTGGAAAAATTATTTTGAATGGCAGGTACTCAAGCGTAGCAAAGATTTGGAGACTGACTTTAAATGATAATCATACAATTTCACTGAGCTATGTTGTTGAGGATCTACTAGACTCATGGCTGAACTCTCAAATTTTAGAGGATGTGCTAAGAGTCCCGTACTAATTTAAAAAGGGGCCCAGGGCTTTGGTAATACAAAAAATGGCTGACATGTCATATGAGCTGCTACTGGACAATTCCTCCAAGGAGCCAAAGGTGAAGTTTCATTGGTAATCAAAATTAACTGAATGCTATTGTTCAGATAGTAGTACATTATCCAACTAAATGATCTGGCTGATCAAGGGGGTAAAAATGCACATAAGCTCAGCACTATATTGCATGTGTGTTCACCATTGGAACCAAAATTTCAGAACAGTGTTCATGGAGCACAAGTCTTATGTAATCTGATATCTTTTTAGACTGTGGTCTTGTCATTAAAATTGCATGTGGTGCCATCAGTTTGCTGAACACCCAAGGGAACCATAATGTACTCCTGATTCCACATGCAGTATGAACCTGTTAGATCTGTTTGGTCTAACTTCTCAGGTGGCAGGCTTCACCTGATTAGCTTAATGGGTCAAATAAATCTGTTGAATTAGCACTTTAAAGTAGGGGAAATGACATAGCTGTGCTCATTGTCATGGTATCCTCAGCTACTTAGGGAAGCACTTGGAATCTCAGTAATGGAAGTGTCTTTGAAGTCATTTATTTCCTCTCTTGCACCCTGCCTTTCTTCAGGGTGATGCTTCTTCCATCAGCTCTTCATTAGTGCTCATCTTTGCTCTGCAAACTTGGAGGTCATCTCTCTTTCTCCTTTGATCTTTCTTGGTATTTTTTTTTCCTGCACTTCTTCTATGTCACTTACCACTACCTACCTACCTGGTAGCTATCATGTTCCTGTCTTATCCCTCAGCAGGGCAGTGTAATATCTGAATTATCTTGTGTGCCCTATAGGACTTGCACAGTGCCTGGCCCAGGGCGGGGCTCAATCAGTGTTTGGGATGAGTGACTAGATGCAATTCTGCTGTAGGATCCATGAGAAAAAAGGACACTGGATTCTGGCAAGGCCACTTACATTGACATTTTATACTCTAAGGTTAGAGTTAATCTCAAGTGACCAGCTTCTCAGCCTCCCTGAAAAATGACCTTCTAGCCTCACCTTGACTACCTGTAGTGATGGCGAACTCATTTCTTCCAGAGGTAGTCCATTCCATTTCCAACAGCTCCAAGTGTGAATCCCTTTCCTTCTCTCCTGATGGTATTCTGATCCCAAGACTCAGGTTTATGATCAGCCCAGCTAAGGCTACTTTAACTTCACTATGCTAAAAATATTCTCTTGTTTTAATCAGCCTAAAGCCTTGAGCTGTTCACATTCTGCCTGACTTCAGTGGAATTTTCAGCAGCTTCTGTCTTTTAAATTATTATCTCTTCCATGGATTCAGAGGGCTGGGAAAGACCTAGAGACTGGCTAGTTGAATTTACCTAACTTTCAGAGGATCAGATTAAAGAAGGGGCTTCCGTAGCCCTAAGCTGTAGTGATCAGTCGCACAAGGAGGGAAGCTCATTCTCAGCTTCTGGACTGCTTAACGGAGCCAGTAGCTATATATTCCCACATATTTTACATAGGCAGTAAACCATATGCTGCAACAGAAGCTTCCCATTTTTGAGATACACATGAATGGCATGAACTTCACCACAAGCATAAAATACTGCCTTTCACCTCTCAACCCTTTACATGTTCACTTGTTGGCTTATCACCCATGACCCAGTGGATAATTGTTGATCTTCTGTCAACTGACTGCGGAGTGATGTTGGGTGCATGTTAAGTCTCTTGAAGAGGAGAGACTCAGAATTTCACCATAGAAACATGCTTGAGCAATAAATTTGATGATATAATTTTTAGCAACAGACAGTTTTGATTCTCAAAAAGGGATAATTTGCTATAATGCTAAGTAGCATTTAATGTTATCCACCGAAATGCATTTGGGTTTCACACAGGAAACAGATGATATTTGGTCTGAAAACACTATGTGAATTTACTTTTTTACACAGATTGTTGCTTACTTTAAAAAATTTTCATGTTCTGCTATGCCGGGGAATGACTGTTATATTAGATTATATAACTAGCAATAGTAAACTAGGGAAATAAATGGTTTAAGTTAAAGCTGGTTCTGTGTACGGAAAACATACTAAAAATTGTTATTTTACATTTTAACTGTGTTATAGAACTAAAATATAGATAATATATAGGATATTATGTTAAATTTTAGGGAGAGCTTTGCCTAACATGGGTTTTCCAAAGTAAATTCTGATTTTATTTTTTGTTTTTCTCTCTGATATGCCATTTCTATATGTGTGTTTTAAATATTGCTATATTATATATTCAAGTTCTGACTAAATTAGTTGATTTTTAATAATCCCAAATTTTTTAGTAGAGGACAGTTTTAATACTGTGTAATAAAATAAATCTATGAAGCCCGGCTGGTGTAGCTCAGTGGATTGAGCACGGGCTGGGAACCAGAGGGTCCCGGTTCGATTCCCAGTTGGGGCACATGCCTGGGTTGCAGGCCAGGTCCCCAGTGAGGGCCATGTGAGAGGCAACCATACATTGTTCTTTCTCCCTCCCTTCTCCCCTCTCTAAAATAAATAAATAAATTAAAAAAAATAAATCTATGAAACTGTAGGACAGGTACTTGCTGTTATAGGAAGTACCTCAAGTACCAAGTAAATATGGTTAAGGAAAATATATTAAAGAGAATTTTATAAAAATTTGTAATTCTAGAATGTATGTGTAAAGCTGTGCGATGGGTCATATTTTACTGTTTTGTGTTCGATCCAATTTAACCCATTTAGTCTATAAAAGCTATAGCCATTTTTGTAGTCTCAAAACTGGGCTCCAAATTGCCTATCCAGTCTCCTTCCTCCACATCCCTCCGTACGATGAATGGCCCAGCTTCATCAATCTCCTTTTTGAAATTCGAGCATATCCAGAACTTCCGTCCTGTGCTCCCAGTGTGCTCGTACTGGAATGCCCACGGCCCTTGCTTGCACTCACACATTGGTAACCGTCAAGCCTGATTATGTGTCAGCTTCCACCAAATGACAATCCATTCTGATTTACCCAGTCTGAATGAAATATTTCTCAGGATATTATTTAGACCTCTATTTTGCATTTAAATCGGCATCATTTTATGGTTAGTTTATTTCATATTAATCTATTGAACTTAATTTTTGTGACTTACCAGTTGGCCATGTATTATTCTTTTTTTTTTTTAAGATTTTATTTTTAGAGAGAGGGGAAGGGAGGGAGAGAGGGAGAGAAACAGCAATGTATGGTTGCCTCTCACATGGCCTCCACTGGGGACCTGGCCCGCAACCCAGGCATGTGCCCTGACTGGGAATTGAACTGGAAACCCTTTGGTTCCCAGCCTGCGCTCAGTCCACTGAGCCACACCAGCCAGGGCGCCATGCATTATTCTTTATTATTTACATATATTGTATAGAAGATGGCACAAAAGTAGGTTTATAGTTTGAGTACATGAGTTTATTTTTGTTATCATTTATTAATTATTGTATTATTTTCCATATGAACTGTAAACCTACTTTTGCCCCACCTTCTATATTTAGATTACAGAATGTGACTTTTAAAAGATGTATAAAGTGATATTAACATACTTATATATTGTGAAATAATTATTTCAGTTTTTAAGGTCTTCTTTTGCATAATTCAGAGAATTTTATGTATCTTTGTTAGACTTATTCTGAGGCACTTAATATTTTTGATACTATTATAAATTCACCTTTGCTCTTGACCATAGTCCTTCTAAATTTTCTGAGACCTAGTTCATTATTGCTTCTCTCTAACTTGTATCCTCATTATCTTCCTCCACTGAGCTAATTCCCTTGCTATATGAACATAATAAATGTTCTCTACTCATTAAAAAAATTCTCTAGTAGTTCCTTCTCTATTCTCCTCTTTTCATTCACAGCCAGCGATACAGACGTGGCAGCCTGTACTTCTGTCTCTTCTTTTTTTCCTTCTCAGTCAGTCACTTCCCCACCCACTGAGGTCTGGTTCATTGCCACCACCACAAAATCTGCACTGTCAGAAGACCTCTGAGAGTTAAAGCCTGGAGCCATTTTTTCAAGTTCTTATGTTGACATTTCTGGATTATAGACCATTGTTGATAATGATAATACATAATATCCACAAGAGTTATAATATAATAATAATATGTGATAAAATTTACCAAGATTTTGTGTGTGGTGGTACTCTATATTGACTATATTTTTCAAAACTGATGTTATTTTCACAGATGAGATGGCATAGTCTATTTTTCAAGGTCATGGTGAATGAGTCCTACAGGGAAGTCTGCCTAATGTGACAGTTCAAACTCTGTCCAGTTCTTGCCTCTCCCTTAAATTTTGGGCTCTAACTCTCCTCTGGTTCACTTCATAAAAAATCCAGCCTCTTCTTCTTAATACTTTCAGGTTTCCATTCTGTGGCACATATCTTCAATCTGGCTCCACCCCGGGCCTTGTCATTTGTTTTCTTCTTATGCTTTCTGTCTTTCCTCGTATGATTTTATTCATGCCCATGGCATTAGCTGTCATTCATCACCCTGACTTCTTTATATCCAGAGAAAAGCATGGCACCGGTCTCACAGCTAGTTGAATGATGAATGAATGAATGAATGGGTGAATCTGTAAACTCACGTCTACCAAATTCACATTCCTGACCCAGACCTTAGCAGAGTGAGAGACTAAAACAGTCTCATATCTTTACTGGTTGGGATGCAGGCAAGTCAGCTCAATATTTACAAAAATGAACTTGTAAGCTTTTTATCCCAGACCTGCTCCCCGCCCCCCATCTACCTGATCCAGATTAAAACCACCACCCTTCATCTACTTGCTCACTACAGAAGCCTGACAGGAGCAGCACTCTTTCTCATGCCAGCTCCAGAAATCAGTGATCGCAATCTAGCAATGCAAATTTCTTGCTTTCATTTCTCTATCATGCATCTATGTTGCTGATTTGACTGATTCTTCCAGAGGGGAAAAAAATGACATTTATTTGTTCACCAGTTAGGACTTTAATGAAGTGCACAGTTTGTTATTCTCAGCCACATTTTTTGAATGTTAGAAGTAAAAATTCAGTCTTCCAAAATGAAGTCACTGTATATTCTCATAGCAAAGGTCTGTGTGCAGCTTCTGTGATGTCCTTCTATGGTGACTGCACAGGCCAGAGGGAGCAAAATAAAGGTTGTAATGTTAGAACAGGATATTTTATACCAAATGTGGTGAAATTGGCAATTACTATTTTTTCCTAATGATATAGGTAGGTACATCTAGAGCCATTGGAAATACTACCTAACAGCATTATTTGTAACTTAAGAGATTGATTTATAAAACTCTTTTTAACGGCATTTTATATTGTGATGGACCCTATGGTGTTTGTAGCTGGCAGTGCCACTTTTAATGGTCAGAGACCTTTCTGGACTGGCCAGGCAAGATAGAGGTCATGCCACCTTCTGGTGTAGATGAGAGAATACAGAGGACCAGCCCTCCTCCCCCACCGTGGGACATCCCAGCCTCAGAATTCCTTGTGGTGTAAACTAAGGATTCCATTGAGACAGCAACACAGCTTGACATGTTTCTCTGCTCAGTCTTGTTTCTTTCTGCTTCTTTTCCTTCCACGGGTGTAGTCCCCCAAAGCATGTTATAATAAACATCCTACAAGTTAATCTCCATCTCAGAGTTTGCTTCCGCAGGAACCCAACCTGCACCATTCCTAAGTAAAAGTCTGATGCAGCTTTGGCAGAGTAGCACAGCGGTATGTGAATGCTGTGAGGCTTTCCCCAGGGTAGGAAATTTGCAAAGGTTACCAAGTAAATGGACTCCTTTGTCCTGGCAACATTTACCCATCGAGCACTCTCAGGCATACAGAGATGAATAAGACACAATTAATTGTCCTCTGGTGAGGGAGAAAGACCCACAGGTGTTCACAGTACAACATCGCAGGTGCTACAGCAGAGGACCACGTGAGGTTCTCAGAGAACACTGAGGAGGGACCGGTGCAAACTGCCGAAGTGGTCCTGAGGACTTCACAGGAGAAAATATTTGACCTGGAAATAAGGATAAAGATGGGAGAGAATCTGGGCAGGAGGAGCAGCATGTGAAAAGGCACAACGGCAAGCAGGAGGCAGCTTCAGTTGGCAGCGGTGTAAGATGTCAGGGGAGAGACAAGCCTGGCTGGGATGAGGGTGAAGGAAGGCAGGAAGTCCTGGAAAATCATCCTAGCAAAGTAGTTGGGGGCCAGAGCTAAGGAGTGAGTGGTCGCTTAGTAATAATGTGTATGATAAGGAGATAAAGAAAACTAATGAAGACCTATATTTCTTATGGGGAGCATGGAGGCAGAGATGTTAGTGAAAGACACAGAAGAACCAACAGCGAGGTAAAGGAAACCTAGAGAGAGCTGCTGTAAAAGGTGGGAGAGAGGGGAGCTTCAAAGAAGCTGTGGTCAACACTGTGACATCCTCCAGAGTTGTTCCACTGGTCAAGGACTTCAAAATAAGCCATGAAGTCCCTAGCAGAATGAGAAAACCAATGGTGGCGTATTCATCAATGGAATTCATCCAAGAAAAAAGGACAAATTTTGCAAACACAATGCTGAATGATAAAAGGCGGATAAACTACAAAGACATTTAATTAAGCTTGTAGTGTTTAGGAATACTGACTTTGGTGGTAAAAATTTAAAACAAAGCTAGAAGAATGAAGACTCTAAGTTAGGATAATGGTAACGTGGAAAGGAGACAGAGGGGTCATGACTGGAGCAGCTTGAAGGGACCTGCCAGGGTCTAGTACTATTCTCTTTCTTCATCTGAGTGATGTTTTTTAATGGGTATTTCCCTTGGGATAGGTCTTTGGGCTTTGCATTTCTGTTTTGTAAGCTTTTCTGTAAAGCAGTTTATATTTTGCAATAGGTAGGGTTAAAAAGGAAGTGACCAGAATGATTAATTTTAGAGTCATGGCAGCTTTCGGTGACTAGTTTCAGGGTAGCGGTGGGTGGGGAAGGTCCGATTGTCCTGGGCTGAAACTAAAGGAACAAAAACTAAAAGAACAAAATCTGGAGTCATGGATGATCTCCTTCACATATTCATGGGAAAGAGAATTATATAGTCTGGCATTTTGAAGTAAGTAGCCTTAAAATTAGTAAAACTCCTAAGCCAAATGCCTGTAGTGAAACTTTATAACATATACAAGTAGACAAGACAGTTATAAATAACCGAATAAAACCTTGCAGTCAATGCTTAAATGCTCACGGTGATAAGCAAACAACTGTGACAACATAACAGCCACTGTCACCTCATAGTAACCCATTTCCCCCCAAGCCTGGCTTTTGAAAGCATTGTACCTAGTTATTTAATGTGACTCTAATGAATGATTCTTAGAAACTTAGAATGATAAAAGAGACTATTTGATAAAAAAGATGAGTGAACCATTTAAAAAAGCAAGCAACTCACAAACCTACATCATTAATAATTTGACTTTCAGGGATCGGAATCTGCGGGGGGCCGGCCCCCACATTTCTCCGGTTCCCCCGAAGGAGGGACAGTAAGGCGAATGAGAACAACTCCAGACCTCTCTGGGGGTGCAGGAGTTACGGCCAGGCCTCGGGGACCTGGCCGGGCCAGCCAACCTCGAGGGCCAGACTGACACCCTCCAAAAAGTTTTTCTTTATTTTTAAAGGGTTTTCCTTTTACAAACAGTAGAAAAAACAGATGAATACTTGCAAATTATTAATGGCAGGAAAAGGCTGACTTACAAAACTAGTTACAGAGTACCTTAATTTGTCCTGGGCTTAAACAAATGGTTGGTATGATAAGGAGGTTTGCTGATCTATCTATTAGCCAGGAAACACTATTAAACTACAAACTCTTAGGTCCTAGTTAATGGCTAAACATATATTTTCAAAATTTTAGATCTTTCTGAGTTAAAGATGTGTGCAGAGGTTGCTCTTTGTCCTTTTGAGACTCAAGAAGACTGTCAGGTAGGCAAAGGCATTCTTAACCATTAGCCACATTCGTCAGGGCTTAGATGTTTGGCTACCTATCAGGCGACAGGAAGGTTCTATTTACATTTTTCTGAGATGTGAATCTATTGTTTTGTTTAACATTTTACTAAAAGCTTGCTAACTGTCCTATTTTATCTAGTCCTAATAATAAAACATTCCTGCTCAGTAGTAAATTTCTGGGTTTGGAAAGAACTGTTTAGATATTTCTTAGTAAATGGCTTCTCTAGCAATTAGCAGTTGCTTCTGCTTTTAGTGTTCAGGTTGCTGGTTTGCTAAATGGCTTAATCCCTCTCCTTAACCCTTTTAGGTGGGGGAACAGGCCTTTGTTTTTCAGCGGTCAATGAGTATTTCCACAGCCACATCATGCAAGCCATAAGCTAGATTTGGGGTGAACTGCCCCTGGTCGCCTGCCGCTGTGCAGCGGTGTCCTGCCCATATCTGACTGTGCCGAGAAATGGGTATGGGCTAGTTCCCCGCAAATCAGCGTTCATGGGTCGGATGCAGCATGGCCTTCAACAGGAATCTCTGGCATAGTAGTATTTTTTAGCTTTATCATAATATTTGTGTACTGTGATATGTTGGATACAGCAAGTTACAATATATTTAATTTCAAGAACACCAGAATTTTGAAGTCTCTACTAATATGACTCCCTTGAGAGTCAGAAGTATTAAGAATAAGAGGGCACTTTAAAGATAACTCATTTAATTTGCTCATTTGACAGATTGAGACTCGGAGGCTTGGGGACTGGACGTCAGCATGCAGGGTGCACAGTGGTCAGACCGCCCAGCAAAAGTCCAGGTCTCTCGTCGCTCATTCCAATGATCATTTCCCCACAGCACCCTTGAGCAATAGCTCATAGATCAAACCTCCTTGCCATGCAAGATTCCAAACAGGCTGTAGGATTTTGTTATAATGGAATTTGGCCTGCACTAAATAACGAAATGTTCTGTGGAAATTGTTTTCTTTCAAGTCATAGTTTTGTAAGATTTAATACTTGGTTAAGTGTTATTTGTATTTGGTCCTTGGGTGGTATCATTTATTTGGGGAGAACCCATTTTCTTTGTAGAATGCGACTGGGAAATGATTTGATTAATGAAAAGTCACTGTAAGTACAACTCCTAATGCAAACCTGAATCCTCAGACAGAAGGTCAGCTGTATAATCTTGTCAGCTTCCAGTACAATACGAGCCCAGCGAGGTCGCCTCATTACAGAGTCTCAGATATTTCTGTGGATGGCCAGCATCTCTGTCCTCCTGGCCAAGGGAGGAAGAGATTCCTGGCTGATTAAGTTGTGGGTCCAAGGCTATATTCTCATACAAGCCCTGGCCTTCAGGGAGCTTATTCTTAGTCTGCCCTTATTTTAGTTACGTAAAAATTACCCTTCTTGAACAGTAGTGTCCCTTGTGACATGCCATATAATGAAGGGAAACGATTTTAATTTAGTTCTCATCAGGACTTTTTTAACCACTGAACTGTCATAAGAGCTATGTCTCCCCAAATGAGAACTTTGTATCCAGGCAGCCTCCAGTTCATTCCAGTCATTAACTCTCTCAATGACTGTTAACAAACTCTGCTAGTTTATCACTTCACTAAGCTACTTGGTCATCTGTAACTCTCAACTCACTTCAGTCTAGCCAGCCTTGTGGGATTATTACTTAATGTATAAGAACTAACTCCTCTACTGGATTCTAGGTGACTTGGAAGCAGTTTATGAGTCCGGGTAATTTCTGTGCACCCCAATGCACCTAGAATGGTGATATGTGCAGAGTAAGTTCTCAATAACTATTAGTTCACCAAAGATAAGTGCTTTCCTCCAGCCTTATCAGTTTTCTTACTCCCTGTTTCCAAGGGTAGCTAACCTGCTTTTTGACCTCTGAGCAGTATTAGACAGTATGACTGAGTGCTTTCCCCTCTCCTTGTCCCAGTGGCCCCGCTAATGTGCCTTCACTCCAGTTAGTTGAATTTGTAAGGTTTCCTTGGACACTATTCCGACAATGTCCTGTCTCTGTCACCAGGAGCATGACCTTCTGCGGCTCCCACTATTCCTCTGCTTCTAAAATTAAAAAGCATTTAGCACATTCTTGAAAATTATTCTGTATATATTTACTTTAAATAGTGTTACTATTCTATGAGACAAAAATACAGAAATATAATAAAGGAGCAATGGGTAAAAATAAATAAAAACATTCAGGCAAAATGTAGTAGTATGCCTTACTTTGTAGATTGCTTTTGTCTGGCTGTAATATCCACTTACCTATAATGCTTTCAGGCACTGAAAGAGCCCCAGGACTGGACTAGGCTGAGACCACTTACAGGCTTTTACCCTGCCGCTGCGGCCTGGCCTCCTGCTGGCCTGAGATCCACGTTCTCACTGGGGCCTCCACCCTTCCGCTTGGAAATGGAAATGAAGTTGCCCTCAGGCACTCCCGGCACCCTGGGAGTTCACAGAACCCCTTTCAGTACTTGCTGATTCTCCTCCCTTTAGTCACCTCAGTTTCATTTATCTTACAAAACAATAGGTACTTATACATTCGACAGGTAGGTTTTAGGGAAGTGGATAAAGTGTATCCATGGGATCGGAGAAGCCTGTTTCCCCTCCCTCTTACCTGAGACCCTCATTTTCAAATCAGGACTTGGTTGTCTGGGTGACTGCTTTACTCATGTAAGTCTCCATATAAGTCTTTCTCCTCAATTTTATAGTTAGTAGCTCATAATCATAAAGTTTCTTATGTAATAGTTTCCCACATTGTTGGCATTAGTTTTCTGCTATTTAATTTGCTTTCTTCATTTATGCTGCTGTTGTCTTTGATTTTCAGAGAGCTTTACCTTTCTCAAGTGCTTTCAAATATCTATTTATACACATATTTTTATATATGAATATATAACTATACATAAATATAATATGCATTGCATTGCACTATATTATGAATATATTATATATATTCTTCACATATATGAATGTTTTCATTAATCACACTAACACTCAAAGCAGGTAGAGCATATTTTACAAACGGGGAAATTGAGAGTCAGAGAAGTTATATGCTAGCTAAGTCACCTGGCTGATAAATGCCAATGTTCATACTGAAATGTGGGTGTTATGATTCAAAACTTAGTGGACTTCCATCATCTTCTGCCAGAATGTGCTCCCTCCTATCCAAAGGTGACATGTGTTTCTCCTCTGTCTGCTAACCAGTTACTTCTCTCCAGCAATCTTGAGATGACCATTTTCCAAGGTTCAGTTCGGTTCACCTCCATCTTGAAAGCTGTCTCTGACAGAGCCAGTCTGGAGTTATTTTCCTATAAATACTTGTTATTTATGTCATTTATTTTATATTTACTCATATGCTGTTTGGTGTCCATATTTGACTATGCCAAGTTAGATATTTAGAGATAAGGAGTAAAACATGGGCTTTTGGAGTCACGGTGATTGTCAGAAAGGTCCACATTAGACAGGGTGGTCCTGGAAGGTCACTCTGAAGAAGGTGGGAAGGTGGCACTTTACCTGAGACCCGACTGGTGTGTAGAATCCACCTATGAAGACCCGATGAGAAGCTCTCTGGGCAGGCTTGAAAGTGCATGGTCCCTATGGTTCAAGATAGGAAGACTTATTAGAAAAACAGAAGATAGGCTCAGCAGGCAGGGGAAGAGTGAGCAGTGCTGTGATTGTACTGGTAGGGGTGAGGAGTTTGGGTTTTCTTCTAATCGCTCTAAGAAGGCAATGGAGAAAATAACAAGGACACCCTTAAAATAAGGGTGCTGAATAGGTTGACACAGAAAAGAACTTAGCACAATGTCTGATAGTTAAGTGTCCAACATATTTTTATTCCACTTTTATATACACATTTCATGATCACAACTACACTGTAAGCTTCTAAATGCAGGGGTTGAAAGCCATATTATCGTGTTCCCTGCGCAATGTGACACAGAAAACCTGATGTGTCTTAGACATGAGTGTCAGCCAGTGAGCCACTTGGTGACAGCCTTCCCTGTAGGAACTTGCCCTGTTCTGAGTAACTCCAGTGCGCTGCCTGAATCTGCCTGTGCAACATCACCTCATACACATGCTGTCACCTGAATGGCAGCCTGGTCTGCTCTCGCATGGGGCACTGAGGCCAGCAAGGCAGGAGGTTGGAGCAGGCAGACCGGCGTGGGGCAACACCCTTGTGGATAGTTGAAAGGCAGGTTCCAGGGGTTGGATGGCGCCATTTAGAGACACCCAATTAGAGAGGGCCAAGGGTGCATTCCAAATGATGTGGTTTGGAGACACCCAATCAGAGAAAGACAAGACTACCCCCCCCCCCCCGAGCGTTTTTTTCCCCCCCTTTAAAACCCACCACACAGAACCACCCAGGTGGGAACTGGTTTCAGCTCGACTACCTCCCCTCTCACTCCGGAGAGACCCCTGTTTCAACAACCCTCTTGCTTTGCTATTAGCTCGCTGTCTTCTCATGGTTTCTCAGCAGCTCCAATATCACACGGATGGGTTCTGTAATAGCAGCTCCTGTATAGTGGGAAATGAAAGTATGCATAATTCTCACCTCGGTCTATATTTAATTGCCATTCTGGAAAAATAATGACTTTTATGTAATTACCCAAAACAAAAGGGAGAGAGAACAACACAAATATAAGGGATGAAGGTTCATCTAGCGTTTTAGAAAGGGAGTATCTTCAGGAAAGGCATTTTTGTTGCCACACCACGTGCTTTTCAGGTAAGAACTAGTGAGTTCTTTACTGAGATACATACTGCTAATTAGACCTTGAACGTTTCTTTCGGAAATACTGAAGCTTTTGAATTTTTCTGTGTTTCAGAGCATGAATTCTTTTTCTTTCTGACAAAAGAGATCAAGATAGAAACCCCCTCTACCTGGCCTTTCTTGGTAAAGGTTTATTTCTGAAGGATAGTTCTCCAAGAGTCATTTGTCACTGTTTCTGCACATCAGAAGTGGGAAGAGTCTGATGTTTTTCCTTTGTATGTTCACATTCAGATCACTCACTCAGGGACATGCACTGGTTTTTAAACTGTCTGCTGTTTGGAATTAGAGATGCCTCTTGGGTTTTATGCAACTCCAAAACTGAGCCAATTTAGCTCTCTCCTGAATTGGTGGCCTTTTTTGGTGTTTCTCCTCATTTTCTTCATAGAGGGTCACCTTCAGATGATTAATAGGTGCAATGGCTTCAGCTTCATACGTTTAAACACACTAATTTGACTTTCAGCCATCTAGCTAGCTTTAGAAATAATCAATAGATAAGACAAAAGTTTAATAAGGTGAAGGCAAACCATTATTTGATGATTTCTCTTTTTATCACTGTAAGTTTTCAAGATCCGAATTTCCTTTCAACAAAAACATCAAATAAAATCTAACAAAGACAGGCAAAATCATGAAATCAAACGTACTTTTATTCCTTTGATTTGCTCATTCTTTGTTTTAAGTGGGATTTAACTTCTGTTTTCTAACCCAAATTGAAACTTCTTGAGAGCACAGATCTCTGTAAGTGCCAAAACCTTGTCAGGTACTCAACGTGTAGATAGTAAATTCAATAGAATATTTTGAGCCACGAGACTTGTATTGTTGTTTGATGACTCCCTCCTGCAGTTTGAAACCTTACAATATCCCACTTGTGGCAGTAACTGAACTATATTTAACTTCTGAGCCCTTGAATTTGACTCAGTGCAAGAAAAGATAGTGCCTATCTTATGCTAAGTACGCCGCTTCCTTTGTGCTGTTAATTCAGCCCCTCCAGAAAGAAGCTTATGCATTTTTTTTTTAATGAAAGACTTTCAAGGGAAGAATTCAAATGAGAATAACGTAATGTAATTTCCTTCTCTCTCTTAAATCTGTGAAACACAGAAAAAGTATTCTTTGAAGCTTTTTAGTGAAGTTCATGCTTTGATGTCTAGAATATTGCAAATTTTTCTCTCTAATTTTTGGCAACAAATCTTATGAAACAAATGATACTTTTCAGAGTAAGGTCTTATGAAAACAAAAATATGTGATTCAATTCTTTCAGTTTTGTTGTGAAGAATTTGACAGTAAACCATTAACCTGTAGCCATTTCTTATAAAAATGGGAAAGAGCTGGTCTGAAGCAGGTGTTTCGAGCAATTAGTCCTGAATCTTCACCCTGGACTGAGAAATTCTTTGCATTAAACATGGTTTCTTGCCACAAGTCTCAAAAATTAAGCTATGTGCTCCACCCTAATCTCAGCTACCCTTCATAAATTTTTGGAACTGTATGTATGAACTTACGTATTGAAATAGAAAGGAGGATGTGTATTTAACACGGAACTGATGTGGACTCTGCTGATTAATTTTATTAATTCAAGAATTTGGAAAGGAAAATCTGATCAAAGACAGTTATGGGGTTAGAAACATTGTTTTAAAATTTAGCTATAGTAACAATTGTATAAGGGCAAAAGTAACTTTAAATAATGAACACTCAGACTTGCAGATTTTGAAAGTTGTGTTCTTGTATGTTGGTGATAAATTAGTTTCCTATTGAAAATGAGAAGCCAACATGGCATACACATTAAAATAAAATTATTTATAATGTTTTCCCAGGAATTCCATTTTCTATGGAAATAACTGGAAATATAGAGAAAACTATATGCACAACTTATTGAGATGTTATGCATGAGTACAAAAGCGGAACAAAGCAAACTCAAAGTAAAGGGACAGTAGTTTTAGTTGTGGAATGCGTATGTAAATTAGCCTACCTCTCAGGACATTATGTGGCCTTCAAAATCATGGCTAAATAGAAACATAAACATGGTAAAAATGTTTATTATACAATAGTAAGTACAAGCAGAGTGTCTTCTAAATTATTCTACTATTATAACTAACAAGCTGGTTAAAAAGGGATGTATTAAAATTACAATATTAGTGATGTTTGGGTGACAAGATTATTCATTTATTCATCCAACAAATAGAGTATATATAAGTTACATATATTCTCATGTAATCCTTGCAGTACCTGCAAATTTTGCATTGTTATTCCCATTTTAAATATTAGAAAATACATGAATAATAAGGTGCTTTAGACCAGAAACTTAGTGTTCAAGTTTGTCAGTCATTATTCTGATACTTTGGTTGCTGAAAATATGCTAGGGTCTTCATTTTTTCTTAAAAACTTACCAGTTTTATAAAGGACACATGGACAAAACCAAGGGGAAGGGTGGAAGCAAGGGAAGGAGGTGGGTTTGGATGGGGTTGAGAGGAGAGGGGAGGAAATGCAGACAACTGTAATCAAAGAACAATAAAGTAATTAAAAAAACCCTGATTAATAAAAATCAGTTTTATCAATTGTATGATTAAGGACTAAAGCACATGAAGATTTTTTTCAAGATCTGCACTTCAGATGCTAGGATTATAGTTCTGGTCAGAAGCCTAATTGAGAAAATTGATATTTGACAGAGAAAACTGAGCAACTTCCCTCAATTCTATAGATTTTTAAAGCATTATCTGTGTGACATTAGGTGTGTTACTTAACCTCTCTGTGATTTAATTTTCTCATCATAAAATGGTGGTAATATTCATGGGCTTTTTGGGGGGTTAAATGACTGACCATACGTCTGTGTGAATAGATGCTTAGATGGATAGATAATCTGGCAGATGTGTATATATATTTCACACCGAGTGCAGTACTTGGCACATGGTGAGTTCTCAATGTGTGGCAGCCAGCCCTGCAGTTCTGTTGATCAAGTTGTAGCTTTCAGTATAATATGCCATCCTTTCCCATTATTTATTCTCCATATTTTCAGTTTTATTATTTGCTTATTTTTCAAATCAATCTCAGCGTCGACTTTCAAATTTCAGTTAAACAAAGCAGTGAAAATTAAAATATAATCTTTAATACGATCTTCCCATTCATATAGGTCTGGCATGTTTCTTGTTTAATTTATTCTTAGTATTTTTAGATTTGTTACTTCAGGTGTGAATTAGAGTTTTTATAATATTTCTTAATTGGTTATTAGAACGGTTATTGATTTTGGTTGGATGATCTGTATCTGATCAACGTTATGTGCTTTCATTTTCATTGTTTTTCTAGTTTATCTCCAGTATTAACTAGTAGATAAACACATACTCTACAAAATGACCTTTGTTGTTTTTTTGCTAATATTTTATGATTCATCTCTTTTATTCTTATTACATTAGCTAGGCATAATTTATTTTCTTGTCTTTTGCATTGGCTATGAACAGTACTACCTAATTACACTGATAGTGGATATCTTTGTTTTATTTAAATTTTTTCACTGTTTACCTCTTACTACATTTGGTACCATAATCAACTTGAAAGATTTCATCTATTTTTTTTTATTTATTTATTTTTAGAGAGAGGGGAAGGGAGGGAGAAAGAGAGGGAGAGAAACAGCAATGTATGGTTGCCTCTCACATGGTCCCCACTGGGGACCTGGCCCGCAACCCAGGCATGTGCCCTGACTGGGAATCGAACCGGGACCCTCTGGTTCCCAGCCCGCGCTCAATCCACTGAGCTACGCCAGCCAGGGCAGATTTCATCTATTTTTAATGCAACCTTACATTTTTATCAAATACTTTTAAGTTAAATTTTATGCAATGCTTTTCCTTCATGTTAGGATGATCATGTAATTAAATAGTTAACACATCAATTCATTTAAAAAATTAATGTTGAGTAATACTTTGACTTCTAGAACAAAACAAGCTTGGTAATTGAGTAATATATTCTTTGAATATTTTTAAATATTCTTATACTGTGTTTAGGAATAATAGCTAGGTAACCATGGTATATTGCGTGTGTGTGCACATGATATGTTTCTCCAATTTTGCGATTAGTTTTTAATTATTTTCTAGAATCAAATAAAAAGTTTGCTAACTTTTACTTTGTACTATTATTTGAAGCATGTAGCTTTAATAAAATTTACCTGGAAAGTTATCTGACCTTAGTACATTTTGGGGGAACATCTTTGAAATTTTTAAATGTTTTTCTGTAGTTATTGATGTATTAAAAATTTTTAACTCTTGTTGGGTCATTGTGGAAATTTATATTATTTTCCATTCAATATGGCTTTTAAGATTTTGGCTTAAGACTGTATTTTATTTTTAAAAATCTTCTCTGTACCTAGAACTATATCTTTTACTGCCCGCTTTGATTCCCATGAAGTTGACTTTTTTAATTTGTTTTTCTCCCTGATCAAATCGGAGAGAGATTGATCCATCTTTCCTATTTTAAGTATGCTATTGTTTGTATTTTTGATGTCTTTATTTTGTTATGTTTTCTATTTAATTATTATCTGTTACTTTTTTCCTTTTTTTCAATTTTTCTTTGGCTTATTTTACTATATTTTCATTTTTAGCTTTTTGAATTAGATGCTTATCTATTAATATCGTAATGATATGGGATTTGGATCAAAAATGATGTTTATTATAACCTCTTACATTCCAAAGAGGAATATAAAATATTTCCCTTTTCCCATATAATTCTTTTTTCTATAAATCTACTTTGCTATTAATGTAGTGCTATTACTACTTTTAAAGATGTACTTGGTATTTGTCTAGTGGATACATGTACCTTTCCATTCTTATTTTTCTGTGACGTTATATTTATTTACTTTTGGACCTTGAATGTCTGTTGATTCAATCAGAAAGTTTCTGTATTAAAAAAGCTAATTTATGTATTTTGTTGTGATTACTTATATATTATATATTCTTTAGTTTATGTTTTAATATTCTTCTATGTTTTAATATTCTTCTATTAGAATGTTTTAATATTCTTCTATTTCAGTTCTACTAGTTAATGTATTTACATACACATATTTAACTCCTGGTTTTCTGTCACTCTCAAGTCTCAGTCAGTCCCTACTGCCTCTGTGTCACCCCCTCCTCACATTTCCTTTCTTTTCTCTTCCCCTCTTCAGAATTCTGTTAAAAATCAAAAATTCAATTTCTTGGTTGTCTTTGTACATATATCTAAATTATATATTACACATATTATATTATATTTATAATACTCTTAAGTTATTTATCAATAATTATGTAGCTTTTTATACACTTTGCTCAATTTTTGATTTTAACACTCTTACCTGTATCTTGTATTTTCTTTTTTCTTGAACTCATTTTTGATTTTGCTACAATGTAGCCTAAAGGAGTTGTTTTAATGTTTTTCCAGAAAACATATGTGAGTAGCAAACAGTATGTGCCTTATATATACCTTACATAGCTTTATTTTACTTTTTGAATTGAATTATTATTTGGATCATATGTTTTTTCCATCATGAACTTGTGGATATTATTCTTCCTCACTCAGACTCTTACTTTGTACAGATAACAATAAATCTGACGAGAGTCTGAATTTAGCTTTGAGCCTACGTCAGCCTGATAGTTATTTGATTTTTTAATTTAAGTATTAGTTTTTATTTAAAAAGTCACTTATTGAGGCATGATTGGTATGCAAAGGCTCTAGATATTTGATGTATACGACCTGCTAGGTTTGGAAATAAGAAGTCACTCATGAAACCAGCACCACAGTCTCCGCCATAAACATGTCCAGTCGCTTCCTTCTCATAGTGCCCTCAGTAATTTTGATGGATGTGATATCTTTTCAAGTTTCTAAGAATCCTAATTATATTTATTTGAAAGTACTCTGCTAGTTTTTATATTAACTTTATTTTTATTAGATTTTTCACATTGTTGGCTTTTTGGAAATATGCATATTTATAATTGAGGGCTGAGATTGGTAAGTAATGATAGCTAGAGATGGTTTCCCAGCAAAAGTGAATAAAATAATCTCCACAGTAAATACATTTAAATTCTATTTATAGAGGAGATTTGTGTGGAGAGATGGTATATGGTTGTGACTGGGATGATATTTCTTTTAGATTGCCTAGCAGAGGTGTCCAACCTTTTGGCATCTAGGGCCACACTGGAAGAAGAGTTGTCCTGGGCCACACATTAAATATACAAACACTAGCAAAAACTGATCAGTAAAAAAAACGGGTAAGCTTAAGTTTAAGTAAGTTTAAGTAAGTTTACAATCGTGTGTTGGGCTGCATTCATAGCCATCTTGAGCTGCATGCTGCCTGCGGGCCACGGGTTGGACACCCGAGTGCTAGAGAGTTTGTTTAGGAGTTGTAGGGGCTCCCCGTTCACAAGAAAACTGAAGCTACCAGGAGCACTGTGATACTCCTTCTTCTGTCCCAATAACTTCTGTAAGTTTCCTATAGCAGATCTTCCATTTTAGTTAGCTCTTCTTGAGGCTTTACTCTGTAGGCTCAAGGTACAATGAACCATATGGCAATTTTGCAGCTCGCCATTCAATGCTACATAATTGTGTGTCCAGTTCCTGCTCTCTCTGATCTTGGGGTTCTTCTTGGATTCCAAGAGGCACATTCACTTCTTTAGTGGCCTTCTCTTATGCCTATTCAGTGCTACAAGTTCAGCTCTATTAGATTGTACCACCAAACTAATCCTATCTTCTTGTATCTTCTAGAAATTCCCCAACTGTTCTAGTCTGTGGCTGGCACTCTTCCCAGGTTTCTAGTGCTATCATGGATTCATTCTTATTTTTAAATCTCTTGTGTTAGTTGAGTGACACCATGGGGCATAGAAAAGGCTGGTACATTATTCAGATATCCATCATAAAGCAGAAAAACTCTGTTTTTAGGATTAGCATCTTTTTTCTTTTTTCTAAGCAATTAGCATAGTTTATTTGACAAAACTCATCATTTGTCTTTTTAAGCTTTGAATAACTGTTTCAAATGTTAAGTGCTAGGTAATGTGCCATATTTGCACACATTTTTCTTTATCCTCATGACTATAGAAATTCAATATTGTTTTCTCATTTTGCAAATTTAAAAGTAAGTGCCTTGGGAATTTGAAATAGTAAGTGATTTTAATCAATACTATGCAAATTCCTATTTAAAAAAAGAAATTGATTTAAATATAGAACACTAGAGACTTTATAGCATAATTTAAAATACTAAATTTTACCATTTTGTAATTTGAGTTAAGACTATTTCTGTATGTAATATTTTCCTCATTGTAGATTCCAAAGAGGACATTGAATATTTGCATTGATGTTGGAAAAGATTGTAAATACACTAAATATTTAATTTCTCCACATTGTATTATTATATTATTCATTTTCCTTATCTCTTTGGAGATAGTAATCACTATATTACATTAGTAAATGTGTATATGTGTATCAACATTTATATCACTTGTTGACAAAAATTATTTCCATTATCTAAGCATCAACTATATCCATTTCTGTCCATTTCTGTGGTATAAGGATTGGCCATGTGCAACAATAATTATGTACAAAACCCTGCAACAGATAAATGATAATATTTGTGAATAGGAATAAAACTGAGAACATTTTGGTCCTCTCATAACTTGAAATACCTGCTTATCTTTTAAACAAATCATCTTTAATCATTTATAATTTAGGGAGTCTAGTCCAATGTACTACTTCAGGTTGCATTAATGACCCCAGAACTCTGAGGAGATGAAACTGCTTAGGTTTCTTGAAATTAGAAAATTTTAAGAAATTCAGTTCATTATTTAAACAAAAAGATAAAACTATTATTGATGTGAGTAAAGTTACATAAATAATGTAATGTAATGACATCATTTAGTGACAAAATGATTCTTTAAAGTGCTTTAACATTGGCATAACTTGCTGTTTGTCTATATAGGTCTGAACTTTAAGGATGCTTCAGGCTACTTTTTATATTTCTTCTGTAACTTACCTTTGGTAGTTTCCATTTACCAAATCCTGGAATTAGATTAGATGCTGTTATTATCTTCTATAAGAAAGAAACAGTAGATAAAAATACATCTTTACCACTCCCTAGCCTGAAACAGGTAACTTTATTTTTAACTGGTATTATTTCAATTGAGGCAATTAAATATGCACAGAGAACATTGTCTGTATCTTAACTGTCATTACCTTCTTGGTTGAATTTATTCCTAAGTACTCTATTTATTTATTTTTTTGCTGCTATAAGAAATGGGATTTTTTTCTTAGTTTCTCTTTCTGATAGTTCATTGTTGGTGTACAAAAATGCCTTCGATTTCTGAGTATTGACTTTGTATCCTACTAATTTGCTGAATTCACTTATTAGGTAGAGTATTTTTTTTGATAGAGCCTATAGGATTTTCTATGTACACTATCATGTTATCTGCAAATAGTGACAGTTCTACTTCTTCCTTTCCAGTTTAGGTCCCCTTTATTTCTTCTTGTCTGATCGCTGTGGCTAGGATTTCCAGTACTATGCTGAATAAGAATGATGAAAGCAGACACCTTGTCTAGTTCTTGGTCTTAAGGGAAATACTTTTAGTTTTTGTCCATTGAGTATGATGTTGGCAGTAGGTTTTTTGTATATGGCCTTAATTATGTGGAGTTATGCTCCCTCTATTCCCACTTTGCAGAGTGTTTTCTATCATGAATGGGTGCTGGATTTTTTCAAATGCTTTTTCAGCATCTATTGATATGATCACGTGATTTTTGTCTTTCATTTTGTTTACATGATGTATCACATTTATTGATTTGCAAATGTTGTACCATCCTTGCATCCCTGAAATAAATCCCACTTGATCAGGGTGTATGATATTTTTAATGTATTGTTAAATTCAGTTTGCTAGTATTTTGTTGAGAATTTTAGCATCTATGTTTAGTATGAGATATTGGCCTGTAATTTTCTTTCTTTTTTGTATCTTTACCTTGTTTGGGGATTAGGATAATACTGGCCTTGTAAAAAGAGTTTGGATCTCTTCCCTCTTCTTGAATTTTTTGGAATAGTTTGAGGAGAGGTGTTAGTTCTTCTTTTAATGTTTGGCAAAATTTGCTTGTGAAGCCATCTGGTCCAGGGCTTTCGTGTCGGTAGTTTTTTGATTACTGCTTCAATTTTGCTAGTTGTTATCAGTCTATTTAGGTTTCCTGCTTCTTCCTGATTCAGTTTTGGAAGGTTGTATGTTTCTAGAAACTTATCCATTTTGCTCAGGTTGTCCCATTTCTTGGCATATAGTTGTTCATAGTAATTTCTTACAGTCCTTTCTTTTTATTTCTGTTGTATCAGTTGTTATTTCTCCTCTTTCATTTCTGATTTTATTTATTTGGGTCATCTCTCTTTTTTTCTTGATGAGTCTGGTTAATGGTTTTTCAATTTTGTTTATCTTTTCAAACAACCAACTCCTAGATTCATTGATCCTTTGAATTGTATTTTTTTTAGTTTCTTTGTTATTTAATTCAGCTGTGATCTTGATTATTTCCTTCCTTCTGCTTTCTCTGGGCTTTGTTTGTTGTTTTTCCTCTAGTTCTTTAAGATGTAAGGTTAAGTTGTTTATTTGAGATTTTTCTATCCTCTTTAGGTAGGTCTGAATTGCTAAGAACTTTCTCTCAGGACTGCCTTCATTGTGTCCCATAGGTTTTGGGTTGCTGTGTGTTTATTTTCATTTGTTTCCAGATACTTTTTGATTTCCTCCTTGATCTCATTAATAACCCATTGATTTTATAAGAACATGTGATTCAGCCTCCATGTATTTGAATAGTTTTGAGTTTTTTCCTTGAGGTTGGTCTCTAGTTTCAAGCCATTGTGATCTGAGAAGGTGGTTGGCATGATTTCAATTTTCTTGAATTTGTTAAGGCTTGTTTTGTGTCCTATCATGTGATCTATCTTTGAGAATGATCCATATGCATTTGAGAAGAATGTGTATTTTGCTTCTTTGGGGTGAAATGTTCTATAAATATTAATTAAGTCTGTTTTATCTAGAGTGTCATTCAATTCTGCATTAATTTTATAAAGTTTTTGTTTGGAAGATCTATCCATTGTTGACAGTGGTGTGTTAAAACCTCCTACAATGACTATTGCTGTCTATCTCTTTCTTAAAGTCCTCCAGTATTTTCTTTATATATTTAGGTGTACCTATGTTGGGTGCATATATGTTTACAATAGTTATATCGTCTTGTTGGACTACTCCCTTAAGTATTATGGAGTGACCTTCATTGTCTCTTGTTATGGCCTTGTTTTGAGGTCTATTTTGTCTGCTATAAGTATTGCTACTTGGGTTTTTTTCATGTCCATTTACATGGAATATTTTTTCCATTGCTTCACTTTCAACCTGTGTATACCTTTTGTTCTGAGGCAGGTCTCTTGTAGACAGTGTGTATGTGGGTCATATTTTCTTATCCATTCAGCTACCCTATGTCTTTTGATTGGATGATTTAATCCATTTACATTTAAGGTTATTATTCATAGGTACTTATTCATTTCCATTTCCCCGCTTTGTACCTGTGTTTCCCTCTTCCCTCCTCCCTGCTCCTCCTCCTCCTCTTCTTCTTCTTCTTCTTCTTCTTCTTCTTCTTCTTCTTCTTCTTCTTCTTCTTCAAGCAGTTCCTTTAGTTTCTCTTGCAGTGCTGGTTTGTTGGTGATGCACTCTTTAGATTTGTTCTGTCTGGGAAGCTCTTTGTTTCACCTTCCATTTTAAATGCGAGCCTTGCTGGATAGAGTAGTCTTGGTTGCATGTCCTTGCTTTTCATTACTTGGTATATGTAATGCCAGTCACTTCTGACTAGTACTGTTTCTGTTGAGAAATTAGCTGATAACCTTATTGGAATTCCAGTATATGTTACCAGCCGTTTCTCCTTTGTTGCCTTTAAGATTTTCTCCTTATCTTTAAGTTTTATCATTTTTATTGTATTGTATCTTTGAGTGGGCCTCTTTGGGTTCATTTTCATTGGGACCCTCTGTGCTTTCTGGATTTGCTTGACATTTTCCCTCACCAAGTTAGGGAAGTTTTCTGTCGTTATGTTTTCAAACACTTTTTCTAACCCTTGCTTCTTTTCTTCTCCTTCTGGTATCTCTATGATGTGAATATTGTTATATTTCATGTTTTCCCAAAGCTACCTTAAACTATTTTCATTCTTTTTGAATCTTTTTTTTTTATTTTGTTGCTCTGACTGTGTGGCTTTTTTTCCTATCTTGTCTTCCAGCTTGCTGGTTCAATCCTCTGGTTCATCTAGTCTGCTTTTTTTCCCTTCTAGTGTGTTCTTCATTTCAGATATTGCATTCTACATTTCCATCTGGTTCTTATTCAAGGTTTCTCTGTCCTTTTTCATGCTGATGCAGGTCCCACTAAGTTCGTTGTAGTTCTAAGTTCCTTGAGCATCCTTATAACCATTACTTTGAACTCTATGTCTCATAAATTCCTTGTCTTGAATTTACTTAGCTCTTTTTCTAGAGATTCCTCCTTTTCTTTCCTTTGGAGGGGTTGTTTCTTTGTCTCCTCATTTTATTTGTCTCTTTGTTTTTGTTTATTTGTAATGGATTGATTGGCTTTGATTCTCTGTCTTTTGGAGTGGCCTTGTGTGTTAAGATTCCGATGGGCCCCAGTGGTTCAGACTTTTTGATCTTCTAATCTATATGCTCTAGGAAGGTTCCCTGTGAGGGTTTTGTAGACTCTCCTGTTGTATTTGGGTCCTTATTGCTATTGGCCTGTTTGTTGGTAGGAATTCCTCTTTATCTGGCTAAGAGGCTCAGCCTCCACCATGTGTTGTATGCTGTTGTGTAGGTACTAGAAGAGCAAAGCAAAATAATACAAAAACAACACTAAAAAAAGCAATCCCTCCTTGATCACCACAACAATATCAACAACAAGAGAGCAAAAAATATTAAAAGCAGAAAGAGAAATGGGATAGTAGAGAAAGGAGAAAAGGAAAATGAATATGAGAGGACCAAAGAAAGTAAAAGTGATTATGAGAAGAGAAGGGTAAGAAAACTACTACTCTTTATGAATTCAAAGAGGAAAATGGGCAAAAGGAACACAGAAAAAGTAACAAATATAATAAAATGAGAGAAGAAGGGAACAATGGAGTAACCAAAGACAAGAGTAGAATAGGAGGTTTGAAAGAAAAATTAGAACACCAAAAATAAAAGAAAAATAGATTAAAAATAATGAGTTTATAAGAAGAAAAAATAGCCAAGGTAATGAGAACAGAGCAAAGTATATTTTTCTAAGCACAGTTTAGATCTTGTTTTCCTGTTTCTCCCTTTGGATACTGCTCTGATGTCTGAGTCTGGTATAAGCCAATGACAGGAGCTGCCACGACTTGTCTGTGGCTTCCTTTTCAAATCTACTGGCGATTCACAGTTGGTCACTGATTCCCCCAGGCTTGGCTGCTCCCAGGGTGAGCCAGTCTGCTTTGCAAAGCTAGTTTTTATCAGCACTGGATCCAGGGGTGTGTCAGCAAATGGCCCAGATTGCTACAGGAGCCACCTCTGCCTGTTGCTGCCTGCTGGCCTGCTGTTAGTCTTGTACTAGTCGCAGACCTGGTTATTTTTGAGATGGTTTCTGGTGGAAACAGAAGTCTGTGATTCCTGGATCTCCCATGGCAGGTGCCTTTCAGACTTTAGGGAGGATAGTGGGTGTGTTCCCTCTCTCCTGAGCCACTAGTCTGAGTCTGTCCAGTATTATTTCCCTATACTTGGTTGGGTGGGACCCTTAGTAGGCTTCCAGAGCCCAGATTTTTGTCTGCCAGACACCAAAAGGGCATTTCTGTGGCTCTCCAGTGAGGGGGAAGCATGAGTCTATTTTCAAGGATAATGTATAGATTGGCTGTGTCCTAACCCCAGTCTCTGATGACCCCTGAGTCTGTTCATGTTGCTGTGTCCTCAGCAAGGGTTAAGATGCAGGATGGGAGAAAAGAAAACAAACAAACAAAACAGAACACCAAGAGAGAATAAAACTGAAAAAAGAACACAATAAAAACTTGCTGTGTAGAGAAAACAGGATTTCAGAGGTTGTGCCAGGAGATTTCCAGACGGTGGGTGGAGCAGTATCCCACAGGGTAAGGAAATTGATTTTCCCCTGGGAGAAACTAGCTCTTCTCAGGAAAGATGGCTGCTATGTAGCCCAAGCATATCCGGGCCCCCCAAGTCCCACAGCCACACCCCTAAGACTCTCCCCCATGCCTCCCACTCCAGACTCTCCTCGCACAACTTCAGTCTGCACTGCCTTCCCTTTGCTGGGGCTCAAGGTGGGTAGCCGCAAACACACAACCTGTGCTTTGTCCTTTTAAGGGAAAAGAAAGATTATGGGTTTATCTCCAGCAGTTTTCATCTCTTCCAGGGTAGCGAGCCCTCACGGTGCAGACTCCTTGATCTCCTGATCTGAGTGTTCTAGGAATATCCTTTGTGTGGGCTATGTGGACTCTTCTATTTTATTTGAGTCCTGATTTTTCATTAGCCCATTTAGGAACTTTCCCTGATCTGGTTAAGGGGCTCAGCCCCTATCATGCCTGCCTCTGCCTTGAGAGGGCTCCCAGGTGTGGGTTGGATCCCCAGTCAAGGCACGTACAGGAAGCCAGCTATCCACTCCCATCTCTCACACTGGTGTCTCTTCCTTTCTCTTCCCAAATCAATAGAATATATCCTGTGTGCATCATCTTCTTTTAAGTCTCATATCATCCCGATGAGGTGGGGGAGGGGAGGGGAGGGATGAGTCCAGCAGCAAAACTATAGCGTGGGACAGTGGTGGGGAACTCGTGCCGCTCCCTCCAGTGAGTCTCAGTCTTGGAGTCCTGTCACTGCCCTCCTGCTGCTGCGCTCCAGCTGCAGTCACTGCTGCCCCTGCCACCCCATCTGCCCCTCTCCACTCCTGGCACTCCTAGCTCCTCAGCTGATCTGCAGCCTCCTGAGTCAGACTCTGTCCCATTCCTGATTCTAGCAGAGCCCAGGGTTGGGGAAGCTACTGTCCCTTCCTCTGTAAGTACTGCAGTTCCCCTGGACCCTGGCTCTCAGCTGTGGTGAGGTATGCAACCTGGCCTGGTAGGCGTGGAGGTCACAGAGACAAGTCCAGGCAACCAAGGCGTAGCCACTCTGACAGCTTCTTCCCAAGGAGGATATTGCAAATTCCAGAAATGGCTCCCTCTCCAAATCTGCACAACCAGAAGCACTGGGCTACAAGTGGCAGCAGCAGGAGCTCTGCCGGGAGAACTGGGCCACCTGTCCCCGAGTGCTCTTGTAGAAAGGCAGGCACTTGCACACCTGCCCATTTGTCCACACACTCACTCACACATGCATTCACTCACACTCATCTGGATTCTCAAGTTGATTACTCTGTGATTTAGCTGCGAGACTGGTCTTGGACGGAAACAAGTGGATAGAGCTTCCAGCTATGCAACCATCTTGGAACCCCTCTAATTGTCATTATATATGACTTTATTTTCTCTCCTTTCTGGTCATTTTTGGCCAATTATACAAGATTTATTGTGGTATTTAGACCATGGGAATAATTTTTCCTTCCTTCTTTCTTCCTTGCTTCCTTCCTTTCCCTCCCTCCCTTCCTTGCTTTCTTCCTCAAACCCTTCCTTCTCCCTTTCTTCCCCTCCCTTCTCTTGTGTCTTCATCTCTTCTCATTACTGTATTTCTTTATTGTTGTCATCACTTTATTATTAGGCTGAATGTATAACTTACAGATTGAGAGTTGGGGGTTGTATTTTGAGTGTACCCCAGGCTAAGATAATACATTGTCTTTATTGTTTTTAGTAGCTTCTTTAAGAAACTGAGCTCTTTTATTTTATTCCCTTTTTCTCAATTTTGAGTTGCTATTTATGTGACTGCTTATCATACTTGCATATGTTCCCAGTTTTTTTCTGATTCACTTACTCAGACTCCTAATTAACAGGAAATTACCCCTTCATTTTGTCACCTGGTTCTTGAAGGAAGCAGGCTATTCTGGAAATATTTAAAAGTAATGGAAATCAAACCATTATGTGAAAACAAACTCATGATTTCATTGAACTGATGAGAGTACTTGTCCTAGCTTGTTAAAGTTCAGATTGCTTTCTAATCAGTTTTGTTTTAATTTGATATTTCTTAATTCTGAAGAAGTGATATATTTATATCTACCTCTAGTTATATTATAGCCAGAAGTGAGAGAAGAATAAACTTTATTTTCAGAAAGTTGCTACTTCATATTTTTGTGTAGATCCTTAAGAAGGCTTTTTAGAATGGAGGGATCGAAAGGTGACCCAAATTGGGGAAACTAAATTAATTTCAATGAAGCCTGAACTGAATGTAAACATAACTGTATTTGAAGCACCACTTGACATAAAAGGCATTCTTGACAATGAGTGTGTATATTTTATTTCTGATTATAAACATAGTTCACATTCACTATCAAGCATTTATAAAATAGAGGGGAATATAAAGGAAAGAAAATTCTCATTACTAAAAGGTATTTACTGTAACTTTTTAGGTACATTGCTTTCCTGTATCTTTTTGGCACATAGATGTTTGCATACAAATATACACACATTTTTCTAATGTAATGTGCATGCGGTTTAACCTTGAAACATTTTATCAGTTTTATTGGTTTAAATTGAAGCCAAGCTCATTTTTTAAAATTAGTGGAACAGGGCATGAAAATATTCTCTGAACTAAGAATTGTCTTATTTCATACTGTTCTGTCATAGAACCATGTTCCAATCCTTGAGTATTCCTCTAAATCTCTCTAGTTTAATTTGTCATAATACTTAAATTTGTAATCATTAAGGGAGAGAAGATAGATTTCCTTATGTATTTGGTTATTAAAATCCTAATTTTATTCCTTAATTTGGGAAGCTCCAATACACTTTACTATTGAACAAACTTTTAGACTCACTCTGAAAAAAACAAATTTGCTTTTGTCAAACTGTTTTAGATCTCAAGTTACTGCAATAACTATTACTATAGAAATAGAAGTTAACAGCTGCAGAGTGTGATCCATTTTGTTAAGCCACTCTCTGGAGTAGGGGCAGATTCAAGGTTGTGGGGTCTGATGTGGAAAGCCTTCTTTAGGAAAAAGAATAACAAAATTATATTGCACTTGGGAAATTTAATAAAAAGTTATGTTTATAAGTACACTGCCGTGGTCCCTCCCAGAGCCTTGGAAGGAGCTTTAGAAATGAGCAGCCCTGATGCTTAAAGCTCCATTATATTTGCATTCAATTTTTGTTGGCACAGAAGTTAACATTAATTTTCATTTGAGTAGCATAGTGACAGTTCACAACATTGTATTACTGAATGTGGATTTATTGTTACTTATTTTCATGGAAAGAAATGGTGGGAGAGCTAGGGGCTCTACTGAAGCTTCTGCAGGCCAGAACTAACAGAGAGATCCTGGTGGACCTGGAACTTCGGGGGATGGCCTGATGAGTGGCACCTTATTGGTGCATGATTAGCCCAGGCTCAGAAGTCACAAAAGAGAGTCTATGCTGGTAGCTAAATGAGGGGAAGACCAGCGTGGAAACAAAAATCCCTATCTCAGGAGTCCCGGTGGACACAGGTGCTCTTGCCCGTGCAGGTAGCTGGTGTTTGGTCCTGTGATGTGGTGGGCGAGAGGGCTGTCTGGGTTCGAGTGATCAGAGATGGGAGGCAACTGACCTACAGTGTGACAGTGGGCCAGACATACGCTTGGAACTTTCTTGAGTAATACAGCTTTCCAAATTTTAATTTGTGGAAGGAGCATATGATGTGGAATTAGAAAATGTATATCTGAGTTCACTTGATCCCTCTTAAAGGTATGTGATCTTGGGCAAGATTCTGTGCCCTGAAATTTAGAGGCTGGGACAATTCTAATGGCCTGTTCGTGTGTCTGATTGGCTTCCTAATGGCACAGTAGCTGGTTTTCAAGAGTAGGTATCCCCAAATGGCTGGGTCAAGCTTTATCACATTTATGACTTAGCTTCAGAAGTCTTTCGGGGTCACTTCGAGGGGAGAGAACACAGATTCTATTTCTCAATGGAGGAGTGACAATGACACATTTAAAAAAGAACATATGATGGAATATATTGATGTCACCAATTTTGGAAAATGCAATCTTCCACAAGGATAATAGTAGCACACATTTACTGAATGCGTAATAGGCAACAAGTGCTAAGTGATTTATATACATACATTACCTCATTTAATTTCTCACCATGACACTCAGGTAGTTATTGTTATTGTCTGTGTCTCACAGATGAGAAACATGAGGTAAAATGTGTTTTAGATCACCAAGAATTCTGCTAAGTTGCGATTTGCACCCAGGTCCCTAGAGCTCATACATACTTTTAATCCCTAACAGCAGAATTGTTTTCAGGACTAAACAAGATCATATACATGAAAGTGCCTTGTGAATTATAAATTACCTATGCAAATTTAAGTCTTTTTGAAGAAAACTTTAGGGAAATTTTTATGAATAATAGTACCTCAGATTTAGCACAGTTAATGTGTCTGGGTAGACTGCAAAACTCATTTAATACATGACCTTACTAATGACGTTATCTGATGTTTCCAGAGTTAACTTCTGAGAATCTTTTTTTCATTGATACTCTGTTCATTCCATTCCCTACCCCTGCACCTTTGGCCATGCCCTATATTTCCATTATGCAATCAGAGAATGTTGAAGCTGTGAGGAACCTTAGATATTTTATATAGCCCAACTTCCTTGCATATTCATAGAGTGTTTAGTTGTGGCCCTCAGAAACTTACTGAATTTTGAGAACAAATGTTGATGTGAAGAGTTTTTCCCTGATGGTTTCAGGAAAATATAAAATATTTAGCCATTTATACCACCCTCAGAAGTGACAGACTTGAAGTGACAGATTTTTTACTTTGTTTTAGAGGTTAAACATTTGGGTATTTTTATTGGAATTTTCCTTTTGTCATCTTATTAATATTAAACCAATAACAGTATGTGTATAGTACAGGAAGAAAAGCAGATGATAAGATTCCCTGTGTTCATAGAATTTGCTCTGCATGAGAAGCAGCCCCCAGAAACAGTGACTGGTTTTAAATTAACAGTGACATCATCCAGGATGTATGGCTTCCTTTCTAGAAGTGTTGTTGTGTCATTAAACAAGACAAAGAAAGCCCTTGTGTATATGTGTGGGTTTGTGGCAAGGAAATCAATTTCAGTTTTTCTATGAAACATCACTCAGTAGATATTCTATGAAACATCATTCTCTATCTGTTCCATGTGAGGCCTGCTAAGAACAGGTTGTGGGCAGAACAAAGCCAGAAGCTTCCTTGAGGCATTTCTGTAGTTCATTGAGAGGCTGCAGAGTAACTTGGGGCGATGACAAGGATACGGCCTCTGCTTCAGCTTGAGCTTAACTTCAAAATCAGTTTTTCGTTAAGATGGGACACTCCATGCCTATGTGAAGGAGGGGGTTATGTTTGGTCACAGCAGTATGTTGTTAAAAATCTTAAACTCTACTTAGCCCAGGACTGTTCTGTGTAGTTAGCACAAGGGTTGTCATATTGCATAGTGTTCTTCCATAACAGAAAAAAATCCAGCTTGATTTTTGAGTGGGTAGGGTTTTCCGACAGTCTGGGAAACTTTGGCTATAAACTCAGAATCATGGTCTGGCCAGAGCCCAGACCCTCAAGGCTGGAGTCACAGATGTCAGAAGCTTTTCTTCCTCCATCCAGAACAAAAAGATCACTCAGAGCATAGACATTCATTTTGCAAGCTAGACATTTCAAGTGGTCAAATTTATAAGATTTCACGAGGCAATTTTAGGAAGGGAAATGTCACTTGTTAATACTCAACCCTTATGCTGCTTTAGTGTATAATTAGGATGATAGATGTCATAGAGAATTCTACCACAATATAGTTTCAATTACCACTACTGTGGCTCAAAATTTTAAAAATTGGTTTTAAAAAGTATTAATTTTGTTCACACTCTTGTTTCCTGGGGGTCTGCAGTATAATTTTCCCTCCTTTCCCCATCCCTCTCCCTCTCCCTTCCTTCCTTTCTCCCTCTATCTTTAAGAACAATAAAAATAACTTTATAAGGCATTATATTAGTCAATGTACTCATGAGTTGTGACATTTATACATTAAAGGTAGTAATCATGAAAGAAAGTAATAAAATTTCTTAAGAATAATAGGTGGATGATGTCAGAATGTCAAGAGAGAGTAAATATTGAATAGTTGAAAGTTAGTTAGGTTTTATTGTTTTTTTTAAGTTTGAGTATTATTTTTTAAGTTTTCACAGTAGGTAAAACAATACTGTGCTAGGATTTAAAGATAACTTGATGATAAGCTTTTTCTTGCCTCACTGAACTCATCTTTTAATATATCTTATTTAAAATGAAGAATTTTTTGGAGTTCTGGCCAAGATGGAGGCAGAGGTAGAAACCCTTCACTTCCTTGAATAACCAAAAGGAGGATGACAACCAACTAAAATCAATAAACAACCGGAAGTGCTGGAAAATCAAACTGCATGGAACTCTGACAACCAAGGAATGAATGAAACAGTCAACAAGACCAACCAGACTGGTGCACCGACACAAAGAGATAGGGCCCAAATGAAAGAACAGAGCAAAACTCCAGAAAGATAGCTAAGTGATAAGGAGAGAGCCAATGTATCTGGTGGAGAGTTCAAAGCCCTGGTAATCAAAATGCTCACAGAACTGATTAAGCCTGGTCGCAAAATGAAAGAGCAAATTAAAGATACCCAAAGTGAAATAAAGCAAAATATTCAGGGCACCAACAGTGACAGGAAGGAAACCAGGACTCAGATCAGTGATTTGGAACAAAAGGAAGAAATAATCATCCAACCAGAACAGAATGAAGAAACAAGAATTCAAAAAAATGAAGAGAAGCTTAGGAACCTCTGGGACAACTTTAAATGTTCCAATATCTGAAGTATAAGGGTGCCAGAAGGAGAAGAACAAGAGCAAGAAATTGAAGACTTATTGGAACAAATAATGCAAGAAAACTTCCCCAGTCTAGTGAAGGAAATAGACTTCCAGGAAGTCCAGGAAGCCCAGAGAGTCCCAAAGAAGTTGGACTCAAAGAAGAATACACTGAGGCACATCATGATTAAGTTACTGAAGATTAAAGATAAGGAGAGAATCTTAAAAGCAGCAAGAGAAAAGGAGGCAGTTACCTACAAAAGAGTGCCCATAAGACTATCAGCTGATTTCTCAAAAGAGACCTTTCAGGGAAGAAGGGGCTGGAAAGAAGTATTTGAAGTCATGAAAGGCAAGGACCTACATCCAAGAATACTCTATCCATCGAAGTTATCATTTAGAATGGAAGGGCAGATAAAGTGCTTCCCAGATAAGGTCGAGTTAAAGGAGTTCATATTACCAAACAATTATTATATGAAACATTAAAGGGATTTGTCTAAGGAAACAAAGAATGTTAAAAACTATGAATAGTAAAATGACAACAAACTTACACTATCAATAAATGAAACAAAAAAAAGAAAACAAAAACTAAGCAAACAACTAGAACAGGAACAGAATCAGAGACATGGACATCACATGGAGGGTTTTCAGTGTGGAGGGGGAGGGAAGGAATAGGAGACAAAAGGTACATGGAATAAGAAGCATAATTGGTAGGCATAAAATAGACAGGGAGAGGTAAAAATGGCATAGGAAACAGAGAATTCAAAGAACTTATAAGTACAACCCATGGAAATGAACTAAGGGGGAAGGATGCTGGAGGACTGGGGGGTGCAGGGCTAGGAGGGATAGTGGGGGAAAATTGGGAAAACTGTAATAGCATAATCAATAAAATATACTTTAAAAAAGTTATTTTATTCATAATAAAGTTATTTCCAGAAGGTACACCTTTACAGAATCTCATTTTCTGTATTAAATCATCATTAGTTCCACCAAGAAAACCCTTAAAAAAGACACAACTAATTTCTGAGGAGTTCAATGTCAAGAAGCGAGGGGTTGTACCCAAGCTCAGGCTGTGTTATGTGTGTGCGTGTGTGTGTGCAGACAGGTGTGTTGTTCAGCTAGATCCCTCTCAACTAGCTGCTAAGTACAAGAAGGAAATAAGCATATGCACAAAAATTTATCTCCCCTCAGTGATCTTTAACTTTCTTTGTTAAGTAACTCTTCTTGTAATGGAACTCTATTAGCACTACTGAGGCACCTCAGATAGAAGTTCTTGCGCTTTCCCTGCCAACCCAACAAAAGCAAATTGGAAGATCTTAGTGAGCTCTGGCTCCCCCAAGGTTTACTGCTTTCCCTGGAAGATAGTTAGCTCCGTAATAACTCAATGCATTAAGGCATTATATAATGTTTCCTGAGTTAGAAAAGTTAAACACTGTCTAAATGCCTATTTAATCAATTAGAACTTGGGACCTGAGAGGGCAGCATGCTTTTTTAAAAAATCATTTTATTGAGCAGTGACTGAGAACAAATTTGTCCCTGCTGACCCAGAATGTTGTAATCTCAAAGTAGATTTCAAGACTGGTTTCCCTGCTATGTATCTCTTCTCGTGTATGTGTGGAGTGCTGGACAGTAACCTAGAATTCTATTTTTTTTGTGGTTATGTGGTGGAAAAGGTACAGTCCCCAAAGTTAGGAGTCCTGGGTTTCCATATGGCACTGTCACTAACTTCTTTTTTTGTGACTTTGCCTAGGCTTCTCTATTTTTTTGGATATCATTTATAAATGAGAGTCATAGAAGATAATATCTAAGATCCCCCAAGTTTCAATGTTACATATAAAGTATTATATATAGAGTGTTATATACAATCAACATTTAGAAGTCAAATGCAGAAAACATATACCGCCACTTACACAGTCTGTGAAAGGGCAGGATGCATACCTCTTGAATTCTTCCAGTACTTGAAATTCAGTATAATAACGTTACACCAGGAGAAAGATTTTATCAGGCAGACTGAGCATGTATTTGCTGCCTGAATTGGTCAGGGATTACTTATGAGTCAACTATAGAGTGATGAAGTTGGAACATTATGCAGGCACTGCAATGGACACAGGTGGTACAGACATGACCCTTACCTTCACCAAGTGCACTCACTCATAGAGTCACAGACATTAATCAAATCACCACTTTAATAAATGCATGATTACATGTTTATCCATATCTCACCATAAGTCCCATGAGGGGAATAAATGGGTGTACAGATGGAGCCAAGGTTGGGGCCAGTTTATATATAGTGGTTAAGGAAGACCTCCGTGAGTAAGAGACAGAGCTGAGAAGGAGAAACCCTAATGATGAATTGATATAAGTCTGGCAAAAGCAGAGGGAAGCAGATGAGTGAAGACTCTGAGCAAGCAAAGAGCCTTCCACATTTGAAAATGCAAAGGAGTGCCATTGGCTGCAGAGGTGAACTGGTGAAGTGGCAAGAAATGAGACTGGCACAGCAGGGAGGATGGAGGTCACTGTGAACATACGCCTTTTGGATTCTATCCTAAGTGTAGGGGACACCACTAAAGAAATCTGAGCTAGTAAATACATTGATCCAATTATGTTCAAGATAACCATAATAGAGAACGGGTTGAGAATAATTTGGAGAGGAATAAGAATGGATGTGGGGAGAGCACATAGAAGACTGGTTGCAATAGTCAAGGAGAAAGACAATGAAGACTTGGATGGAGGTAATGGCAATGGGTAAATCAACACACATTAAGGAATGAATAGGTTGTAGGTGAGAAGGGTAAGGAAATAAAATAGTTTTATTTTTTAATGAACATATAAAATAGATCTAAATTAGCTTCCATACAACTTTTTTTATTTTCATGTATCACACACACAGGTATATGCATGTATGTGTCTGTATGTGTATAGGTGTGCATTTGAAATTGTCACACATTTTATTGTTTATTTTTCTTCCCTTTTTAAAATAACAAAGGCCTATAATTGCTCCCATATTAGTGTGGGTCCTGGGAATGGACATATGTGTAAGATACAGTTTAAATGTCCTTACTTTCTGATCATTCAGCATGAAAAGACCTAGCTTCTTTAAAATCTAGTTCAATTGTCCTTGGAGAAGACTTTCTTCTCCTTCCCAACTGTGTGTAGACACCCCTTCTCTGGTCTGCACGTGAGCACCATCTGTGACTATTCATTTGCATGTTTAACTCTTCCAGAAGCTTGAGTTTCTTTAGTGCATAGACTCTCTTCCACTCATTTGCCTACGTGGTTCAGATGTGCTGGAAGGTATGGAATGACAAAGATGTTGCATTGATTCACAGGATACAACACTTCTATTTCTATGTTTCCTCATGATAGTGGGAAAACTAGAGACTAGAGAGCTGCTTAGTTGTGTTTCTACATTTCTGCTCTTATTTCTCTGTAATGAGTCAGAGGTACTGGAGGTCTGTGATTTAGCAGTGACAGAGTTTGACAGGGTGCCGCCAGAAGAGTTTAATCAACAGTTTGTTTGTGGTTCATCAATTTAAAGCTCTTGGAATTGGAAGGAAGCTCAGAGGAAATGTAATCCTGCAATGTCATAGCCCAAGCTTATCTGAAACACTTGCTTCCCAGTATTGGGCTTTTCAGAAATAATGTTTTCTTTCTTAGCTTTTATTGGTGAAAACCAATTACAACTTAATGCCAACATGGGAAATGGGACCATTCTTATTTTTGAGCTATTAATCAAATTATATATTTTATTAATTATAGTGATAAGCCAACACATACCACATAGAGATGAGGGAAATTTCCTATGGATGATTTCCACTCAGGTTCTTTGGGAACTCTTCCTTTATATTTTATTTACATATATTTTAACCCTAGCATTGTCATTAATTTTACCATCTTCATTTATGATCTTATTAAGTGCCCAATTTCCTCTCAGTAGTCCTCTTGTCAAATTGTACTGTGAAGATTTTGAAACCATGGATGTAAGGAACTATTCATCATTAGAAGGTGTTTGTAAATGATCCAAGGATGAAAGTACCCAGGGCCCAGTATGTTGTGGGATTGATAAACTCTTGTCCTCTGTGCTCTGCTCAGCTCTGCAGAACGACAGCTCCATAGATCAGGATTCCCCAGCTGTCCACTGTTTTCAGAAAGTTCTGCTAAACCAAAAGGGATTAAGATGTCAGGGCTTTAATGGGCTACTTCTCTCAAGAGCATTTTTCTTTTCTTTAGAAAGAGAAAAGTCATGTCTTGCTAGTGGTAGAATTGGTAAAGCAGGCATCTTGGGCTAGAGAGGTCTTTGCCTGCGTTGTTAGCACCATCACATTTAAGCTTTTTTCAATCACCTTGGCCTGAGGAGCAAATTAAATGCCCAGTGACATTTTGTTGGTTGTGTTCTTGGTTGACACTTCATTGGCTCTGCCTTGCTCATCCTCACACATAGACACAGACTGTCATCCTTCCTCGGGATCTTCCTAACCTGTCTGACTCATCCCTATAGGCTCACACTCATGTGTCTGGACCCTATAGCATGTCAAATAGAACTGTGGGCTCTGGACTTCGACTGCCAAGGCTCAGTTTCCTTCTCTCCTATTTGCTATGTGTGGGAACGTATGCAAACTTTCCTTTTGATCAAGTGTGGGTTTCTTAGGATAAAAAGGAGACATGGATATGAAGAGTCTCCTCTGGTCCCTAGCACACAGTGCTCAAGAAATGTTAGTTGAGTAAATAACAAACTCACATATAGTACTGACAATATACTATATTACCATATAGTATACTATGTTACTATATGTAATATTTACATATATTAAATTGTTTAATTCTTACAACAACTCTAAGAGCTAGTTACTACTATTATTTCTATTTTGCAGATGAATCAAAACACAGAGAGGTTACCTGACTTACCAAATCCCACAGCTGACTAGTAGGGGAGCCAGAATTTTAGCAAGTCCAAGCTGTCGGGTTCCACAGGGCCTTCTTCTCACTATCCTGCAATGCTATCTGTACTATAAACAGATGGTATTACTCCAAGAGTATTGGCAAATCTATTGGGAGACTCAGCGTAACCTGAATTCAGGTGAAACATAGGCCAGACTAAGGCTCTGTAATGCAAAAAGGCATGGAATGGACCTCCCATCATGATGCAGGAAGCCGGGGCCCGCCTTATGGCCCCAGAGTAAGAGACCTCATTTATTATCTAGTGAAGCAACCCCTTCACTTTACACATAAGGAAACTGGAAGCCAGAGCGGTCCAAGAACTTGCACATGTTCATAGAGTGAAGCAGAACCAAGCCCCAGTTGGATTTCACAGGTCCAAATCCAAGGGCTTTTGATGCCCTGCATTGATGCCAGCGACTCTCATGTCCTTTGAATTAAAGGCAATCTTTTCTCCATAGGCTAATTTTCTTTGACCCAGATAAATTCTATTTTGACTTGATTAAATAGATTTTTTTTACTGATGATATAAAAGATGTAAAAAGTGGGGTTAAATGGGGAGAGACCAAGAGCTTAGTAATGGGGTTGGGTTAATTCCATTGAGCACAATGTGGCTAAAATCAGCCACTGGAGAGGTAAAAAAAGAGCTTTCTCCTGCTGAGTGTCTGTTCAATGATGCTGGACAGTATGTCTTTCTATCACTTTAGGTTCACCTAATGAATTTGCTCTGTAAGTGGCCTTCTTTTCTCCTATGTTGCCTGTTTCTGTAAGACAGTGCCTTGTTCCTTTCTTTCAGTAACTGTATCCCTAAAAGTTAGTATTGGTAAAAATAACCTTGCAGGCAAGATACGTTTTAAATGGTTACACAATAAATGCTTTCTCCTCCCCTACAGGAATACACTTGTACAAAATCAGATGGGGGAAGGAAAAAAGCTGTTGAAAAAAATATTGCTAAGCAGATGCTTACTCTGAGTACTGAGAATATATATTTTGACATGAAGCTCTAGATTATGAAAGAGTGCTGATTCATATTGTTCTAGAATCACCAAATGTTCATGCTATATGGAAATTTAAAAGATCTCCTAGTATAAACTCCATGCATTCAGCATGAGCAAAGAAGACAGAATGATAGCTCAAGGTCACAGCTAGTTAGAGACAGTCAAGACTTCAGGTTCTCACTATGGAATTATTATGGTAAAATGTCTTATATCTGAAAATAGCAGAAAACCATTATAATGGTGGCTTAGCAGACAGGGATTCATTCATTTCATGCAGAAAGACATCCAGGGGAAGGCACTGCAGGTGTAGAATACAGAATGGTGATGCTACCAGGTATCTGGGCTGTTTTGTATTCTGCTCCTTCAGCCTTCACGTGTCTTCAGCCTCATATTTGCCCTCATTGTATGACAACATGGCTGACTGCTGTGCTGCCAGGCTCAGGTAGATGTAGTAGTGTAAAGAAAAAAGGGACAAAGGCCTAAGAAGCATTCCTGCCATCTGACCTTTTCAAAATTTCCAAGAAGCTTCACCTGGAAACTTCTGCTTAAATCTTATTGTCTGGATCTGGGTTACTTCCACATCTCTAGTTGCAAGAGAATCTGGGAAAGTAGGTGCTTTTGGCTATGCACAGACAGACCAATCAAAATTGAGTATTTTTTAATAAGGGACGATGGGAGAATGGATAATACATGGGAAACAACTACAATTTGAAGAAAAGTATTCTGGATGTAAGTAATTAAGGGCAATGAGCTTCAGGGTCAGACACAGCTGAGTTCAAATTCCAGCTCTGACAATTTTGGTACAAGATACATTACTTGCTTAGGTCTCAGTTTCCTTTGTACATGGAGATAATTATGGCAAAATGAGGCAACAAGGTTGTAGAGAAGTTAAAAGAAGATAATTTAAACATAGTAAGATTTCGATTAAATTTCTCATTAAACTACTGTTTTAGAATCTGGTAAGAGTCATGTTACTTACCCTTCCTGGACCAAGTTATACTTTGATTTTTTAACTTCAAATGAGATGATGTTCATGATATCAAGACATAGAAACAGGTTAAACAGGTATTATGCACCTTTACTCCCTATTAGAAATAATGCCCAAATGATATTTGGACATTATTTACACTACTTCGAGTCCTTTGCTTAAACACATTGTAGTCAGGACATGTACTTATACGTTTTACGTTGACTGGTGGTGGAATGCGGGACACGTATAAATACGTATTTTGTAGACTAGTGGTAGAATGCAGGTAATGGATAAAAACGTTTATTTTTATACTTTTTTATTGCTCTAAAGGGATGCTAACGTGCAGATATATGAATTCCAAAGGACAAAATTTGGGTCTCTTTAACACAGATAATGGTTCGTTATGTATGTATGTCTGTTTTAATGATTATCATACAAAAAAACACTACTAAAACTTCATTCTTTCTTTTTTTACATACGATTAACACAACAAAAAACACTACTAAAACTTCATTCTTTTTTTACAATGAAGTTTAAAGAAAGAAAACTTCATTCTTTCTTTTTTTACACATTTTACGTACTTTTTTTCAAAATATTTTCAATAAACTGGAATTTTTACATATTTTATTACTTTTATTTCAATTTCCAGTGAGTTTTCCAGTATTTGTCTGTTTAAAATTTAAGAAAATAATTCAGTATACATTTTATAGTAAATCACAAAAAGTTTCATTGAAAAAAAATATGTAAAACTAAAGTTATCATAATTTTACTGAATGTTGCCATTTACACAAAACATTAGCAAAAATGGCCCGCTCCACCTGTTAGCTTGCGATAAAAGCTCCCCGCATACAATGTTTAAAGGGGAAAAACTTCAGTGGGCCAACCGTCTTGACCTCAAGTTGAAGTGCTTCCTCGTCATGGAGAAGAGATGGCCAGGCCTGCAGCCCAGGCTTGTAGGAAATATACAGCAAACGGAGAGGGTGTTCTGAACCATTTTTATAATTTTATAGGGCAGAAGCTCAGTAAATGACAATATCTATATCTCTCAGAATAAATCTCATAAATAAAAAAAGAGACTCTCTGCCTCTTAAATAAATTAGGGTGAATCAATCAGATTTCAAGATTTCAAAGAAGAAATCTGTATGCATTACACATGCTTCCTCCATCCAAGTATGTAAATATCACAAGTAATGGTAGGTGGCCTATGGTCAACTTTGCTTAAGGACAGCCACTGTAATATTAGTATTTTTTTAAACATTTTTATTTATTTATTTTTAGAGAGAGGGGAAGGGAGAGAGAAAGAGAGGTAGAAACAGCAATGTATGGTTGCCTCTCACATGGCCCTCACTGGGGACCTCACTGGGGACCTGGCCTGCAACCCAGGCATGTGCCTGGACTGGGAATCGAACCGGGACCCTTTGGTTCCCAGCCCGCGCTCAATCCACTGAGCTACACCAGCCAGGGCTGTAATATTAGTATTTATTGTTCCCTTTATGAAGAAAAGTGTTACATAGTCATTATGAGAGGTTCAGTTCCTTTCTGAAAGAATTTCCTAAACATTTCATAATATTTGGCAGGATATTCAGATAAAAATTGTACTCTCAAATATTTTTATTAAAATAGTATATGATTATTATAGATAAATTGGAAAACAGATGAAATATAAAAACATAATTATATATAATTTTACTATCTAAAGAAATCACTGTAAGTGTTTTCATGCATATTCTTTAAACTTTTTTTTTAAAGATTTATTTTTATTTTATTTTTTTATTTTTTTATTTTATTTTTTATTTTTAGAGATCTTTAAACTTTTTATATAAGTAAATATATAAATGTGCATTAAAATTAGCTTTATAATTTACATGCTATTTTTAACCTTTTTGTATTTAACAATATGGCATAAATATATTCCGTGGCATTGAATACAATTTTACATTATTCATGAAAGTGTTTGCATGTATTTTTATATAAATAAATGATAACTATTTACCCAGTTCCCTACTGTGCAATAGAACACATTTGTCTTTTGTTTGTTTCTATTATATTTTCCGATGTATTGTGATGAAGATACTTGTAACTGGAACTTGGTAAATAATGAAATTACTTTTTGAAAACTAAATTTCTAAGTCAAAAATGTAACTGTAAATTAAAGCATTAATATTACAAGTTTTCCATGAAAAAGATGGGAACATTTTACACTAGCATTAGTAGTACATGAGAGTGCTAATTTTAATGAACTCTTACCAACATAGGTATTACCATTAAAATGTATATACAGTTTGCATGTGTGTGTTTGTGTTTTGGAGTACATTTTCTGAACTTGTTGCTAGATATTACCTTCCCAGTTTTGGTTGTAGAGTCAATGACACATGGGTAAAGAGAGTGGACAGTTGTGCTAGGGGCTGCCTCTATGAACCTATTTTCTCCGTGAGAAAATTGAAATTGAAAAACACCGCTTTCTGAACGAATGATAATCTCCTTTTGTATTTTTATATGACCTACATTTTGCCTTCTCTTAACTTTTTCTCCACATCAAAAAGTATTTGAGTTAGAGAAACAACAAACTGGGGTAATGCGTAAAGCTCTAAAATTGATATGAGTCACTTATGGCTGATGCTTAAGGAAGACTTGGTGACAGAGACTCAGTATAGACCAACGTAGTCTCTTGAATGCATTGGGTAAACACCAACAGTCCACAAATAAAATAAGAAAGCAGTTGCTTTGTGCAACTGTGGCAAAAAAAAAAAAAAAAAAAAAAATCTAGGGACAACCTGGAAACAATGTGACCATGAGTGGAGAGTGAAGCACTACAGTTAGAGAAATAGTCATGAGCTTGAGTTTTATAAATAGGAACATAGGAAAAATGGAATGTAAAGCTCTTAGGTCAAGCTAAAGCCTTATGGTCAATTTTATATTCTACAACTCTAGACAGAGATGGAGAGTTACAATTAGGCCCTGTTCCCTGATTTTTCTATGATTTGGGAACTTTGCAATCATTAACACATATGATTTCATAATCATGAGAAGTCTTTGAGATGCATATTATGATCATTGTTCTATACAAGAGGAAATCAAAGCTTAAATAAAAACCACTTAAAGGCTATTTATTTCCTTATTCAGGATCCAGGATTCAAACAAGATTGCTTGCCCCTGAGGCTCATTCTCTTACTCACTCAGCTTTAAGGCATACATGAGAATGTGATGAGACAAAAGACAAAGATGACTTGATCCTAATTCTATCGCATAAAGATGTCAATCATTTTTGGTAACTTTCCTTCATCATTTTATTGTTATAACTGTCCAAATTGGGATAATTACAAGTAGGATTGGGAAATTGCTGACAAAGTGATTTCTTTTTATTCTCTATGACTGCCCTGAGTGAGGCAGTTCCTTCACTGACCTTGTGTATGACTTCCCTCACATGCCCCTAAGGGTGTTGGTGACTCACTCTCCTCTGACTGACCAGACAGACCCATAAAGCTGACTGCAGGTGTGTGGATGGAGGCAGGGGGTCCATCACATTTTCTATGCATTAAGTGGGGGAAACAAACAAATTAAAAGATTGCCCCAAAATGTTAAAGTTTAAAAAATGTTAAAGTTGTCTCATGATGAGAAAGCTGAATTGTGGCTTCCAGAAGGATTCCCCGCCCCCAGCCCCACACCCCTGGTAAAAAAAGAAACCTCAAACGACCTCAGTCTCTACTGAGAATGAAGACAAAATAGATTTAGATTTTATTGCAAAGGATTTAGGTCAAAAAGAAGAACCCTTTATAGTATCAGTTTTTGAATATTGCAGTAGGTTTCCAGAAGGCACTGTAAGAGCAGCTTTCTTTATTATAATTTGTTTAAAAATAGGTATTATCTGATTTGTCCAAAATGTCTCATGAGGTAGAGTAGTCAGTTTTCAGGACCTTGGACAGAGATGGGTCCACAGCCCTAAGGATTTCATTATTGGGTATTCTGAGACTACTATAGAATACTAAGGAAGCAATGTCAGCATGAAATAAGGGAAAGATAAAAAAAAGTTTAGAGCATAAAACTAGTGGATCTTTCAAAGTGAAAGCATTCCTTCTTTAGAGAAAGTTAATAAATATCTATATATTTTCTCTGTATGAATGTTTCCCTTCATATAATTGATGTATAAGTATGTAGTAATGAGCTATGTTGAATGCCATTGTTTGAACAGGATAATATATGAATATGCAATTACAGAATTTAAGCTTAATTCAATATGATGGCTTTAGCCATTAAAAGGGGCTCAGATTTTTCTTAACTATATTCTCATTATTTTAAGAGTAGAAATATTAAGAACTGATCTCCAGTGCCTACTTTTTGATACAATGGTAGTACGTACAGGCGATTAGGAGACCTAAGACATTTTTATTTCATAGCTTGCTCACTGAAACTTTGCTACTAAATACTACAAATCGATCTTTCATGAATGAAAATCTGTGGATTTGGTTGGATAATAATCACATCTAACTTCTTCAAAATGATATGTAGCTTAGCAAATTTAGAGTTGTAGTCATTGTTTTTTCTCTCCTGAGATAGTTCTAGTTTTTACCTCCATTTTCAGTACCTTTCTTAACTTTGTCCTGGTATGGACAATAATGTCCATTCTATTATGCTTTAACACCTTCATTATTACAAATAATGGGAGTGTTTTGTAACCTCTATGTTCTCTCTCATAAATCTTCCCACGAGACTTAGTTTAGAAGACTATCTTGATTTACTCTCTGTAAATCTTTTTGTTATATAAGACAGGAATTAAGATTTTTAGACATATTTTAATTTTGTATTTGATAAGCTTTTCCTGATGTTACTCTTCCCTTTCTCTCCTACTCTCTCTGCGGTTTAGGCAACATTATAATGGTGAAGAAGTCTGTTATAAAATCTGTTACAACACAGAAACATATAGCACATTTCCGTGTTGCAATCTTGTCGTGCTGTGCCAGATGCTTTACTAGAAATCCGTTACATAGCGTGTCATTCTATAAACCATGAACCTTCTGTTCTATTGGGACGTCTCTACTCAATGCCTCTAAAAATACCTTTGTGGATTCTCATTCACTCCCATTCACCCTGAATACCAATCCCTTGCAAACACTCTTCAAAGCCAAGTTTCATTCCTATTTCTCCCAAGAGATAGTCTCTGATCCTCTCTGCTCTCTTACTCTAAAATTTAGTATTATGGTGTTTTCCATTTCACATGTGGCTTATATGGCTTATTATTGTTGCTGTGTTTTGTATGCTGATGCCATGCCTTCACAGCTGTAAGACAATGTAGAGGGCAGCACAAAATGTAGATGTTAAATCCCAGTTCTACCCCCATATGACCTTGGGCAAGTTATTACCTCTTAGAGCTTTCATATTTTTGTCTGTAAAAGAGAAGTTACAACTTCCATACGGAGTTGTTGTGGTGAATAAATGAAATGTGAGTTATTTTAACACAGAGCCAGACACATGGTAAATATTCGTCAAATTGAAGGCAGAGCCAGTGTCCGATATTTCTTGGCAATTCTTGAAGTGCAGAGCCCCAGGATTTTTTTCAAGTTGAGAACTCAATAAACTATTTGCTAATTGAATGTAAATATGCAGCTCTCTATCAGGTCTGAGTGTTCACAATTACATGGCTCTTTTTTTTTTAAGAGGTTTATTGAAAACCAGTTCTTTATTTTTTATTAAAAGCCAGTTTTCCATATATCTTCCAGGGCTGCAAAGAGAAGTCTCTAAATAAATATTTCAATGCCAGGAAAGGCAAGAGAAAACCTGAGTAGCAGAATGAAAGTGGGATGCAAGGCAGAGAGGGTGGGCTCTTTGCTGCCTGTTTTATTTTGAGTCTGGCGTGATTTACTCACGACCTGGTAGACAGCCAAAGAATACGTGTCCTCTAGCTTTCTATCTATCTATGGAAAATCTGTTCATGTTTGAAGACCCAGAATGAAGACACTGTCTTCTATTCCCCAGATTTATGGAGGTATGAGTGACAAATGAAATGTTATATATTTAAGGTATACAATGTAATTGTCTGATAAACATATACACTGTGAAATGATTACCCCAGTCAAGTTAATTTCCACATCCATTATCTCACATAGATAGCTTTTTTTATCATGAGAACATTTGAGATCTGCTCTCTTAGCAAACTTTACATGTACAATGTAAACTAGTAACTGTATACTGTTACATGTAGTACGTGTCATAACCATGTAGTCGTTGCACTGCACATCAGGTCCCCCAAGCTTACTCATCTTGTCACCAGAAGTCTGGAGCCTCTGACCAACATCTCCCCGTTTTTTCCACCCCTCACCCCCTGCTGACCACTATTCTACTCTCTGGCTCTATAAGTTCCACTTTTTTAGTTTCCACATATAAGTAAGATTATACAGTATTTGTTTTTCTCTGTCTGGCTTATTTCACTTAGTATAAGGTCCTCTAGGCTCATCCATGTTGTTGCAAATGTTTTTTTTTTTATGGTTAACATTCCACTGTGTGTATCTGCGTACATGTCCATATTGATGGCACATTTTCTTTATCCATTCATCCATTGATGGACACTTAACGTTGTTTTCATCTATTAGCTACTGAGAACAATGCTGCAATGAACATGGGAGTGCAGGTATTTCTTTGAGATACTGATTTTATTTCCTTTGTATGTGTACCTAGTAGTGGGATTACTGGATCATGTGCTAATTCTTTTTTTAAATTTAAAAGGATCTCATACTGTTTTCCATGATGGCCATATCAATTTGCATTCTTACCAAGAATACACAAGGGTTTCTTTTTCTCCACATCCTCACCAACAAATGGAACTTTCTTTAGGTGGCTTTTTCTGATTTCTAACCCCTAGCACATTTATTAGATATTTAAATTAGTCCTTGTCCCGTCATTACTTCTGCTGCTATTAAATGAAAATAACATAATTTTAAGGTTCCTGGAGGCAGTTTTCTTTCTATATGGTACAGTATTTGTATCTAGCACTATTATCACTAGAATGAGTACAAGATGATTGTTGTAAGAGTCAAATAAGATAATGTTAATGAATGCAATTTTTAAAGTATAAATATTTATTAAAGTACAGTTCTTATGGTTGTTCTTCCTATATGATAGCTCCTCTCATGGAAATTTTATATAACAGTTCGAGTTCTTTGAGGAATCATGAGAGAAATAGATAGTTCAAATATGTTCCAATGATCTCTATGAATTTGTGTAATAAAAGTTGCTATCTGAAGAAAAATATAAATGAAGAAATTGGGATTGATATTCATAGAATGAATTGACCTATGCAAACCTGTTTTGTATTATGAAAATATACATGTTTAATTGCTCTTTGCTATTAAGAGAAGCAAATAGCAAACTTGGAGTGAAGTTATGTAGCAGTATTCCAGTTCTAACATGAACTTCACACCTCCCGGTGAGCCACTGCCCCCTCTATGGCCCTATTTCTTTGACTATAACCTGAGGGGATTGGATGTTGTCCCTGTATCTGTTTCTTGTCTGCTTATGTCTAAGGTTTTCAGTAGATTTAAAAATGAAAATGTTCTTGTTTGTATGAGATATTCTTGCTCGTTTATTCTGCATGCATTTTGATAAAGTAACATAATGGTTTTCTATGGCTGAAGTCCCAGGGTGACATGTTAGCAATAAACTTATTCCCTTTGTAACACCATCATGACAGGCTAGGAGTGCCTTTCGCTGGGTGAGTTGGCTGGTGAAGCCTATCTATGCACTTTGTAGTTTCCTGAACCTGCATTCATTGTGGGAAAGAGACATCTGACTTCCTCCCTCATGTCCGTCTCTGCAGACAGATGAGGCATTCACCTGCCAGCTGCAGTTTTTGCCTTTATAATCAGTCAGTTTCTCTTATTTGAACTCTAATGTACTTCCACAGTCCATGGATCTGAAGATTTTGTGATGCGTTAATGCTTTCTTTTGGGCTTTATTGGACTGGTTTATGCCCCATAAAGATGATTAAATTAAAAAAAAAACAAATGCGTTAATTGATCGCAAATATTATAAAGAAGATACAATAAAATTTTATTTTTAAAAATATAGAAGAATCTTACTAGATCTTTTTTTTTTTTTAACAATGACCATGAAACTTATTTAGATGCTGAGATTTATGTCCTAGGGTTTTTTTTTTTGATAATATTTTTTGAAAATTGTTTTGATTTAACTGTTGTTGTATTTACATGATATTTGCCTTGATAAATTTTGAAAACTGCTCCAAAGTTGTCCACCAATACTTTGAACTGCTTTCACCAAAAGTGAATGTATTTGTATTTTGCCGACACTGCATATTATTAATTTTTTCTCTAGGACTTTCTTGTGGAATCAGGCTGAAGCTAATCTCTTGTTGAGATGACATTTTTTTCTTGGCATCCCTCTCCTGTCATTCTCTTGTTGCTCTTCTCTTCAATAGTAACTTGAACAAGAATTTTCATCTCAGCTCTGTTTTTAGGGAACCTGATCTAAGAAACTTGGTTTAAAGTGGCATAGATTGTAACAAAGAAAAGAGACCAGTGGATTAAGAACATTTTCGAGGCCCGGCTGGTGTAGCTCAGTGGATTGAGCGCAGGCTGGGAGCCAGAGGGTCCTGGTTCGATTCCCAGTCGGGGCACATGCCTGGGTTGTGGGCTAGGTCCCCGGTGAGGGCCATGTGAGAGGCAACCATACATTGCTCTTTCTCTCTCCCTTCTCCTCTCTCTGAAAATAAATAAATAAAATCTTAAAAAAAAAGAACATTTTTGAGATAGAGTCTATAGAAGTGGATCTGTAATAGGAGAGAAAGTTCCTAAATTTTGTTATTGAACAACTTGTTGGCTAATGGTACTATTTGCTAGTAGGAGATGTCTAAAAGGAGCAGGTTTGCAAGGTCAAGGGGGAAAAAATTCTATTTCAGATATAAGTTTGCGATGTCTCTAAGTGCATACACATATCAACTAAGTAATTGAATGTACTAATCTTTTGCTCCAAAGGGCAGTTCAGTCTGAAGATCTATATTTAACATTCAACCATGGTATTCAAATGGTGTTTGAAAGAATGTGACTGAATGAGGGTAACTTGTGGGATTGCAGAGGAGAAAGAGTATGTTTCCCAGGGCTATGTACTGGCATGACAATACTTAGAGGTTTAGCAGAAAAAGACTATCTAGCAAATACATTGATGAGTAGCCCATGAGGGGAGAGGAAACTGCTAGAGGGCTGCATCACAGAAACCAAGGGAATCAAGTGTTTCACGAAGGGTGTGGCCAATTGTTGAAGGCAGCTGGGTGGTGGATGAAGACAGAGAACAGATCATAAAATACAGTAACAGGGAAATTATTGGTGACTTTGACAAGAGAAGAGTTTGAAAAGAAAAGATTCTAAGGTGATTGAAATAAAGGTAAAGACGAGATTGAGACATGATGAAGAAAGCACATTGACGTAGGCAACTTTTATTGCTGTGAACAGTAGTGAACAGGTAGCAAGTCAAGTGGAACAAAGAGTCCAAGAGTATTTTTTCATTGATACCATTAGAAGGGGAAATTTATTTTACAAAAGATAGGATACAATTGCAAGAGAAAGTCTTTTAATAGACAAAAACGATGGGACTTAATTCAGGAGCAAGGGTTGGCTCTGACCGGAAGCAGAAACACTTTGGGTTTACAATAGGAGGGATGATAGCGAATACGAGTGGAGACAGTTTCATGGATGTTGTGTATGACTGAATTAGTTTTTGTTGATTGTTTCTGTGTTCTTACTGAAATATGGAATGAAGATCCCAGCTGAGATGCAGCTCAGAGGTAGGATCAGTTTTTTGGAGATTCGAAGAGAGAAAAGTAATAATAAAATAATCATGTTAGAGATTAGGGAAATTTATTTATGCTGGATATGTAGTATAATTTCCTCGCATGGTTGAATGCCCCTTTGAAATGTATGCTCATGAATTTTAAATAAAACAAGTCATCAAGTTTATGAGTTTTTTTCTAGCCATGTTTATGTTCAAACATGGAGTAGGTGATTGGCTGGGTTTAACTCACATTAGGGTGTTGTCAGGAAAACACGAGGAGTTAAAATAATTTTCAAGAGAGTGATGATGAAGATAGGCTATGAAATCAAAGCTGGGCTCTGAGGCAAATGAGAGGGAGGACAGAAAGAAGAATAGGGAGGTACATGGATCTGAGATTTCTGTGAGGTAAAATGAATGCTGGAGTATAGGTATTAGAATACATGAGTTTGAAACATAAGAAAGGATGAATAGAGACTGGGATGTTTGACATTCACATTCAGAGATATTGGTAACATTTGTGATAACAAAGTCAAAAGTATAAGTAAGTGGGTTATAGGAAATAGCATTGGATATTTCCATTGGAAGGGAGAAACTGTGGTAACATAGTATTGAATCATCTACCTGGGTATTAAAATCCCCAAATTTGGGGAAAGGAGTAGAGTTATAAAGAAAACTAAGTCATCAGTGAAACAGAGATGGGGAGCTGGCGCATTGTGATATTGGTTTTATTTAATTGATTTCTATGAGTTCTTAGTTTTTAAACTATATTTTATTATAGGGATGACATTGAAGTAAAAATCAAACTGTAAGGCCAAATCGCGCATAACCCTATCACTTCATCAGAGGGTGTTGGATGTTGACTAAACTGTGTACTTGTTTCTTGTCTGCTTACTCTAGACTGGCCAGGCACTTTATTTGCTTTGCTACTCACTCTTCATGGAAATGTGGCAGGGCTTGCTATCACCAGGAGTGCCTGCCTCTTAACCAGGGCATGCTGAAGCAAGCCTCAGGCCTTCATGCTGAGCAGGCCTTCTTATTGTGCTGCTTGACTGCTACCCCAATGTGCTGATCTCTCCCACACAGCTAAACCTTGGGCCAACCACTATTCATCATGGCTCTAAAATAGGGCATTGGCCCTTCATTTAAACACTTGGTCCACTGTGAATGACCTAGATAGTTTCCTCATATTATCAGAGTCGATCTTTTGATTACTCTCCTTAAGCCATCCAGAGCTTCCTTCTGTCCCAATCATATTTACAAATTACTTGGCAAGTCTGTTCTCTCCATTCCCTGTGACCAATGAATCCTTATTCCAGGTTGTGGGTGCTGCTGCCAGCCAGGTTGTCTTGAACATCTGCTGATTGTTTTTGGACAGGGAATTATGGGGAGAGTGGAATGGATGCTTTCAAAGAGCTGGCTGCCCAGGAAGGCCTCTGCATCGCCCATTCGGACAAAATCTACAGCAATGCCGGGGAGAAGAGCTTCGACCGACTCCTGCGCAAGCTCCGAGAGCGGCTTCCCAAAGCCAGAGTGGTGGTCTGCTTCTGCGAAGGCATGACCGTGCGAGGCCTCCTGAGCGCCATGCGGCGCCTGGGCGTGGTGGGCGAGTTCTCACTCATTGGAAGGTAAATTTCCTCCCTCCCTCCCTCCCTCCTTCTCTCTCTCTTGCTCTCTCTCTCTCTCTCTCTCTCTCTCTCACACACACACACACACACACACACACACACACACAGATTTTGGCACGCACAAGCTTGATCTCACAAAATTGGACTCTAAAGGGATGCGATGTGCTCTGTTGGGTTGAACATTAGTTTTGATCTCATTGAGTGTGGGTCTATTGCCATTTTCCTGCTAGAAAAGAGCAGCGCAGTAGATGAGATTATATGACTATTTCAGAAAAAGGTGGGAAGTTGTTGCCAGACTGTTTAATCCTGGAGGATTATTCTTTTCCTTTGCTTGCCACCCCTTTCACCCCACCCCCGACACAGACACGCACTTATGTCTTCATACATTGTAAGCATAGAAATCTTAACAAGTATTGATGACTAGGGATCAGCAGTGAATATGACAATATATGTTAAGATTTAAAATTTAAAGGGTTGGCAAAATGCAAATGAAAATGTGTAGCTGAACTTTGAAACTCGATGATATAGAATTTCTTATATTTATGGGATGGCTAATAGTAATTCTTTCAGTATGCAATTTCTGGAATTGCAGGTGGTGTGTTCCAAAATCTCTGCTCTTCCTTAAATCTAGACCGTATCTACTTGTGTGGGAGTGAAATTTCTATATCATTGTAGTTTTCATAGGGTTTTTGACCTAAAAGGTGTCTTGTTACCTGTGCCATCTTCTACTACTGCACAAAGGAACTGGTATATTTTTTCAAGGAACCTACCTTGTGTACTTTCAGGAAAGCCTCCCGTGATCTCCAACTCCATTGCACTCATCTTCCGGATCTCTTTTTACCCCTCTCCTCTCCTCTGCCAGCTAAAATACAATCATATCTCACTTGCTGAAGTACCTCAACCACTGACCCTCTTCTCTAGGAAATTGGTAGTATTGGTGTGGACACCCTCCTTTCCCTTCCATCTTTGTGCTTACTGTAATGACTGCAATAATGTGACATCGGTCTCACCCTCATTTGGAACTAGAGGCACAGGTCACTTCAAAGACTTTTAGAAGAAGGTGGGATAGAAATACAATAAATGAATAAAGTAACAAAGAGTACTCATTAGGTATGAGGACATATGGAGTCAAGGTCAAAATATAAATCAAGATTAAGAAAATTATTGAATTTGGGTAAAATTGTCATACTGCCACTAAGTGTCATTTTGGCAGCTTCAACATGATGCGTGTGTGAAGCCATTTAAGGAAGCGAGTCTTTTAAGAGGGTGTATTTAAAGAAGGAACATTATTCCCTTTATGAGTGAAAAGGACGTAAGCAGCATTGTTGAAGTGTTACGAGAAATAAGGTTCTTAATATATGCACCAAGACAGATTGCCTACAGATATTCAGTTTTTCTAATGGATTTGATAAAATGACTGCTTTAACAAGGGTGCTTGTTTAAAAAAATCCTCATGCTTACCATTTTCAGAAGAACAAGAGTCTGTTTTGCAGAATCCATTCTTTTTACTATCCCTGAAGAAGCTATCTGCTTGGGTTCCAGGATCTTGAACAGATGTGCCAAGTACGTGAGCTTTGGGGTGTATAGACTGCCTAATTGTGAAACAGAATTATACAAAATGCTGCAGTGAATAATTGGAGTATAAGGAACTCATTTCATCAGTATTATTTAAAAGCTGGACAAGCATGGTGATGTAAAGTTACCTCTCCTGCTAATAATGCAACTGAGCTGATACAAGTATTTCTGAGAGTCTCACATGTGCTTGCTCATAAAGAAGTCAGCTACATGGGATATCTCTCTACTTCTTTTATTCCTCTTTTTCTCTGCGCCACCTCTGCTGGGTTGTACTGACACATCCTAGGGAACTGTCAGCACAATGAACATTGGAGTTTCTGAGGACACCGCTCCCTACGCCGATGGTTGCTATCAATGATGTCAATGATGCATGCAGCCCTTGAGATGCCAAAGTCATGCTGCACTTGGTGCTTCTCTGCCTTTCTGGGCTACATTCCAGAGGGCCTCTCAAAATTCCCTTTCATATTCAAGGACTGGTACATTTTACCTAGTGTGCTGAAGGCTGGTGCACCTTTCAGCAGCCTGTACCTCTAGAATCCATCTGTAAAACTAAAATTGATGTTTTTCTACCTCTCAGTGTGTTGTATTTGTCTAATCACAAAATGCCTACTTGCCTCTTAAACCATAGTAGAGCATCCGTGGGAGGTCCTTCGTGGGCCCCTCTGCTCCCCTAAAGACAGTCTTCTCTGAATGTAAGTGAAAGCTTTAGCTCTGTGCCTGCTGTTGGCATTGTCCTGGCCTTTGACTCTGGTTTCCTCGTCTTGGAAAACCCTTATTGTATGTTTATATTCTACCTCGTTAGAAGTCTTTGATTCTACATACCAGGTATAGCATACTTAATTATGTATTTCCTAGCCCCTTTTATTAGGAGTACATCTTCTAATTTCTCCATTGTACAAACCAAACATCCCACAAAGATAATAAGGTCAACAACTTTTTATTTTATTCCCTCTCTCTACTATATCCTGGTCAATCAAATTATAAATACATGGTCCTTACTTTTCAATGCTTATCCCTGATTGGTGTGTGTTGTTTTATCTGTCATCTCCCAAATCTGTTAACTTTTCACCCATTGGACACAGTTTCCATTATCTGTCACTGCAGAGAAATAACCTCCAGCATTTAAAACCTGATCCATTACAATCCTAACACCATGATTTTTGATTTGAAACAAACACTAAACATAAACGCATTTAAAAAAATGGTTAGAATGAAATTGTATTTACCTGGGGAAAAAAGGCGACAGTCTTACTTTAAATGAAGGAAATACTTTGTTTTTAAATGTAATTTTTTTGGTTGTTTTCTTCCAGAACCTAAATAGACATTTGGAAAAGTGACCTCTATCCTCTTGAAACCTAAGATGATATACCATGGCATTATATTTCACACACTTTTAAATTGAAATGAGTTATTTTAGATTCCATCTTTTCATTATGAAAATAAATGGGTAAATATATCTGAGGTTTGCAGCTTTCAGGAAGAATTGCAAAGGTTATGTACTCTTAAGTGGATGTAGAGTTTCAGTGAAGCGTGACACCCCCCCAAAGTGAATTATAATTGAGAGGCTGACAAAGCTGATGAGTGTGATTATCACAACTCACAGATGCATAACCTGGCTTTCCCTGCATTCCCAAGGGCCAAAACTATTTATTAACCTGCCTTAAAACATGCCTGCTCCACAGGCAGGTTCCTGAGAGCTTTGTGGCAGAGTGCACTGTTAGAAAAGGGCTATGAGAACTGTGTGCTAGGGAAGGAGAAGGATTTAGTTTAGGTGCTCTGGAGAATAAATATTATTTGTAGGATATTGACAGGTATGTTGAGGGTAGCTCCCAGTCACAGAAATGCTCAGGATTGCCATAGCAATGGGAGTGGCTGGTTTGCATTAAATTTTTTTTGTAGTTTTTAAATTGAATTTATTGGGGTGACATTGGTTAATAAAATTATGTAGGTTTTAGGTGTATGATTCCATAATACAGCATCTGCAATGGATGGTTTGCCTTCAGTGTAGTATTGATTAGCCCTTCCTTCATACCAACACCTGTTTCCATGTTTCAGGCAGTGGACGTCTGAAAGCTGAGACTCAGCTGCCATGGTCTCTACTTGTCTTCTGGGTGTTAGAAACACTGACTGATGGGAGGGCTTGCAGGTGTCCTCTGCGTTGGCTGGCTCAGTTTGGATGAAAAAGGAGGTTGTTATGAGTTAGCCCAGTTTGTTTTTGAGATCTTATTAATACATTTTCATAGTTCCTATGACAGTCTATTCCCAGCCATGCAGCACACCAGAAGCTGCAGGGAGGAGCATTTCAATCACAGATTTCTGGATCTCACCCCGGGCCATTGATAGACTTTCTCAATGAGGGACCTTGCACCTTTTTCCTAGTCTTTCATCTTTAAAGCCCTGAAGATGGGGTAGGTTTCAGAACCGTCACCCCGAGAAGCCCACCTCGGGGCTTTACACTCACACGGTGTTCACTGTGAATGAACTGCTGACAGGACAGATTTGAAAGGGAAGATGAAAAGAAACTTTAACCCCACCTTTACTTTTTGGAATTTATTTACCATCATGATTTTCTTTTAACAGTGAAGATATATCTGAGATAAGTAAATATTAGTAGTAATAACAGCAAAGGAGGAGTAGTCTGCGTTCTGTCTTCTGCTAATGCGCAGACTGGGCTGTCGACCTGCCCCCTGAAAACACAGTCATGCCCAGTTTTCAGACTAATCAAGATGCAGAGTAGGAAGCATTAAACGTGTGACAGGTTTACCCTCAGCCATCTCTGACTCTAGGGTTTCCCCAGGTGACCAACTGCTACGTCTTGCTAATTGCCAGCATTGGGGTCTGATGGCTGAGTCACTCCGTAAACCTATTAGTCTATATCATAAACCTGGGGAGGTTTGAAAATTTTTCACCTTCTTGGCCTTTCCTCCTTTAGATTCTGATTCAATATTGGGATGGATCAAGTAGTTTACGTGTACTTTTACATCAGCTTTATTGAAATTCACCAATTGCAAGTATATAATTTGATGATTTTTGGTAACTATATAGTGATGCACGCACCAGAAAAATCATGATATAGAACATTTCTGTCTCTGCAGAATGTTCCTGAGTGCCTTTGGCAGTCATGCCTCTCCGACCCTGGCAACTAGCCGTTAGCTTTCTGTTGTTATTGCACGTTTGCCTTTTCTAGAATTCCATAAGTAGGGAATCACATAGAATGTAGTCTTTTGTATCTGACGTTTTTAGAACTGGCAAAATGCTTTCGAGATGCAACCATGCTCTTGTACATATTAGTAGCCTCTTTGTTGCTGAGCCGTAGTCCATGACATAACATCTCTGTATTAGTCTTCGCATGAACACATTTAATTCTCTTTAAGAAATATCTAGAAGTGAGATTAAGGATCACAGGGCAGTTGTATATTTAACTTTATAAATCAAACTTTTTAAGAACCTGCTGAACTATTTTCTGAAGTGACTCTACAGTTTTGCAGTTGCACCAGCAATGCTTGCGAGTTCTAATTCCTCCACATCTTTACCAAAATAGTATTGTCGGTCTTTTTTTTTTTT